>CALZFC010000109.1:180000-540000 GCA_945643635.1 Allodiplogaster sudhausi
ACTGTCGCAGCAACAACAATGACAACTGGGCCGCAGAACGTTCCGTCCGAGGTGAGTGCAGCTGGAATATGAGAGGAGAATTATAGTAGATATATTATTATTTTTTTTTAATCACCCATCTTTTCGTACGAGGCTGAGAGGGCAATTAAATATGTCTATATTATTTTTTTATTATTATCTGCTTTCAGTCCGACGTGAGAGCAGCAGCTGTTATATCGGAACATAATTAAAGAAATATAAAAAAAAAACTCCTTCAATAACTGATGAGTGCCCGTCTTTTTTTTTGGAAGTGTATGCATTTATTCTATTTGGCCACTCCTCCCGGAGTATGGCAATGGTATGTTTGGAGAACATATGCGCCGTGTCTTTTAAGATAAAAAAAGTTTTTTTAGAAGAAGTCCATAACCATGAGAATAAATCTCGTTATGACATTCCACTCACAATCAGTTTATATGCCGGTAAAGGGGAATAAATGGTACTAGATACTTTTTACAGCTGGACCACCGTCAACTAATCGTAAGGCCGCGCGCGACACTCACTCACGTCAACTCACGCATTGGGTTAGAAATGTGCAGCACATTCCTTTTAAATATTACAAAAAAAATGAATGTAATCTTATATTCCACGTTCCTATTTATCTTACAATAAAATAATTGTAATATGATGATATTTCACGTTTATCTATGTTATAAAAACAAAGTAATATGATACTACTGTCATGCGTGTGTGTGTGCAAAGCAGAACTGGCGCCGCGCAAGTCCCACAACGAGTCACAACAGAAGACGTCGCTGACAACTTTGCCACTTCTCTTCGCTTTGGTCGGCGTCGATGAAGATAATGGCAAATGATGACGTCATTTTATAAAAATGTTGCTTCAAAACTTGTTGCAAATAAAATATTATGTTCTTGAGGCTTTTGAGAGGCAAACACGGTTAGAACTATTATTTATCGCTAATTCGACTTCAACATCCAGTGACTATAATATGGCAGAACTTTATGATTCTACCTGAATGCTCAGAAAATTTATTTTGTATGTTTTTCATCTCAAGCTCCATTCATCTTTCGGAATTGTCGAGAACAACTTGCGTCAATAATGGAAAAAAGGACAAAATCTTTCTAGCACCGAATGAGAGGAAACACCGATTGGGCAGTAGAAATAGGAATCGAAATCGAAGGCGGTCGCATGTGACAATGCTAAGAAAAAAACTTTGTGGGCACCAAGCAGCTCAATTCTACCTATCATGAAAGAAGAGCTTAAAAATACATTGATTATTTTTTTGAATTAGAAATAATACTTGGAATACTACCGGAACGGAAATCTCCATAATTGTTATTGTACAATTCATATTTGTGATTGATTGTATTGAAATTTTGTAGCAACAGAAGCTACATATACATTGTTATGTTCTACGGCGAACAGTCTACTATCTCTTTTCTAGGCTAACTCTGCATACATACATATTCTGATCTCATTCAAAAGTGGAATCTCTCGGTCTCATACACGGTTAAGTAAGACAACAAATCCGCGCTCTAAACATACTGTATAAAACTTTCTTCATTTTGGCATTGAGCCAAAACCAAAACTCCCAGCCTACTGCTTGAAGTAGCCAAAGTTCATTCGAAGCTGCTCGAAGAAGATGAACGTGAGAATCGTCTGCGGTGCGAGGCGGACCCACGCAGGGAAGAAGCCCTGCATTATAAGGAAATTATATGCATGCAAAATGTTTTTTTTAAATAAAAGACTTCTACTTTTTAGAATTACGATATTATGAAGCGAAAGTTGAGTTTTTTTTATCTAAAACAATTTTTTCAAGTATCTGTCTTTCTCCAGATTTTGTCAAAGCATTCTTCTCCACATTCTACCGCAGTGTTTTCCTGCGACAACAAAAAAAAGAAGATTTTTTTCGCGCAAAAGCGCAATCATTCGTTTGATATAACAGAAATAAATATCAACGTTTAAAAAGCGCGCCAAAAAAGCGCGCCAAAAACCTTGAAGAAGCCGCTCGGGCCCATCTTGGCCGTGTAGATGAAGCAGTCGGCGATGCTCTGAAACATTTTATGCTACTGTTAGGCATTATCGTCGTCTTCATGAAAGGGAAAATTTCTTATCGTTTGAAACATTAAAAGAAATAAATGTTGATGATCATAATTGTTGTTCGTTCAATATAATGTTTTTTTTTCTTGGAGTGAATGGATATAGCGTATGAAATACGAACACATTCATTAAATTAATTTATAAAAATAAAATCATGTCGATACCTTAAACTGGCCAGGCGGCGCATTCATCATACGCGTCTTCATGACGTCCATCGGCTGGGTCAGCATGGTCGCAATGCTTGCCTGGAGGTGTTCAACTCTTTGTCTCGCACTCTCGCTCTCTCTCCCTCTACCTCTCTCGAGGTCTCTCTCTCTCCCTCACTCTCTCGCTAACATTCTCTCTTTCTCTCGCACTCTCTCTGAATTCACTACTCTCTCTCTCTCTCCAACATACCGCGCAGAAGGAGGAAAAGAAGTGCGTGCCGAGGTTGTCCTTGGCGACGCCGCTCTGAATGAGCATCTGCTTGATCTGATCGTAGAAGGAGAGCTGCCCGATCGTCATGAGGACGGCGCTGTAGTCAGCGTTAACTCACTTTTTTTGGGGTAATTATTTTCAACAAGTACACATTTTGTAAGCTACATAAATTTAAGCTACGTATATCTTGATGCGCTACATTGGCGAAAAGAGACATAAGAAAAATAAATAAATAAAAAATAAAATAAAATAAAAGGGAAAATATAAGAATACCGGCAGGTTGCCATGGTCGCGCCGCCGAACAGTCGCTTCGTGCCCTCTTCGCGACGAATGCGAAGGACGCCGTCCAGGGCGTGCTTGTAGTTGCGACGCTCGGCAGGAGGGAGCTGTGAATTAATTAATTGTCAACTAATTGGCTAATTAATTAATTATTGATTGATTGACTTTAAATTAATGAGCGGGTCAATCATCAATTTTTTAGAGTTACAGAAATGTTCTTTGAGAGAAAACAATTTGAGGAGGGAAACCCTAAAAATCGTCTACCTTCATGTCGTTCTGCATGCGGACGTTGACAAGATCACCGGGCGTTCCGACAAGTCCACCGCACGCGCCGGAGACGCCAGCCAGCAGCGCCTTCTGGTAGAACGGTAGGTTCTGGTCTGCAGAGAGAGAATGAGTGAGAGTGAGAGTGAGAGAGAGACAGAGAGAGAGAGAGAAACCAGTAGATTGAAGGAGGTGGTAAAGGTTAGGAAAGGAAGAAAGATGAGGGAAGTAGAGTATGAAACAGAGAATTAGATAGTGTGAGAGCGAGCTTTGAGAGCAAATAAAGAAGATGGCACAGAAAGATGATGTTGAAAGATGAAAGAAGAGAGAGAATTAAGACACAGATAAATATGTTGGTGAAATTTTCTTAAAAATCATTCAGCAATTTTTACAAGATGGGAAATCGGGAGTGAAGCTGACTGTGAGAGAAATAATCGACAAACCGGCTGGAAACTGCTTCTTCAACGTCTCGTACATGCCGAAACGGGTGGTCGAATAGGTGAGCTGTCGTAGCAGGGAAGCGGAGAGGCCGTTGTAGAAGGCGAGCAGCTGAGACAGGACTGTATTTCATCATCATCTTTGAAGCGTAGATAGTACTGTATTTCATCATCATCTTTGAAGCGTAGACAGTACTGTATTTCATCATCATTTTTGAAGCGTAGACAGTACTGTATTTCATCATCATCTTTGAAGCGTAGACAGTACTGTATTTCATCATCATCTTTGAAGCGTAGACAGTACTGTATTTCATCATCATCTTTGAAGCGTAGACAGTACTGTATTTCATCATCATCTTTGAATGATGGATTATGGTAGCTTTCTCAAAACTTCATGCTCAACCAGTACCAGCATTCACTTTTGTGTGCTCGTTTGCCTCGATCAAAAACGGCAGAAATTGTGCTCTTAAAAACACAATTTTGCCCATGAAAAGGCAATTGTGTTTCTGGAGAAATCGTAGAGGAAGAAAACATGTGAAACGAACACCGTCCGACTTGTACAGCTTGACCGACATCTGTCCGAGCGAGATCTTGCCATGCTGCTGTGTCTGGAGGTGCACCTGGAATGCGAGAGAAAGTACATCTCAGTGAATATCATAACTACTAACAACAACAACAAAACTAACTTGTAATTGTGAATATCATAACTACTAACAACAACAACAAAACTAACTTGTAATTGAAAGGAAAAAGTAAAGTAAAGGAAGAGATATGATCAAGTACGTGTCATCGAATTGGAATGGAAACCTTGAGCAGATCGAGGGGATGCGTGCAGCAAGCGGCGCCAGCTGACGCGAGCCCGCCAAAGTACCAACGGCCGATTCGGTTCTCCTTCGACTGCGACATCCCCGGTCTGAGAAAGTTGAGATTTGAAAATAACAACAAAAAATTCATGTTTTATTAGAATTAGTTGAGAACATTTGAGAATCGGCTCATTTTTCTTTAGTTACTTTACCTCCGAGATCTGAAAAATAAGAAAAGAATTCTTTACGACCGATCAAACAGAATATGCACAGTTTAGATTTTATTAGAGATTAAAAAAATCTTTATTCGATAAAGTCATAATATTCTTCAAATGTCACCCTTTATACAAATGAGCATATGATTATGTACTCTTACACGCTAACATTAAGCTAATAAGTGCAAAGAGGCGTTCTAGAAATATAGGAGATTGTCAATTCATAGAAAATGATAGGGTAGTTAATTAAAAAGAGAGAAAATCCAACAAATACATAGGCAGATGCAAAATTGCTTAGACAATCTAAAAGAAAGCGCTTTCAAATGCACGCGCAGATCTCATACAGTCTAACAAAAATTTATTTAAAAAGCGTCAATAAATAGATAAATTAAGGAGAAAACTTTAGTAACCAACTAAAAAACAGTTCAATTTTTTTCAGTTTCAGAAGAAAAAGAAGTCGAGCGTGAACATGACAAGAAGATTAGCGCCTAGCGCGCTCCACACAAAGTCGGATTGGTCGAGTTTGAGAGCCTTAAACAATTTTTTTAACGCTTTTTTTTTCTTTTCACTCGTCTGCATGATTTTTATTATTATTATATGATTAGTTGTTTGAGAGAATTAAGTAATAATTTTACATGTTTTTCTTATTTTTCTTGTCTGCATGAGTAAGATTAGTTTTCGAATGAGTAAGGTTTAAAAAAACACCGAAATGCTTTGTCTGTGGTGTTATTTTTAGGAAGAACATTGTAGCTAAATATAATTTTTCTGCGAGACCTGCTTGTGGACGGCGGAGAGTGTCTCATCAATAACTGTCATCTTGTACTCTTTGGTCGAGAGCAAGCCATTGTCGGCAAGGAAGTCTACCATTGCCGGAGAGTCCTGAGAAGGTATAATTTATTTTTTTGAAAAAAACATGTTTTAAGAACCATCTCATAGTTTAAAGGAATATTTGCAAAGTATTTGTCGATGCGGGTTCACTTTCTAGAAAAAAACATTAATTGTTTGCAGGTAAGCAGCACCTTGGTGAACATTGGCATGTACTCGTGTAGAAGCTCACGGCGCCACCAGTTCCTTAAAGCGAGAGTAAATTCATATATATTTTTTAATACATTAGGATTCCTTGACGTTAAGAAAGGGGCGACTGATAGAAAGTTTAGTGTTTAATTTGTGCTGAAGCATATTCACTTTAAAAAAAATTTCATCCCAAGTCAAGATTGTACTACACGAGATTGCCCTTGTCAAGATTGTCCTAGTCGACGTTGTCCCAGTCCACATTGTCCTAGTGTACTACACAAGATTGCCTTTTTCAAGATTGTCCTAGTCAAGATTGTCCTAGTCAAGATTGTCCTTGTCAAGATTGTCCTAGGCACGATTGTCCTAATCCGCACTTTGCGCCCGGCTTCGAGAAGTGATAGTGGTAGAGTTGTGCGCGCACAAACTGGAGCGGCTTCTTCTTGTCCGTGAAGGGATAGTCCTTGAGCAGGTGAACGACTGGAAGAAAGTTAGGGAGAAATTTAAACGATAACTCTTAGAATGTAAAGCTCTTGCAAAAAATGTCTAGTTTCTAGGACCACCTCTTTTATTCTTCATCTCACATGTATGCGCAGAAAATATTCCCTCCTAACCTTCAGTGTTGTTTCTGAGTAGCGTGTTGACGAACGACAGGAACCACGGATTGTGCTGGTATGTCCCGAGCGCCGCGAACCACATCTGCCAGTCGAGGCGTGGCTGGTGCGGGGCTGAGAGAATGGAAAAAAAAGTTATGAATCAAAAAAAATAAATATATGTACATACGTTGAGAGAATGAAAAAAATATGTAATTGCATACTTTGCTACTTAAATAGGTTAAATACTAAAAAGGCTGAATTCATATAAGCACTTACTTCATAATGAACAAAAGTGTGGCGCGGATAGATCTCTCTTTGGATACGTCATTCATGCAGAGGACACAACTGAATGAGAATGACAATAGCGCGTACCAACGAACGTCGGCTGCTCTCCGATAGGACCGGGTTTGGCGTGGAAGCGAAGCTCTTTCCACGGCCCGTTCGGGTCGGTCGCGCCCTCGATAATTACCTCGGGACGGCCGTCAGTGCCGGTCATCCTGTGCAAGTTTTTCGGCTCTATCGTAAGTTTTTCGGCTCTATGCTCTTCAGTATGCCCGAGAGTTACAAAAATACAACTTTTGAGATGATACTACAGAGATGAGTCACTGATTATGCACATTATTCATAATTTTTTTTTACGATTTTGACTTCTTGTCGTTTCGTCAAAGTCTCCGCACCTGCGGAAGAGTCCGTAGGAGTGAGTTAGCTCGAACGGCTTTAGAAGCTGGTGCGCGCGGCGCAACTCGTACGGAATGCGGCCGGATGCCGTCTCATCGATCGTAGTGAAGGGAACCTGATGAGACAATTATTTTGTGGATAAATATGTATATCATATTCCATTTTGTTCATTGTTATTTCCGCTAGTTCTCTAATTGTGAGATTGTTACGATGACTGAAGCAGCAAGTTCGTCAGATTCCGGCAGGCGAAGAGACGTCGAGATCTCCTATCACCCCGGATCAATCGTCGGTTCATTAATGTCTTGAATATCCACATAAAGTACATTAAAGTCCTAATTAATTAATTAATTAATTAATTAATTAATTACGAAATTTCCTCTCAACGCACCATCGAGATCATGAAGAGCGCGCTTCCCGTAAAGCCAACAAAGAAGAGATGCTTGAAGACGCGCTTTCGCCAGCAGAAAGCGCTGGAAGTACATTCATTAAATCTATAACGTTTAACGAATGTGCAACTTTCAGTGGAAACATACAGTAAGCAAGCAGAACAATCAAATAAGTGAACTACAGTAGCATTTTCGCAATAAATTAAGAAGTATATACATAATTGTATCTCAAAGTTTAAGTTCAGTAGTAGGAAATATGTAAATGCGTCAATAAGTAAGCTAACAATAAAATAAATAAATAAATAAATAAAGTACTCGAAAGGAACCGCAACGTACGCGACAATTATGAAGGTGGCGAAGGCGAAGAGGATGCCGAGGTGGATGACGAGCGATGTGCCGATTCGGACGAACTCGGCGAATTCATCACGATTGAAAGCTGAAAGTTGGCCCTTTTGTTCATGTACACACACATATTTATGAATGCACATATGTAGTCACGATTTTCCTAGTCATGATTAGCCTTCAATTCCTACTTCTACTCTCTTGGAGCACTTTATTCACATTTCCTTTTTTTACTAGCCTACATACCGTACTAAATTTAAAAAAAATTGCCTCATCAAGAAGGTCAGCGACATGTGTAAGAGTACGATGTGCAAACGTGATCAGTGGAGACTTGAGTGTTCTATAGTTCATTTTACCCAAAAATTCGGGGCACGGACGCTGTGCTGACCAATCTTGCTGTGGATGACGAGATTGGCCGTATCGACGCGGATGCCGAACGCGAGCGACCAGTGATAGAGGGCGACGCCGAAGATGGCGAACGAGAGGAGCCACTCGGCTGCGATGCGCACGAACGAAGGACGTGTGAATGCGTTGTGGGCGCCTTTAAACAATAATTAATTTTACAACAGCAAAAATTTATTTATTTTTTTATTAACAAGTTTATTAAAACAGTTCATGTTCTTTAAAGATGTCCAAATAGAGGATATAGTTTTTAAGTGATTTATTACTGTGCGCATAAGGTAAACACGCGCGTGATCATTAACAAATCATTAGCACATTTATGTATGTCGCTATCTTACCGTACCGGCTGATATGAGTTGGGAAATTAAGGAAATTAGGAGTAAGTACTGTAGGTACAGTATGTTGCTATTTTTAGAGGAAGCACATTAATCTTTAGCCGGATAATTTTTGTTTGCCTTTGTCTAGGATGTTCTAGAGATGCGCTCCATAATAGCCAATCAGGCAATCAGGTCCATTCGCTCCAATCCCGTCTCGAATTATACTCGCTCGTAGACTCTCATTTGTTATCGTGTCCACTTTCACAATTTCCCTAACAACAGCCTTAAAACTTGGCTACCGTTCGGTAGTCATTCCTCAATAAGTAATCAGCGTCTTTTTCAAACAGCCAAAGATTGCCAGAGCTCTCAATTACGAACAATATCCTTCCATTGATTGTTTTTTTATGGATCCTCATGTTTCATATTTGTGTACTAATTCGTTGCACTAATTAGTGCGACTAAATAGCGATTCTAATTATGTACCGTAAATAAAGAAAGCAAAGAGCCACTCGGCCACTGCGCGCATTCTCGAAAGGCTCGTGCTTGCGAAGTAGGTGCCTTAAACAAATAAATTTAACAACAACAACAAAAAACTAAATAACAACTTGGACAAATATAGTGCTTCTTCTGCAAATATGTCCATTTTTAGCTATCTCTCCAGCGGAATTGAGTGATGACGTACAACGACTAAGGCTAAACCGGTCTGTAACTATGTACATATGTATATGGATTTTTTTAACGGTTAAATAAGTCTCCTGATGCTCGACAGCACAACTGCCGCAAATTAAATGCATGCGTACGAAGTTATCGTGACGAGTCAATGTAGATTGATTGGTCTATGTGCAAATGTAGTGCGTAGCTCTGACAATGAGACAGCGAGCGAAAGAAACGGGGGAAGGAAATATAGAGAGATTTGTCAGAGAAATAGAAAGAGGAGGTAAGAGAGAAAGAGAGAAATTGAGAGAGAGAAAGAGATAGAGAGGCATTATTAACATTATCTATATATCTTATCAGACAGCTGAATAGAAAAATTGCGTGATTGCGGCGTGCGATGTTGTCGCAAGAAATACGCATCATCGAAGAAGCAAACAGGAAAAGTTATCGGCCGACTAAGGTCATTTCAAGAAGTCACGCAACTAGAGCAATCAATTGATTAGCCAATGTTCGCTCTCAAGAAAGAGTACTCACTAGTCGGTGTTTCGCCTTCATCGTAAGAGAAATCGCAGCTTTAGTGAACAAAGTACATACATACATACTACATATTTCTTTTCTGCTCATTCATTATATCCTTTAAGATCATATTTAAAAGAGAAAAAAAGATTGCGCACCGTCAAGACAAGCATAAGCGAGGAGTGCGTAGTGGAAGTTGAAGAAGTTGTAGTTGCCGGTGGCTGCGATCGCAATCATGAAGAGGATCTGAAGAATTAATTTTTATTATAAAATCAAATTCAAAAATATGTATAGATAATCAATATGTACTTATGTATGTATCTATGTAGTGAAATGTTAAACTAAAAAAAAAATTTCATTAAGCACCTGCGGCACTCCGGCGAGCCATCGCAACGGCCCTAGCGGTAGCAGGAACATGGGCGGAAGGTAGCATTCGACGAAGAAGGTGGCCGCAACCGAGAAGCGGCGGAGCCACGCTGGCTGATGATGCGCGAACCACGCGAGCGGTGTCGGCAGGCACTGCGACTCGAAGTGGTGATCGAGGGCTAGAGAGGCAAATGGAAAGACAATTTTGACTATGGTATGTATATAGAATTATACTCTAATGGTGAGTATCGTCATAGAATTGTAATTAAATTACAATTCTAATATAATCGCTTAAGACTTAGCGGTAACTAAAGAAAAAATATATAATAATAGTAATAATAAGTGAATAAAAACATAAATCCTGACCACTAAGATTCCACCATGTCGGACAGAGACTCTGCAGCTTGACAACTCCGGATGCGAACATGAGACGGCAGGCGAGGAAGCGGATAAAGTAGATGGCCAGCTGCAGTTTAAAGGCGCATGAAAGTTATATAACCGCTATCTTTTTTAACTTTGAGTCAGGCAAAAAGGCGCGAATTCAAACGCGAGTTTTTTTGGCTGGCGTTTGTTTTGCCTTCTCTATCACCCACCATTCTTTCTCAAGTCTTAAAATGAGCTTTTTTCAAGTAATATTGTAGAGATTATGGAGCAAAAAGTAAAACAAAAGGACGAAGAAAAGAAAGGAAAGGCTTAGGAATTGCCTTGTCGGCTGGCGAATCCCAGAACGCTGCCAGAATTGCCATCAGGAAGCCGCTCTCGATGATGAGTGTGTCCCATTGGAACCAGAGGAAAGTGCCGCCGACCTTTGAAGGGAGTTTCCGTTTAAGAATGGAAAGAAAACGGCGGGAAAATGGTCATTTGAATAAAGTTTTTAAAGAAAGCCATGAAGACTGTGTACTATTACCATATATGGGAGGAAAAACTACTGTATTATTCTAGGTACAAACAACTGTAGCAATCCACGAAGAACTGTACAAATCCAAGAAAAACTGTACCAATCCACGAAGAAACTGTGCAACAAGTCAGGAAGAAGCTATAAACCTTAAAGGCGCTGAGATAGAGGAGAACCAGTGCGAGGTAGACGAGCGCATTTCTCGTCTTCTTGATGGCGATCGTGAGCGCCGAGAGGAGCATGCCGAGCAGGCAGACAATGTGGAGAGCGGTCGACGGACGGATGGAGAGGTAATGACGGAGGAAGAGCAGGAGAGGAGAGGCGCATGTCCACGGGCTCGAGATGTCTGGAACAGTTGAGAGGCAAATGTCAGGAACAATTGGTGGAAAATGTTTAGAAAATTTGAGGTAAATGTCTGGAACAAATTGAAGGAAATGTCTAAAATAATTGAAACGCAAATGTCTTTAACATATGAGAGACAAATCACGCGGAGTACGGTGCCATATTGTACCAGGACACTGTGGAGACATAAACATAAGAAAAGGTGACGATTTTTTTTGTCTTGTTGGAAATAAAGAAAGGGAGAAAGGGAGGAAATGACACCGAATTGTGTGAAGCAAACACATGTACATAGAATTAGATCGAGGGATAAAAAAGAAGAAATAAAATGAATACTGACGGCATTTCTCCAGCTTGGTTGCAATCGGCGTAATTCCGTTCTCGCCATACAGACCTGTAAATAACTATGATTATTATTATTATAATTAAAGTTTAAAAGAAGAAAATAAGGCATAAGAAAATCAAGAGTAATCAATGGTGAAGTTGCGTCATATCTTCAATATATATGAACATACCGTAATCATTAAGACGATCTACTAAATTGTTTTCATTATTTATGTACATAGATGTGTAAAATTTTACGAATATACGGAAAATGTACTTATGCAGAAATGGCGTTGGTGTGATGGATTTTCACTCTTCTCTTTCTTTTTTTGTGCTCACATGATCATATTGTTTCCTTTTAATGTGAAACAGTGTTAAACCTCTGACAATCAGGTTTAGCTGGTTCTTTAAAAAGAGTGAAAATAGGTAAGTCAATTGAATTTAAGCACAGATGAGGGGCAAGTGAAGTAAACCACAGAGAAGGGAATGGTCTATTTGTGTGGGTGGTCGATAGGGAAAAGGGTTAACGGGGTATAGAGAGGAATATGAGCAGCAGGACGAGAGAAGAAAAGACAGGAAGGAATGAGAGCACAGGAGGCGAGCAGTAAATGGATGAGCACTTGGCAATGAAGCCAGGTCTGTGAGGAGAGAGAATGAGAGAGAAAGAGAGAGCGATAGAGAGAAAGAGAGAGAGAGATAGAGAGAAAGAGAGAGAGAGAGAGAGAGAGATAGAGAGAAAGAGTATGAGAGAGAGAATGGCCGATGTACACGTTTCGTTGAAAGCGACATGAACGCAGTGCAAGAATGCAAGGAGTCAATAAGCACTTTCAAGGGCTTCGGACACATAAAGCTCTTATGACATGTACTACATGGATTTAGAGATGCATATTGAGAAACCAAAACATACTTATGTGTATATCTATTTTAATGTCGTTAACAAAGTTCAGAAACAAATATATATTTTAGGCATGCAAGGTATAAAAAGTATGTAAGCAGATTTAAACGTTCAGAAAAAGTTAAAGAAACCGCGACATTAACCCTCTGCTTGCCAGTAGAGCGATGCGAATGCCGCCGTGTAGACGAGCGACTGGCCGACGAGAAGGCGATGCTTCATACGGGGCGTTGGAACGACGCCAAACATGTTCTTCCCCTGCCTCCTCTGGAGGGTCGTCGTCCAGATGAACCCGTGGGAAGAGTGAGGCGATAGCCTTAAGTTAATAGCAAGCTCCTTCCTTTTAAATTGCCATTTACAACAATGAATATTAAAAGAATATGGCGATGAGCGGAGGAATTCTCTTTCAATTCGCATGTATGCATGTACATACATACATACATACATACATTTTGAAATTTCATTTATAGTACAGGTCCATAATTCGATTCATTAATTAACCACACGCGTCATAGTATACAAGTAAAGACGTGGCAAAAGAAGAACGATACTTTATCTCGGGTGTATTCTTTTTTGAACACGCCCAAGTTCGTAAACCTCACGAGGAAACATGCACACTGCATTAAATATATTAAATATTAAAGTACACTACCTTAAGTTGAATATACGTCACTATGTGTGATTCTAACTAAATGTTTAAGGAAAAAGCGCAAAATTGTACTCTTCATGAACTATTGAACTTTTTACTTAAAATTACGATAGAGAAAGTTCTGCCTAGCAGCACAATCTGTCTGTTTGTTGCTTCAATGAAGCTATTTTCGTTTTCGTACGAGTTCTAAGCTTGGCGGATTTATTTTTGCGCCACTCCTTGCCACTCTATTATATTACTTTTTTTAAAGGATCATACACGCTTTATACAATACCTTCTTATAGAATTCTCTGCTTTTCTAATTATGCAAGCGATCGGACGGCAGAGATACAACTGAATGTGCATAGGTCTGCATTTTGCATATTTTAGAAAAAAAAAGGTGTAGTGAATACATAAATAAATGTTTATTGTACTTGTCATTACGGCAGTCATGATTGTCGCTATATAGCCCAAGGTGTGGACATTAATCTCTTTTATTAATTCTCTTTAGGTTACTTACATACTACTATTTATTATTCTGAAGCTTCAAGGGCTATTTGATAGGTAATTCAAAATAATTTATATTTAAAACTTTTTTTCTTTTTGTTTATACACATTTTCTCCACTCCTTTCAGAATGCTCATCTGGACGTTGACGGCGTGGCAAAGCCCTTGGACGATTTGATCACGCGACATAAGATGAAAAAGTATAAGAATGGCGTGACAGTGGTGCCCAAGTCATGTTGCAGAGATTCATGATTGATTTCTGTTTCGCTTGTAGCGTGCTGCTACTTTAATTTTTTAAAGTTCTATTTACTTGTAAAAATTAAAAATTAAAAATTAAAGAAGCAAAGAATAAACTAAACAATAGACACGTTCTTACAAGTGAATACAGCAAGAGAGAAGACCCCCATCTCAACACAAGGACGATGACAATGTGATCATTCCATTGTTCTGGAGCCAGTGCAAGTAGAGAGATGTGTAGGAAGTGAGCGAAAGAAAGAAAGAAAGAAAGAAAGAAAGAAAGAAAGAAAGAAAGAAAGAAAGAAAGAAAGAAAAAAAGAAAAAAGAAAGAAAGAAAGAAAGAAAGAAAGAAAGAAAGAAAGAAAGAAAGAAAGAAAGAAAGAAAGAAAGAAAGAAAGAAAGAAAGAAAGAAAGAAAGAAAGAAAGAAAGAAAGAAAGAAAGAAAGAAAGAAAGAAAGAAAGAAAGAAAGAAAGAAAGAAAGAAAGAAAGAAAGAAAGAAAGAAAGAAAGAAAGAAAGAAAGAAAGAAAGAAAGAAAGAAAGAAAGAAAGAAAGAAAGAAAGAAAGAAAGAAAGAAAGAAAGAAAGAAAGAAAGAAAGAAAGAAAGAAAGAAAGAAAGAAAGAAAGAAAGAAAGAAAGAAAGAAAGAAAGAAAGAAAGAAAGAAAGAAAGAAAGAAAGAAAGAAAGAAAGAAAGAAAGAAAGAAAGAAAGAAAGAAAGAAAGAAAGAAAGAAAGAAAGAAAGAAAGAAAGAAAGAAAGAAAGAAAGAAAGAAAGAAAGAAAGAAAGAAAGAAAGAAAGAAAGAAAGAAAGAAAGAAAGAAAGAAAGAAAGAAAGAAAGAAAGAAAGAAAGAAAGAAAGAAAGAAAGAAAGAAAGAAAGAAAGAAAAGAAAGAAAGAAAGAAAGAAAGAAAGAAAGAAAGAAAGAAAGAAAGAAAGAAAGAAAGAAAGAAAGAAAGAAAGAAAGAAAGAAAGAAAGAAAGAAAGAAAGAAAGAAAGAAAGAAAGAAAGAAAGAAAGAAAGAAAAAGAAAGAAAGAAAGAAAGAAAGAAAGAAAGAAAGAAAGAAAGAAAGAAAGAAAGAAAGAAAGAAAGAAAGAAAGAAAGAAAGAAAGAAAGAAAGAAAGAAAGAAAGAAAGAAAGAAAGAAAGAAAGAAAGAAAGAAAGAAAGAAAGAAAGAAAGAAAGAAAGAAAGAAAGAAAGAAAGAAAGAAAGAAAGAAAGAAAGAAAGAAAGAAAGAAAGAAAGAAAGAAAGAAAGAAAGAAAGAAAGAAAGAAAGAAAGAAAGAGAAAGAAAGAAAGAAAGAAAGAAAGAAAGAAAGAAAGAAAGAAAGAAAGAAAGAAAGAAAGAAAGAAAGAAAGAAAGAAAGAAAGAAAGAAAGAAAGAAAGAAAGAAAGAAAGAAAGAAAGAAAGAAAGAAAGAAAGAAAGAAAGAAAGAAAGAAAGAAAGAAAGAAAGAAAGAAAGAAAGAAAGAAAGAAAGAAAGAAAGAAAGAAAGAAAGAAAGAAAGAAAGAAAGAAAGAAAGAAAGAAAGAAAGAAAGAAAGAAAGAAAGAAAGAAAGAAAGGAAAGATACACAGTAAAAGAAAGAAAGAGGAGAGAGTATGAGAACGAGACATCTTATCGTTAGAAAATAGACTCAATCGTTAGCCACTTGGTTAAAGTATGAACCCATGAATGAACCTGCAGACTCTATCATTTCCTTTCCTCGGCTCCTTTCTCCGAATCTCCTTCTTCTTCTCTTCTTTAATGTTGATCTCTTCCTTTTTCTACTCTTCCCTTTGCCACCTGGAAAAGCCCTAAAGAGATTTCTAAGAGAAGAAACCAACGCATCTTTTCTTGTTCTTCTGTTTTTTGCAATCTGCGATCGTTTACAGGGTGCGTTGTAAAAAAAGAGTTATATAGCTAGAAAGAATAGTTAAGTATCTTGCTACATAGTTATGTATGTATAAATATAGTCACTATATATGTAGTAAGGAAAAGTAGTGACAAGTCTTTTGAGACGATTGAGTATACGAGATATTGTGACTTTTATGTTCCTGGTCATATTTGAATATTTCAAAAGATATCCGTGCGGGGAGGCGCATACTTTGGCTGCCCTGTCAGCAACAAAACATGGCATGGCTGCCTTCATGATTCTTGTACTTTCCAAGACCTGTGAGGTAGGGGAGTATGGAGGATGTCGTCAGCGTCTGGAGTACTCTTAAGCAAGTTTTCTTCCGTTAAGCACTCTCTCCTCTCTCTTTCTCTCACTCTCTTTCTCTCTCTCACTCTCTCGCTCTCTCTTGATGTGAGAATCATAGAGTTGCTGACGCAATAAGTGTTCGGCTAATTAGCATTCAAAGGTAATGAGGTCACGGTACTTACATAACGGCAGCAGACTGTTGAAGAGGAGAGAGAAAGGGAGAGAGTAAGAGAGAGAGAGAACGAGGGAGAGAGAACGAGAGAGAGAGAGAGAGAGAAAGGAGAGAAACAGAGAAAACAAGAAGGTGATAGCTGTAGGGACTGCAGAAAGAATTATACCTCGAGATAATATCAAGTGCGGTTAGACTCTGAACACACGCACGCTGACAGGAAGAAGTGTTCTCAAGAGGCGTACGAAGCGAACTTGTCATTCGCCGTATATCATTTTATCACTTTGGAAGTAACGCATCATTATTACTATTTCGTTAAAAGAAGAAGATAAGATACAAGATTGAGAGAACGCTGTAGAGATTCTTGGAAGCGGAGTATTGGAAAGGTTACTTCGCATGACATAGACGCCGTTGTAAAGTGGCACTTTTTTGGGGCTAATCCTGAGATTTTTTTAAAAACTCAAACAAATTAATATTCTATTACATCCATTACAGAAAGAGCAACCTTGGTAAAAAAAAAGGTTCGAATCCAAAAAACCCGATTCCAAGAAAGGAGGAAAAATAATTATGCTGATATTTTTATACCTATTTTTCCGCGCAACTATCAGTTTATAATATACATATGTATGTATATCAATGCTTTTTTTTTACCTCAATCACTTATTGCTGTGAAGGTATAATGTTTTATTTGTTTATTTTTATTTGGACTATCACTACATATAAAAAGTGAAAGTAATGATACGATAGATTTTCTTTGAAATACTTTATTTCAATTATCAAACTATTTTGAAAATCAATTTTTGTTATTTTCATTTTCATACTTTCGAACAAATTTACTTCCTATTTATCTGCATATTCCGTCGTTATTTTGCATTTCTTAAATGTACATAATTGCAGAGTGTGCGATAACTGCACGGAGGCTACTTTTATACGGAAGAAATGGGAAGGAGCCAGGATGTGAAGGCAGCCAACGAAACGAGAAGAATCGCAGGCACCAGAAGCTAAGAGTGAATGGAGATTAGAGAGAGAGAGAGAGAGAGAGAGAGATAGAGAGAGAGAAAGAAAGAAAGAGAGAGACGAGAGTATGAGAGCGATACATCTTATCGTTAGAAAACAGAGTCCATCGTTAGCAACTTGGTTAAAGTATGAATCCATGAATGAACCTGCAGACCCTATCATGCCGCCCAGGTCTCCTCTTGAAAGTCCTGAAATCAGCGAGATAGATGTGATAGGTGATTTGTTTAGTTATAGTACTTTATATAAAGCTTGATAAGTAGAATAAATTATATCTTATACATATCATTGACATCAGTCCCTTTATGGGTTCCAGTCCAGGATGCCAGGATGAGTACCAGTCTAGGAGTCTAGGATGGGTACCAGTCCAGGAAGCAACGAGCCGGCTGACCATGACTGTGTCGCCTGCATTCTCCGGCGCATCATCGCCGATCTCTCGTTCCATCGTCTTGCGCAACGCTTCATCCGTGCCCGTCTTGGTCGTCGATGTCTTCCTGGTCGGCTCGATCGTCTTCGAGTCGGAAGTCTGTAAAAAAGGCTTAGTTAGGTTTATTGGTTTTGGAAAAAAAACGCATTCCAAAGCTTTGATACGATATCCTTGCCTAAAAATTGTTTTCGAAAGAAAACATTCCAAAACTTCGGTACGATATCCTTGCCCACAAATTTTTTTCGAAAGAAAACATTCCAAAGCTTCGGTACTATATCCTTGCCTAAAAATTGCATGATGCACAAGTGCTAAGTGAATATATTATCTTGTAATACAATAATAAGTCCTTCTAATGGTAAGTGTCCTATATCGAATGAATACATGAAAATGTCGCAGACTATTTTTTACTCTGAATACCGTTCATTAATTTTTGTAAAAATTTGCGTTTTTTTCTTCTATTTTTCGTTTCCTGACATCAGAGAGACTCCAATCTGGCATCGGAGTGAAGAGCTGTTCGTAGTAGAGGAGATTTTTGATTTCTCGTCAACCCTGCGGCACTTTGATTTAATGTGCATTTTTTAAAATGATAATTGTGAATAGATTTTCCATAGAAAAACAAAATCAATAACAATTCGCGTACTCCGATAAGGCTTAAGCCATCGAGAACGACGAAGATGGTGAAGAGGGTCAAGACGAGCGTTGCGCTGTCGACAAAGAACTGGTCCATGAACGCAACTACAAGAAAGAAAATGTCAACAATAATTTAGATATTACTGATCGAGCATAACTCTAAGAAAAATTTAGAATAGAACAAATTTTCTTTTTTAATATTACTAATCATGTATAATTAATAAGTATTTAGTTCAGATTAACAAGTTTAATCGACGAACGCGTAGGCGCGAAAGCGATGTCCGCAGAGAAGGAGGTATCGTAGGTCTCCATCTCTCTAATAGGAAGGAGAAGGAGAGCAGAAGAGAGGCGACCACTCGCAGGTGATTGAAGCGATGGGAATGACAAGAGAAATGAATGCCTTTGAGAAAGAACTCATTTGAAAAGTGCATCTTTGCATTCGAAATTTCGACGTGATAAGGCAAATTCGAATCGAGCAATTTGAATCGAGTTGTGTCAACCGATAAAACACGTGACAAATGTAATTTTATCCAGACGTCCACATTTTCCGAGCCATGTTCAGTATTATAGGACATTAATATGCTTATTAATTAATTAATTAATTTATTTATTAAACTAAAGAAGGAATATCATACTTTTCTGGATCCCACTATATCGTTGAAATGTCGTTTTCATGGCTTCTCTCTTTCACTTTCCAATTTCTTTCTCTCTCTCTCTCTCTTTCTCGCTCTGTATGTGTCCTTCTCTGTTCCTCTTCCTGTCTCTATCACTCTATTTTTCTCTATCCCTCTCTCTGTCTCTCTCAATCTATCTCTCTCTTTTTCTCCGTCCCTCTCTCTCTCTCAATGTACTTGTAGCAAACACGTCAAAATGGTTGCAACTTGGCCATGATTCAACTGTTCTTAGGTTAGCAGAAAGATGACACATTGGCTGCTGACGCTATTTATTTTTGATGTACTGTGTTTGCACCCAGTGAGAGGAAAAGACGGAAAGACAGAGAGAGAGTCACAGACAGAGAGATGTAGAGAGAGAAAGAAAGATAGAGAACGAAAAATAGAGAAAGACAGAGAGAGAATGACATAGAGAGAAAGAGAGATACATAGATAGATAGAGACAGAGAAAGACCGAGGAGAGAGAAATACAGAGAGAGAGAGAGAGAGAGAAGCAGACAGAGAGAGAGACACAGACAGAGAGATGGAAAGATAGAAAGAGAGAGAGAGAGAGAGAGAGAGAGAGAGAATTATCCTCTATTGCCTGCCCATGCTATTGACACCACTGGTCTCTATGTACTTTGGTGGTTAGATACTAGTTAGCCAAACGCTAAATATAAAGCCCGAAGTTGAAGCTACTTCCCATGTTGACTGCCTACTATCTCTATTTTATCTCTACCTTGCTTTCTTTCTCTCACATCCTCTCTTCTTCGCGTTCTCTCTCGCGCTCTATGTATGCATATCTCTCCCTCATTACCGTCTGTGTCAGTGATGTTAGAACATTATATAGAGAACAAAATACTCTCTGACACACACACACACTCTTGCTCTCTCTCTCAGTCTCGCTGTCTCTCTCTCTCCCTCTTTCTCGCCCCATCGCGTTCTTCCCATTCTCTTTCTTGTTCTCTCTCGTGCTCTCTCTCTCGTACTTTCTGGTTTCTCTCTTTATCTATCTCTCCCTTCCTTTCTCTAACTCTCTCTCTCTATGTCTATCTTTCTTTGTCTTGAATCAACATATGCTTCCGTCTGCACTTCCTCCTATTTTTAATCTAAAGTAAATAAAATTAGAGCCTCCGTTTCTTCAAGGCATTTTAGACACTTTGTGAAATTTAAAAATAGAAGTTTACTTTGGCATATGCAGAAAGTAATGTCCTTCGGACGCCGCCCTAAAATTAGACGAAAAATATTTGCCTATATAAAGTGCGCGCTAAAAACTTTTAAAATTATTTAGTAATAAAAAAATATAAATTTACGCCACAAAAAATTTAAACGTTAATACATACATATATACATCTTTAAATTACTAGTTCACTGCGCATATTGATGCGTTCGATATTATTTGCTATGTTTAATCAATTTATCATCCAACTATTTTAGGCTTCTACACGACTGAATTCCGATTCTACTCTTGTTTGTTTTAGAAATGACAAAAAGGTGACACCGAAAGAGAGTCAGCGCATATCACCGAGCTAATCTCTACTCACTGGATTGATTTCAGAAGATTTATCCGTTGCCCTTTCTGTCTGGCATCCTCATTCCAACTCTTGATCTCCCTTTCTCTCTCTCCCTCTCTCTCCCTCTCTCTCTCTCTCTTTCTCTCTATCCCTCTTTCTCTTTCTTTCTCTCTCCTCTCTCTTTCTCCTACTTGCAGGAAATCCACAAAGAAAGATCACGAGAATCGCCGTTCAGTTCAATTTCGGCCGTCATTTCTTCGCGCGTCCTCTCAAGGAGCGTTACTGAAATGCTTTTTCTTGGTCACATGGTCAAGCAGGAGTGATGACAAAGTTCTAGCCAGGTATCGAGCAATTTTTCTTTAATTACCTTGCTTTTAATATGCAACTTTTTAATCTTTTGTATATGTATGTACATATTATGTGCAAACATTTAAACTCTGCTTACATTTATTATCTCACGATTTTTCGCTATTCCCTCATTCTTTTTCTATCCACGCTCACTCTCTCTCTCTCTCTTTTCTCTATCCACAATCACTTGCTTTTTTCTCTGTCAACAATTCCTCTCTTGCTCTTTATTTCTGACAACATGTACTCGCTTTCTCGTTTTTCTTTCCACAGTCACTCTCTTACTCTTTTTCTCCATCCACAGTCACGCTCTTTCTCTTCTCCCTTCCTCTTCCTCTCTCTCTCTCCCTCTCTCTCTCTCTCTCTCTCTCTCTCTCTCTTCCAGTCCCAGATCGTCCTTCCACCGAAATGTTGCCGCAAGCCGCTCGAGTGGTGCTCTTTGTGGCCGTGGGCTTCTTCAATGTCATCGGCCTCTTTGGCAACATCTGCCTCATGCACGCGCACTGCGCGCACCCTTCAGGCAGGACCAAGTGTGGTTGGTAGGACGTCCGTAAAATGGGGGAGGGAAAGTAGGGGGCCGTGTAATTGGGTAAGAAAGAAAGGGGGCAGTGAAATTGGGCAAGAAAATTAGGACCGTAAACTGGGGTTAGGAAAGTAAGGGGCTGTAAAATGGTGCAGGAAAGTAATTATCGTAAATTTGGATTCCGTATAGAAAGGAGACTGAGGATTTGGATTCCGTATAGAAAGGAGAAGAATTATCTTTTTCGTCTGCAAAAGAGAGGCCGGAAAATAGAGGCCTGAAAATAGGCACTGGAAAAAGGATGAAAATGAAGAAAATAAAGAGAAGCAGCAAAAGACAGTCTATCCAGGAATCTTGTTATCCGCCCTCTGCTTCATGCAATGTGTTTGCCTTCTATTCGAGTGGGTCAACGTCTTTTACGGTATCACCGGCATTCCGGTCTACAGGTGGCAATTTTACATACAGTACCGTGCAAAAGTCTATTAACTTTTAGTTTTTCATTCATAACTTCCTTCAAAGTTAATGAAAGTCAATGAAATTTTCAGGGTTGCTTTTTTAGGCTGTCAGCTTTATAGTCACAGAGTATTGGTTTCATTGATCTACTATAAAGCAAGAAAAAAAAGCAATAACTCAAATCATCCGGGTTGCACATTTAGGCATGCCGAACCAAAGTTATTTCTTTGATATTTGGGTAGATTGTATCGGATTAGTGATTTAGTTTTATTCTAGAACATCTCTGCGATAAGTTTTTTGTCTAATCGCTATTTAATCATATACTGTTACATGCTGCCAGCCTTCAGTTCGCGATCCATGCACTCAGCCAGAGATGCAGAAGGTTCAGAAGGATAAAATCGATCATTTACTTCTATGCCTATAGCGATAATGATTTTAATATATATGTACATATTTCAGAAATAAATATTATCATTTCTTTCAAACTACATTCTTGGTTGGTTAACTGTACAAATTAAGATAAGTTTATAAAAAAAGTAAACACAGCCCTGTACAAAAAAAAAACCGACCAACCAAGCACTTTAACATTCTATTTTTCTCATTGTCTCATTGTTATTTAGAAGAAAAAAAGCAACACTAAAATACAAAATCAAGAGCTAAAAACTATCAGTCAAATTGCATCTTGGCAGACGAGTCTGCTTCTGGATCCTTTCGCCCTACATTGTCGTGCACTGCCTCCAGACGGGCATCGCTGCCGCAATGTCATTTGATCTCTTCGCATCGATCGCCTTTCCGATACAGTAATCTCTTCCTTGCCTTCAGTAGACTAAACTCTTCTCTAATCTAAAATTCCGCGTTCATCGTAGTGATTATTCCTTTTTCTTTTAAATTAATTTTTTTTTACAAAATTTTATATTGAGCTATATACATACCTTATTTATATAATTATGGAGAAGTTATGCATGTTCATGCCAAATGGGCTTTATTTGATGAGGAAAAAAGATTTACTATGGCAGTTCTTGTCAGACATCGAATCTGGTCTACCCGTCGCTACGTCAGCATCATATGCATTCCAGCGTATCTCCATACCATGTCGACAATGATCACAGGAATTGTGCTCCTCGACGATACGCGCATTCAGCTGTGCAACCCGCCACTCGCACTCGGCGCATCAACGAATGTTCAATGGTTAGAAACGACACACAAGAAAAAAATTCCATTGAAAACTACAGTTACGGCTACGGTATTTAACGTAGAAGCACCCCACTGATGGTATTTACCCTTAATATTTATGCAAGGAGGATGATTCCACAATGTCTTCCGTCTCGAATGACAGTAGCAGTGTAGGCATTTTATAACGCCTGCGATGAAAAGCTGAAAATGACGTTATCGCAAAATGAAAGAGTGATGATGAAAAATATTCGAATTTTATGGTCCTTGGACCATTGACAAAACCATTGGACTCTTTAAGGTACACCTGGCATCTGTTCTTTGACGCCTTCACCGTGCTCGCTCTGCTTCTGGCGTACGCCGCAATCTGGATCCGAACTCACCGTTCGGCCGGCCGCCTCAATCGCAACTCCGTCCGCGGCGACATTGAGCAGAAGGCGCTCCGAAGTCTGTTCGCTCTGCTAATATTCTATCTCGTCACCGGGTTCGATTACTCGTCAATTACTCCACAAATGCGTTCTTTTTTTTTGCTGGCGCATCTCAAGTACCGTCGTGTTAGTACTGCCTTTCACTGAACTAGTTTGAAGAGTCGCTCATTTTCAAAAAAAAAAAATTACATCAGCGCATAGTCTTGGACATAGAGTAACAGTGATAAATCCTTTAGTCAAATAATGAGTAGAATACGCTTCAGAGAGAAACAGCGATAAATCCTTTAGTCAAATAA
Organism: Allodiplogaster sudhausi; assembly: GCA_945643635.1. NCBI lineage: Eukaryota > Metazoa > Nematoda > Chromadorea > Rhabditida > Diplogasteridae > Allodiplogaster > Allodiplogaster sudhausi. The sequence goes on from CALZFC010000109.1 coordinate 203,393, forward strand.
TGAGTAGAATACGCTTCAGCTACTCCATCACGATTGTATCCGGGATCCTATTGCTCTTCCGTGTCAACCGTGAGGTGCTCGATGACTTCCAAAGCTACGAGGTTGTTTGGCTCAAATCGAAATAAAGTATAACTTATCAATTTTTAAAATTGTATTATCCTTAATTTGTTTTGTCAGACGACAGACGCAAAAGCTACTATACTAGTACATTTCCGCATTATACATACATACATGCATACATATGATAGCATTTATAAAAATATTATTTATAAGAATGAATATAAGCAAATTCATTTTGATTATTATTCAAAAAAAAACATTATTATTTTTATTCGAATAATACAGGCAGCCAATTTTTAATGTTGTTGTCATAACAGGTCTTCACGCAGCTTTGGTGCTATTCACAAAACTACTACGTCTGTTTCTTACGATCCCGCGAGTACAGGCGTATCTTTTGGCAGCAGGTGATAATTTTTTTAATTAAATAAAAAATTCGTGTGATAATAACGTTCAGATGATAGATATGTTAATGACATGCGCTAAAATTTTAGACATAGGTATATGTGTATGTATGAATTGTTCTGACGTTAAAGGGGCTGTCAATGCGGAGCTTATAATCTCTATGTACTGTCTGCGTCTCTCGGTTTGCGCACACTATATTCTTTTGGTTTATTTAAAGGTCCTTGAAAAGACTTTTGAATGTATAGTGTGCCACTGTGGTTACAATTGTATTCCGTTCAAGATCGTCGCTATTGCGCGCGTCGCATGCCGCATGCAGCTGGATCCGAAAAAGTTTGGCGACCCTCCGGCAAGCACAACGATCGTACGTCAACCAGCCTCCCGCGCTCAATTTTGTGTTATGAGTTGAAAAGTAAAATGTGATTATTTTTTAAATGTTACATTATAAAAAATAATTATAAGAATATAAGGCACGGCCTTGGTTCATTCCCTGTAAATCTCGTTTTATTAATGTCTAAAAAAAAATCTTCAAAAAATTCATAATACTCGTTCAGAGATATAGCAGCAATTTGCAAAGATGACCCTTGATTTTAATTCTTTATTTTTCTTCTCTCCTTTTCTTCTTCTCTCTGTTTTATCAGGGCAGCCAAGTTCGATTTCGGTGGATGACATGTTCATCCAACTTATCTTCCATATCGCCATCGAAATCCTCCGCCAACTCCTCGACGACTTCTCCGCCCGCTCGCATTTCCTCGTGTCCATCGCCGGCCTCATTCCAGAAGGAAGCAGCGAGAGCGTGCAGAACAACATTCAGACACGCAAGGCGGGAGAGCCAGAAGGAAGAGCTGCGCGCTGTGCCTAAAGTTCGCACCACCATCTCATTCTCTTGAAACAAAGCAGGGGGTCGCAAAGTCCTACTTTTAAGAAGAATGAAACTCAGCTGTAACCTATTTGAAACTTTTCCCGGCAACTTTTGTGGTGTCTCTCTAAATGATTTGCTCTCTCGTCGTTGGGTCAGGCAAAAGGCGCGAAATCAAAACTGGGATTTTGGCTCCTTTAAGCCTAAGCCATTGTTTCAAACTTCCTATTTTGATGTCACTTTCTCTTTTCTTCAACGTCGCGAGACTGCGAAAATCATCATAAGCATTTTGCTGCTCAATCGACTCTAAAATTGATACATATTTTGATGATGCTACTTTCTTATGTTCAGCGTCGCCGCGTGACATTTGCGCCAGATGAAGGCGACGACTGCGTCGGTGACGAGTTGGCGCTTTCCTCTGAAGCGAACGAAACCACTGCTTCTTGCAGTAACAGGAGCCGAATCGAGGTCGAAGCGAAGAGCGCCGAAGTGAAGCTGAAGAATCCTGTGGCTGTGGCGAAGACCAATTCCACCACCACCGACGAGGAGGAGCCGCCGCTGGACCCCGCGCCATCAGCCTCTATCTAACCAGAGGGAATGGTCAGAAACCCTATTTTTTTTTTTAAATATTTTATATATTTTTTCGAGCATATGGTTTGTGACCATTATTCCCTTTTAATAACATAAAAAAACAGCTTTGTGATGAATGGTTTTGTAAATGCTTATATAAGGAACAAATAGCTTAGATTATACTTAAGTGACGCGCAAATATGCATGAAAACCATCCGTGGCGCATATGTAAATACAAATAAAGATCGAGCAGCATACTTAGTTTTTTAAGCTCTATTTTCCTTTTATTAACGATAGCTCATTTGACTCTTCTGAATTCCTGTTGAGCTTTTTATTACAGGCTTTGCTATTTACATTCCAGATGCACACAAATACAGTTCCGCAGGATAAACAGTACTAGAAATAGTTTACTTTGGCGATACTCTCGAAAACATAGCTTGACCATCTTTGGAAGAGGGCGTCGCATTCAGTTGCCCGTGACGTCGGCCAAAGATGAGTTGTCTAGAACGAACCAAAATGGTTTGTTTTTCAATTGAAGCTGGAAAGTGAAAAAACAAGAGCACAGGGCTATTTTAGCTGCACAATCGGAGCGGTTTAAATAGAGCTTAACATTGGATGATGGCATTGTTCATTTTATATAAATTTGTGTTGATTACGGATGGAAAAGGAAAAAAATTGTGAGACCATCCGAACCGTGCATCATTCCGAATCTTTTGCGAGACGAACAGAAGGGACCACAGCGCGCAGAAGGCGTGAACATTGATGCAGACAGCAGCGCCAAGAAAGATGAACGCACAGTTCGTGTCACGGGTGATGAAGAAAGACACATAGATGAAGACCTTAAAGTTACCTTTAAGCCTTTCATCTACGTGTCTTTCTCCATCGCCCGTGACACGAACTAAACATACATACCGTATTTTCTCTATTAGTACCCCCGGGGGTTCTATTTTTCAATACCCTTGCGAGAGGGGGGCACTATTAGAGGGAGGGGTTCTATTAGAGGGAGGGGTTCTATTTTTCAATGTGAGATACTTAAAGTTTAATATCAACATTTAATTCCCAAAAAAAGAAGAATCGTAGCCCGAATTCTATGGAATCATCACTGGAATATCCGTTTTACAACAGATTTATCATGAATTTGGCATCAAGTCATTGGAAAGAGCACCCCATGCCTCCAGGATCCGTTCGTAGTACAGCTAGATATGAGGTATTAGACTGTTAGGGGGGGTACTATTGGAGGGGGGGTTCTACTAGAGGGAGGGGTTCTATTTTTCAATGGCATTTTCAGAGGGGGGTACTATTAGAGGGGGGGTTCTAATAAAGGGGGGGGTACTAATAGAGAAAATACGGTACATAATACATACATACATACATACATATATATATATATATATATATATATATATATATATATAATTTTTGCTATTGCATTTATCCAAACCCAAAGTAGCGCCGACGCCGCTGCAATGACCGCTTGGACGGCGCCAACGATCGCCAAGTTTCGCTCAATTGGGGAACCTCTCTGACGTGTGCCTCTCTGCATAATTGTATGTCATTTATTTATTTATTTAGATGACGTTGCTATTTGATATTTTCCCTGAAATCAAGAGTAATTGACTCTTGTCCTCATAAGAGTTTTCCTCCTCCCCCTCCCCAAATAAAATATATAAAAAAACCTACTTCTGCTCTATTCGCCTGCAGCCGCACGATTGTGATAACAGTGAGCGCAAAAGCGAGAAAGCCGAAGAGCAACGACGTCACAGTCAAGATTGCAGCGGATGAGAAATAGTTCTAAAGTTTTGACATGAACTTTTTTCTGTATCTTAAATTAGTAAATTGCCAGAAAGGACAAACAGTTGAATGGTCAAGGCTTCCCCCGAGGCTACGAAATGAGATTTCGAAAATCACGATAAAATTTTGGCGGTTGCAAATGCAAGAAATAGGAATTAGAGGCGGCATCGTATGTCATTATGATATGTCAAAAATCCGTGGGATCAATAGAACCCCTTCGAATTTAATATTATGATTTCTGTTATGTAGTGGACGTGAACTTTCGACCGGTATATACATATCTATGAATATATAGCATTTATGTAGTTCATTTCCGAATGTCGGGAGAGAGTGAGGGAGGATAAGAAATACAGACAGGGTCAGAGCCAACCTGAAAACTGAACGATTTTTCCGCCATAAGTAAATAGGATCCGTGGACAGAGATAACATATGCTCGCGCAGGAAGCACCGTCCAATAGACAATCGGAGGCAAAATTGCGAGGAGCACGTAGAATTTCCAGCTATTCTCGATCCAAAACTAGAAGAAGAAGAAAAGAATCAAAGGTCATTGCCAGCTCCATTATCTTAATCAATAAATTTTGACTTAAAAGTAAAAAGACGCTTTCATTTATTTATTTAGTCAATATTCAATTTTTCTTTAAAAAACTACACTTGGATACAGAATGTGATATGGGTGATTTATATATAAAAAAAGTGTATTGCACAAAAATAAATCTATTTAGCTAAGGAAGACCTGTGACATACGCGTCGGCCAGAAAACGACGGAGAATCGATTGAGGGAGCAGATTAGCGAAATTGTGAAGTGAAGCTGATTCCGCCAGAAGGACGATAGGAGCAAGGGCATAAGCCAGTACGACGGACCGCCGCTGTTCATTAGCGGAAACAACCACGCGCATCCCTAGCTGCTGTTCAGCAGCGTCAACGGCAGCACGTTCAGCAGAAAGAGTGGCGTGCCCTGAAAGGAGGGCGATCTCACCGATAATTTGAGCAGGTTCGAATCCGCCCTATCACAAAGCAAAAAATATATGTCAACTTGGTGGCGGAGCTTCACGAGGCTCTCTCAATCTGTAAATATCCGATAACATGATGGAATAATTGTAATTCAGCTGTTAATTTATGATGAGACATCACGGTTCGGCATTTGTCAAGCGGATGGTGTTGTAGGTAGCAGGAATGCCTTCCGCACGAGCGGTTCATTCTTGCCTAGACAGATTTTTTGGACTACGGAAGAAAATGCGGATTGCTCCATATGGTTTACGGATACCTCCTTTAACGAGACTATCCACACAGCGTTTTGCCTATACACAGCGAAGATAGTTCAGAACTATCTGCACGGTGCGATAGGTCAGTATGACAGTTCGCCCTGGTCTAACTATCTGCGAAAACCGGCTGCGAACTGTCTGGGTCAAGGCGAACTATTTTCGTCTCGTTTGCTCACTCCCCTCTCGCCCTGCCCATGCTCTCAGTCCACTATAAAGGTGCAGTCGAAAACCCGCCGCCTGAGGTCGCCAATTTGCTTGTTTAACAAATCAGCAATGTGAAACGCTGAATGCCGCGGCTGGTTGAACACGTTCAGCCAGCTCTCTTTAGCAGAACTACAGATAGTACCGTCAAGGTGAACTATTCAGTTCCGGCGGAAAATAGTACGGCATACCAATACTATCTCCGCTTTTTGCAAAAATCAGTTCATTTCATTGCGGTCGAGATATTTTTGACTGACATCGACCGTAAATTGGTGAAAAATCAACGGAATATGTAGTAACATCATTTTCTGCCTACACACACCAAAATGACGCCGCCGACGTATAGCTTGAAAAAGAAGGTGCTGTACGGCGGCTGAGTACGCCGAGTGAGAAAGAGCGCGAGCAGCACGGCAGAGACTGAGGTCGAGAGGACCCCAAAGAGAAGACGAGCGAGTTCCACCGAGAACTTGAAGAGGCGAGAAGAGGTCGCCGCGCCCGAGGATTCGTTCATTTGTCGCACTGAAAATGGCGTAATGCAAAAAGCACAAAATTCGATAAAGTGGTGGGAGGAGCACATGTATGCGAATTCGTTTACATTTATGCGAATTTTGCGGGATTTCCCCAATAATATCTTGCTTGCATTGTTAAAATGTGACTAAATACACACAGAAAAAAACTTGCAATTATTGTTCCATCCAAAATTGTGGTATGGGAGCGCACATCGAAAAATTGTGACATCACATATCACAACTTGGGGGCAAGGGCCATGCTCACTCCTGCCTCTCTCGCCCAGCCGTGGTCGCAAAGCACTACATAAATGTACAGCCCCACTTAAAAATGAGCGATACTGAGATGTCACAATTTTTTCCTGCCGCTAATTGTGAAATGGGGTGCAACACAATTGTGCCGGCTTAAAATCGCCACAATATTGATACATGAAATTGTGTCATCCCTTGTCACATCGTTTTCTGTGTTTTTTTTTCTCGAGCGGGCGGTTTAATTGACAGCTCAGCAAAAATGGTGTAATTAGGTGTAATTGGTTCACTCCTGCATGCAGACAGCTTTTTAGACTACTGATAGCTACTACGGATTGTACTACGGATATGGTTCACGAATAGTATTAAGATAGAGGGCGATATATGTAAGTACGGGTATATCCGTATGGAGGTGAAAATACGGATAATCCGTACATAATATCCATTACCAGTACAGCATATTAAACACAAAAGAGCTCAACTGAAACATCAATATTGCTCAATAGAGCGATGAACATTGCTAGACATCTTCTTAGTAAACTGTTCATTTCAAGTGACGTCATTTTGTGAATAAATTCATTAACAATGGGAAAGTAGCATACGTACATACCAGGTTTTACGCAAGCAGTTAGTTTCTCGCTGGAAGTAAAATACAAACAAGTTTATCCGGGACTTCTCGGAAGCATAGAAAAAGCACTTTGCATTGCTTGCACGTAAAAAAGCTCAACTGCGTGTTAAAGGGTGAATTCTTCTAAACAGAGTATGGTAAGAAAACAAGTACTATTTACGTATTCATGAAAAAATTCCGTTTGATGCTCACTACAGAATACGTCTCTCATATCCTATCTATCTTCTTCTCCATCTCTCTCTCTCTCTCTCTTCCTCTCTCTCTCTCTCTACCGCCCTCGCACTTTCTTCAATCTGACAATAAGTATTATGTAGTCATTGCGAAGAAGAGCTACATAGATCAGAACTACATCAACAGGAAGCGTCTACACAAAGATGGAATTATGATAGGGTTGGGCTAACGGAAATCGTTCCAAGCGGACGGCGTAATCGGCTGCCCGTGACATCGGCCAAATAATAGTTGCCTAGAACGAGCCAAAGATATTATCCATTTAACTTCATTATTTTTTTTGCATTGAAACAATTCAATAGAAATATATTAATGACTTTTTTGTCAAATGCAATCCTGTCTTATGAATTTCGGCGATCGCCATAATTTTTTTTGACATATAATTTTTCTCGGTGATCACCCTTCATTAAAATTCGATGAAATTTGATGAAAAATTCGCTACATTAAATAATTGCAAAAGCTTTAGCTGATTGGGGAGATAAGAAAGAATAGCGAGAGACAATCGAAAAAAGACTTTATGATAGCAGAAAGTTTCAGATTTGAAATAATAAACAAATTGTTAATTCCAGACATCTCGAATCGTCTTACTCGTTTCGCTATACAAACCTTTTTTTATTGTTTTCATTATGAATAAATAAGAATTTGCATATGAAAGGGTGAATTCAAAACAGAGTATGGTTCGACAACAAGCATGTATGTATATTCATCAGAACATCTGTGAGATGCTCGTTACAATCTGCTTCTCTCATTGTCACTCTCTCTCTCTCTATCTGTCTTCGCTATCTCTCTATTACACTCTCTTGCGCTCTTCCTCTATCTGCGTCCCCTTTTCTCTCTATCTCGCCTTCTGTACTCTGGCAAACAATACGTCTACAATTGAGTGAGACTCACAGAGCGAAAAAACAATGTCAGAATAGAGTTCTTAAAATCAAAAACTACTTGAAAAATTTCATTTCAGTTTCAAAATTCGCAACAATAAGTGAGAAAATTTCACTGAATATGAATGACATCATGAGAAATGATCTGCCGCGCGTTTAATCTGTCCAAAGTATGAAACATGTTCGGAACGCTTGTTCGCAACATTGGCGTTGTTGTCACAGGCTGAGAACAAGCTGGCAACAGCTCATCATATCCTAACAAACCTCTGCAAATGTTTTGTTTGCACGGGGATTCGAACCCTAGACTTGCAAACTGTAACGCAGTCACGTTACCCACTAGGCCACGCTGCTACTTGGGAACGGCCAGGCTGGGATAGCACACAATCTTTGCCCTATCGGAAACCAAGTTGCTTGCCAAGTTGCGAAAACTTGCCAAGTTGCGAGAGAGACACTTTAACGTTGTCCTTTAAGTGCGTTAGATAATCAGTATAACCGCCTTTCTCTGCTGCATCGAACACCATAAAGAAATACGGCTCCTTCGGGCTCTCTCTATTTTTAATTCTATTTTAAAGTGTTTTTGTGTACATTTGGCTACATGTCTTCATGGCGTTTGGCAGCTTGCCAAGGTGCGAGAGAGACACTTTAACGTTTTCCTTTAATTACGTAAGATACATCAGAAGAACCGCCTTTCTCTGCTGCATCGAACACCATAGAGAGAGACGGCTCGTTTGGGCTCTCTTTATTTTTAATTATATTTTAAATAGCTTTTGTGCACATATGGTTGCATCTCTTGATACCGTTTGGCAACTTGCCAACAACCTGGCTCGCTCGCTATTGGTCGAATCCTGAAATGGGCCAATGAGCGAGTGGGGCGGTGCTTCCGCGGGCTCTGCGATCTCGCGTGTCGCAGGCTCGGCGACAATCTTTTTTCTCTCTGCACGCGAGAGGGGGAGGCAGGCAGAGAGCGGCGACGTCTTTTTTTCTCTGCATTGTGCTATTTCGTTGGTGACGAGCAAAAGCACACCGGAGCAGCTTTTGCTCGCCACAACCTGCGTCTCCATCTTTGCGTTGTCTCTACATTTTCGTGCTTGTTCTGACCAAGTGACCACTTCAGAACTTCGAAACAGGAAGTGCACACAAGCGATAAAGTTATCACAAGCTGGATACATGTTCGGAACACATGTGTATTAAGATAGGCTGGAACACTGCCAATTCTTTTGTTTCGAACATGTTTCAAACAAGATTGTTTTGAACATGTTTCAAACTTTTGACAGATTAAAGGCGCGGCTGTTTTTTTCGCGGCATAGAAAGGAAGCACCAGAGCTACACAGATAATCTGATAAAGTCATATTTCAGGTTCGACATAGACAAAGAATACAACTTTCAGAAATAATCGAATGAATTGGCTTTCCTTTTATTTGGAGCTGTTTTCTTTTCCTACACACACATCGGCTGAAGTTCCGTACGAGAATGAGAACTAGGTAATAGTTCAATTTGGCGGTAATTTCGCAAATACTCCTTGGCAATCTTTGGACAAGGACGTCGTAGTCGGCTGCCCGTGACGTCGGCCAAGAAAAAGTTGTCTAGGACGAACCAGCTATCCATAGATTTTTTTTAAATTAAAACAATTCAACAGAAATATGTATAATTTTTCGCTTTTCGTCCTCCTCTAAAGTTCGATGGTCAGAGTGACCATTTCATTATCTGTGCTGATTGTGAAGAGAAAGAGATTCGAACCGTGCATCATTCCCAATTGTTGTCGAGACGAACAGCATGGACCACGGCGCGCAAAAGGCGTGGACGTCAAGGCAGACCTCCACGCCAAGGTAGATGAACGCATAGTTCGTGGTACGAGTGACGTACACAGACACGTAGATCCAGGCCTTAAATACGGCCCAAACTCTCTTTGAATTCTTGCGCTCATAAGCCGGAATAAAGAGCGATTTAGAGAGGGGCGCTATTACCATAATCCTGAAAAAAAGTAAGTTCAAATAGATTTCGGTACCCAAAGTAGTGCTGACACCGATGCAAAGAGCGCTTGAACGCCAGCAACGATCATCAAGTTCCGCTCGACCGAACTACCCCAACGTGTGCTTCTCTGTACACGATAAAGGTGACAATTTACAGTGCTGGTCAAAATGATATTAACTTTTGGTTTTTCACGCACATTTTCCTTCAAAGTGTTTGAAAGTGAAACAATTTCAGAGTGGGTTGCAATTCTATGTTGCAATTTAGCAGCATGTGATATTTCTAACTCGGTTATAGTACACTACTCTCTCAAATCCTTAAAGGAGGACGATGTACACACCAAAATGGTGCCGGCGACGTAGAGCTTGAAGAAGAAGGTGCTGTACGGCGGCTGAGTACGCCGAGTGAGAAAGAGCGCGAGCAGCACGGCAGAGACTGAGGTCGAGAGGACGCCAAAGAGAAGACGACACCGAGAACTTGAAGAGGCGAGGAGAGGTCACCGCGCACGAGGAATCGTTCATTTTGTCGCGTTGACTTAAACTGAAAAAGATGATGCAATATTGAAACTGTTGTTAATAGCGCTCGATACAGAGTCCACAGTATAGTCCTATAGCGAGGTTGGCTTCATCACTTCTACCTCATTTGATAGAGTCATGGACTATGTGGAGTTTGAGCCGGCGGCATCGAATCCGCTGGGAAGCAAATGTTATCGCCCACATACTTTCTGCGTGTGAGATACGAGAAAGCGCTAGCAGGCAGAATGCTCGATGCCAACAACTTCCTTGAACATAATGCTCCATTACGTACAACTCATATATACTCTCGACGGGCGGCAAGGATTCGAGTAGGATTTTTTTAACGACGAAAATACTAATAAAAATAAAAATTTAAACAAAAATTAATATTAGAAAATCAAAAGATTAACAAAAGAAAGACATCCATTCAGTGAAGATATGTATGTACTATGTAAGATATTACATATTAACAATTGGAAAAGAACAATCTCATGATGAACTTTATGAAAGCAGAAAGTTTCAGACTAGAAATAATAAACAAGTTGTTAATTCCAGACATCTCGAAAGTACACGTCTTCCTTGTTTCTCTAGACAAACATTTTTTTTTTTTTTTAAATTGTTTTCACTTTAAATTAATGTGAAATTGCGTGTGAAAGGGTGAAGTTTTCGAAATAGAGTATGGTTCGATAACAATTACTATATTCATATTAACATCTTGTGATATACTCATTACAATATGATTCTCTCATATGCTTTCTCTCTATCTCTATCTCTCTCTTCTATATTTCTATCTAGTACTTTCTTTCGATCTATGTATCTGCCTCCCCTCTTATCTTTATCTCGCCTTCTGTACTCTGTTGCAATTTATTTCATCTGGTGTTTTGCTATTTCCTTCTATTTCTCGTACACACTCCACATGACTGTGTGATTATGGTCCGTTATTTTTTTTAGCTGTCCCTTCTCTTCTTTTCTCTCTTACACCTCTCAAATTACCTCTATCTCTCCCTCTCGTGCTCTTTCTCTCTTTTCGCTCTTTCTCAGACTTTTTCTCTAGGTGACGGTGTATGTTGAATATATGAAGCCACAGCTGCAATTGTCAGATGAATATTTCTCCACAAGCACATCCAAACTACATTCATGTAACTATTCATGTAGAAGTTGAGGAAATGAATCCAAAAGAATCATTCGTTCTTATGGCAAACAATATGTCTATGTACAAAATAATGTGTCTTTCAATTAGAGGGATAATACAATTTCAGAATAGAGTTCTTAAAATCAAAACAACTTGAAAACATTTCATTTCCGTTTCAAACTGCCCAACAATCAATGAACGAAAAAAATTTCCTTGAATATGACATCATGAGAAATGATCTGTTTTTTCGCGGCATAGAAACTAAGCACCAGAGCTACAGATGTAATCTGATAAAGTCATATTTCAGGTTCGACATAGACAAAGAATACAACTTTCAGAAATGTTCGAACGAATTGGCTTTCCTCTTATTTGGAGCTGTTTTCTTTTCCTACACACACATCGGCTGAAGTTCCGTACGAGATTGAAAACTACGTAATAGTTCAATTTGGCGATACTTTTGCAAATACTCCTTGGCAATCTTTTTACGAGGACGTCGTAGTCGGCTGCCCGTGGCGTCGGCCAAGAAAAAGTTGTCTAGGACGAACCAGCTATCCATAGATTTTTTAAAATTAAACATCTATGGATAGCTTTCGTCCTCCTCTATCGATGATCAGAGTGACTATTTCATTATCTGTGCTGATTATGAAGAGAAAGAGATTCGAACCGTGCATCATTCCGAATTGTTTTCGAGACGAACAGCATTGACCACGGCGCGCAAAAGGCGTGGATTTCGAGGCAGACCTCTACGCCAAGGAAGATGAACGCATGGTTCGTGGTACGATTGACGTACAAAGACACGTAGATGAAGGCCTTAAATACGGCCCAAAACGATCTCTCTCACTCCCTTTGAATTCTTGCGCTCATAAGCCGGAATAAAGAGCGATTTAGAATGGGGCACGATTACCATAATCCTAAAAAAAAATAAGTTCAAATAGATTTCGGCACCCAAAGTAGTGCCGACACCGCTGCAAAGAGCGCTTGAACGGCAGCAACGATCATCAAGTTCCGCTCGACCGAACTACCCCAACGTGTGCTTCTCTGCACACGATGAAGGTAACAATTTACTGTGCTGATCAAAATTCGATTAACTATTTGTTTTTTTCATGCACATTTTCCTCCAAAGTAATTGAAAGTGATTTGAAATTTTCAGGGAGGTGTTCTTGACACTGTCAGATTTTCAGTAGCCGTATATTGGTTTCATTGATCCACTCCATATCAATAACTTAAATCACCTTGGTTGGACTTTCCCGATCAAGAGTAATAAACACATGTCCACTGTTATTAGCGGCATAATTCCTCCCTCCCCCCTCTCCTAAAAGAAAAAAAACTCCTACTTCTGCTTTATTCGCTTGTAGCCGAACGATTGTTAGTACGGTTAGAGCAAACGCGAGAAAGCCGAAGAGTCCCGACGTCACAGTCACCACAGCTGCGATTGGGAAATAGTTCTAAAGGTTTTTTTTTAGATAAATTGTTTTGTATCAGCTAAATTAGTCAATGGCCAAAGCGACCAAATGTTAGAGAGAAAGAGAGAGAGACCTCTACCCTGCTGATCAACCTGAGCCTCTTTCTTTCTCATCTGACTCTCGTTAAAATCTCACTTTTCGCCAAAGTCATGAACCTTTTTTGCCTCGTTTAACTTCTTCACCTAGGGTCTCATCTTTCTCAACCAATAGTTGCTATACAAAACTTCTCAGAGAGTAGCTAAGGTCACAAACCCGAAAGCTGAACGATACTTCAAGAAGAATCACATAGAAGCCGTTGATCGTGGTAGCATAAGCTCGCTCAGGCAGTGCCATCCAATAGACAATCGGAGGCAAAATTGCGAGGAGCACGTAGAATTTCCTGCCGTTCTCACTCCAAAACTAGAACAGCATGAATTAATTTTGATAAAAACTTTTTTTAAACCTTGATTTGTTGATTTAAAAATAATTTCCCTTTAAAAATCAGCACTTTGATGAAGAAAGTGAATTGGGAGATTTATAAATAATAATAAAAAGTTTTTTGCACACAAAAGCCAATTAAACGAAGGCGATCACCGAAAAATTATGTTAGATTTCAAATTGCCGAGGTATTTTCGTGAGTTCGATTTTCATTTTTTGTTCGATCTGCGAAATAGCACACGATAATCTTACACTTACAATTAGTGCCTACTGTTCCTAGTCTCACAGCCAAGGTGGCAATTCGAACCAGGATTATTTATTTTTCGTGATCGTCCCCCTTTCATCTAGCTTCCCTAAAGACCTGCGGCATACTCGTCGGCCTGAAAACGATGGAGCATCGATTTAAAGCGCAGATGAGCGAAATTGTGAAGTGAAGCTGATTCCGACAGAAGTAGGACATGAGGAGGGGCATGAACCAATGCGACGACCCGCCGCTTTTCATTAGTGGAAGCAACCACGAGCATCCCCAGCTGCTGTTCAGCAGCATAAACGGCATCACGTTCAGGAAAAAGAGTGGCGTGCCCTTAGCGAAACCAGAAATTCAGTCTTGAATTCGCGTCTTTATGCACATCCAAAAAACGAGAAACGTGACTAAAAAGGTCAGGAAAATTGAAATAGATTTTCGTTTCGACCGTAATCTATTTCAATTTTCCTTTTCATTATAATGCAACACTTCAATTCACTATGTTGCAATTTAGCAGCATGTGATATTTCTAACTCGGTTATAGTACACTACTCTCTCAAATCCTTAAAGGAGGACGATGTACACACCAAAATGGTGCCGGCGACGTAGAGCTTGAAGAAGAAGGTGTTGTACGGCGGCTGAGTACGCCGAATGAGAAAGAGCGCGAGCAACACGGCAGAGACTGAGGTCGAGAGGACGCCAAAGAGAAGACGAGCGAGTTCCACCGAGAACTTGACGAGGCGAGGAGAGGTCGCCGCGCACGAGGATTCGTTCATTTGTCAATTTGACTTAAACTGAAGAAGATGATGAGCGGCGTGAGCCCAAATTGTGACGTGGGTTGTAAAGTCCTAACTTTTTTGCTCTAACTTTGTTTTCAATGTTTTTGAACGAAAAAAAGGTGCTTCTCACGAGTCATATTGTTAGGAAAAAGAGTGAAAAATATAATCAAAAAGAGCAAGATCATATCATCGGTAATACAATTGCTCCGTCGAGCTACATAGATGATGTTAAAGTGCTCATATCAAGAAGTGCCATTCGTTGAAGAAATATATGTATAAACAATGTGAAATAATGCCAGAGTTTATGATTTCAGTGGGCTTCAGACTAGAATAACGAGAAAAAAAGGATACAAGTCCAGATATATCCGAGATACTCCTCTTACTCGTTTCGCTAGACAATCCCCTTTTGTATTGTTTCTACTTATCTAAAAGTGAAAGTGTAAATGCTTCGAAACAATGGACAATAGGTACTACATTCATCAAAACATCTCGTGAGATGCTCAAAATAGTCTATGTTTCTCATATTTATGTATGTTACATGTATCCCTCCTTCTCTCTTTCTCTCCCTTCTCTGCGTCATATTGGCGTCTGTACTCTTTTGAAATTTATTACCTCTATTTTTTATTGCACTTTCTCTCTCTCTCTCTTTCTCTCTCACCTTCTCTCCGTCTCTCAATCTCTTTATCTGTCTCTCTCGCTTGTCTCATGGCCGGTATAACAGAGATAGCGAAACTTCCTCATGACTGTCTGATTAACAACAGTTATTTTTTTCAGCTGTCCCGTCTCATTCTCTCGCTCATACATTTTCTTTAGCTCTTTCGTTCTCTTTCTCTCTCATCTCTCCCTCTCAGACTTTTTACTCAAGGCGAATGAGGGTGTGAAACTTGTAATTTATATATACACAACCACAAGATACAATTGTTAATTGAATATTTCTCCGCAAGTATATCCAAACTACTTATGTAACAATAGATGTAGCAGTTGAGGAAATAAATCCCAACAATTAGAATTAGATAAATCCCAACAATTAGAGTCTTACAATTAGAACGATTACAATTACAATTTCAGAAAAGAGTTAATTACAATTACAATTTCAGAAAAGAGTTCATAAAATCAAAAACAACTTGAAAATATTCCCTTTCAGTTTCAAACTCCAAACAATAAACGAAAAAAAATTCAATTAAATATTACATCAGGACAAATGATCTCTTCTTCGTGGCGTAGAAATTAGGTTACAGAGATTATCTGTCACATGTTCATGTTCGACATAGACAAAGAAAAAACTTTCAGACAATATCTAACTTTTATTTAATTCCAAATTTAGCACAAATATTTTTGCTTTCTATACATACACATCGGCAATAGTTCTGCAATAAATTTTGACATGATTCACATTGGCGATACCTTCAGAAACATTCCTTCACACAAAAAACATTGTTTGATATATCACACAATTTCATACAAACAATTTGTTTCAGTATTGCACCAAAACAATGCTGTTCCATATAGCAAACAATCATTGTTTGATGCGCGGTTGTTTGGCATATCAAACAATTTGTTTCAACGAAATTGTTTGGCATATCAAACAATCACAGCGCAGCCGCCTTGGCTCCGCCCCCTTCTGCTTGCGCACCCATTTTTCATGGAATTTTAGCCGTTTTCTTATATTCTTCGACAAGTTTCGATGCTAATTACCAAACTTTTTAGATATCTAATTAGCTAACCCTCTAACACACCCTCTCCTACATTCTCTCCGTCTCTCTCTCTCTCTCTGTGCTATCAGGAATCTCAAACACGACCCATAAACTAGCCAGTTAATCGTCTTTTGTAGCTATTATTGCTGTTTTCGCTATAAAACAGTTTAAACTGTAGGTAAATCGTGAGAACAAAAGCTGCAAAAGTTGAAAAACTGGCTAACCTGGTTTATGGGGAAGTGTTGAACAAATGAAAAGGGCGGCGCCCTTAGAGAAGAGAATGGAGAGAGAGAGACAGAAGAGCCAAAAGGTTTTTTCAAGAGTTTTACTGCTCAACGTGACTTATGTTGATTCTCTCTCAATCTTTCATTTTTCTACAGAAAAGGCGGTTTTTTGAGCTATTTAATGTTGTAATAAAGAAAGTCTGAACGATAAGACTTTTAAAAGAAGTTTCCTCATCCGAAGCCTGAGAAGGTCCATAGACAGGCAAGTGCCTGTGGAGAGAGAGAGAAAAGAGAGAGAGAGAGAGAGAGAGAAGGAAGGGAGAGAGGGAAAGAAAGAAAGAATTAAAGAAAGACAGAAAGAACTATCCTTCTCTTTATAAGTGAACACTGTTCGTGATGTCAGGAGTTGGCCGTGTGGCAAAAGTTGGATCCCTCGCCTTTGTGCGTGTAATCAAACCGCTCAACGGTATTTATCCGCATCTCTCTGTACCTCATTAGAACCGCCTTTCTGTGTAGAATCTAATGACATAGAGAGAGTGACCTTTCCGTCTCTTTATAGCGATCACAGCAAAAGAAACACACAAACTCACAAATCTCAGAAACAGTCGTTTCTGAGATTTGTTAGTTTAGTAGAGAGAGAGAGAGAGAGAGAGAGAGAGAGAGAGAGAGAGAAGGGAGAAAGAGAGAGAGAGAGAGAGAGAAGGGAGAGAGAGAGATAGGGAGAGAGAAGGAGAGAGGGAGCGAGGGAGCGAAACACCGAGAGAGAGAGAGAGAGAGAGAGAAAGAGAGAGAGGAGAGAGAGACCATATTGATTGATAATTGAGCGCAGAAACAACTGCGTGTGAGATTTGTGAGTTTTTGTGTTTCTTTTAATGTGAACGCTATAAAGAGACGGAAAGGTCACTCTCTCTCTATATCATTACATTCTACACAGAAAGGTGGTAATATAAAATAAGTAAAGTTGAGCGGTTTGATTACACGCACAAATGCGAGGGATCCAACTTTTGCAACACGGCCAATTCCTGGTTCACTTATAAAGAGAAAGAGAATATGTTGACTAATGGTACCCAATTGAACGGCGTACTGTCGGTTTTCATGAAAAATAAAACGCGCAAAACATGTTGGGAAAACATTGACCACATATGGGTTTGAACCCTTGTGTCGCTGCTCGACGTTGCCTAACTCGTCAGATCGGACGTGATCGCTACTTCGCTATCGCGGCTGCGCTGCGGTTGTTTGATATATCAAACAATTTCCATGAAACGATCCAAACAATTGCCTCAGAATGGATAGCGTGCAAATCGGTAAAACAAATTGTTTGATATGCCAAACAATTTTTTTGAAACAATTGTTGTTTCAAACAATTCATAAAACAATCGTGCACCAAACAATGTTGTTTCAAACAATTTTTTTTGTGTGTTGGCAATCTTTGGAAGAGGATACCGTACTCGGATGATCGGGACGTCGGCCAAGGAAAAGTTGTCTAGAACGATCCAAATTTATTATTATCCATCGAGTTTTTTCTTTGAAACGGTTCAACTGAAATATATTGATGATTTTTTATGGCAAAAGCAGCCAAAAATTGTGAGAAGAGGTTCACAAGCTCACAAAAATTCGCGAAAATTTCTTCAAAGAGCGTAAACAACTTTGCGATGAAATATTTTTGGTTTAAGATTTTTTCTGTCCTCAATTAAGATATGAAAAACAGGCGATAGCCGAAAAATTAATTAATGCATTTTTTAACTACTTTGTCTGCCTGGTGAGTACACACTCTCTCAATTCTCGCGTGCTATTTCTCTGCTCGCACATAACCACTGAAAATAGCACGCGAATGAATGAGAGATGCTGAGAGTTTTTTTTTTACATTATTTTTCGGTGGTCGCACTCCTTTAATGTTCGATGATAAGCTTCTCTGCTGATTATGGTGAGAAAGTCAATCGAACCGTGCATCACTCCGAATCGTTCTCGAGACGAGCAGAAAGGACCAGGACTCGCAAAAGGCGTGGATGTCATGGCAGACGCCCGCGCCAAGGAAGATGTACGCGTAGGTCGTATCTTGGGTGACGTAGCGTGACACGTACATAAAAGCCTTAAATGAGCCCCAAAACTAACTCGATCTTCTCGAATTCGCGGCTTTTTTTAACGCACATAATCATTGCATATGTACATATGTACATATATAAATGTAGGTATATAGCGGTTTCTCTTCGTACTCCTTTAAAGTATAAAGAACGATTTACAGTAGGGGTGGAGGGTTGTTAGGCTAAAAGAAGAGAGAGAGAGGGAGCAAGAGAGTTAGAGAGATAAAAAAGATTTAGAGCGAGAGCCATTGAATAAAAGAGATAAAGAAAAAGAGTCGTCTTTCTGTTTTATTTCTATTCCGCTTACAACCTTCGTATTATCGTCCGTTATTTTGTCAAATAATTGTTCGTAGTGCCAAACAATAAGAAAAGATGAAGGTTTTGTTCTGCACTTCATTGTCTTATTATCTATCTGTCCTCAATTAAGCTGTGAAAAAACTATCACCGAAAAATAATTAATGCATGCTCGAATTACCGCGAAGGCACGCGCTCATTCTCCCGGACAAATTGGCACAAATGAGCTATTAGAAGAATGAAGAGGTGAAAAACTAAAAAAATACATTGAAACTTAGAACAGACGAAGATATATGTAGATAGAAGATGGCGACAGTGGGAGGCATTAGAGCGGGCGACAGAGAGAGAGAGAGAGAGAGAGAGATTTAGGCCCGTCTATTAATGTATGTATGTACATAATAACAAATATACGGGAACTGTGCTTTCTCTAAGGAAGACGTTTAATATTGCATCATCATTTTCAGAGTTCTCGGAAATTACAGCGACAAATGGACGATTCCTCGTGCGCGGCAACCTCTCCTCGCCTCGTCAAGTTCTCGGTGGAACTCGCTCGTCTTCCCTTTGGCGTCCTCTCGACCTCAGTCTCTGCCGTGCTGCTCTAGCTCTTTCTCACTCGCCGTTCGCAGCCGCCGTACAACAACTTCTTCTTCAACCTCTACATCGCCGGCACCATCTTGGTGTGTGCGGGCGTTTAAAGACTTGAAGGAGGAAGATCACCGAGAAATAATAAATGCATTTTTAGGTTGCCGTATCTGTCGAAGAAATTTGCACTCTCTCATTCCCACGTGCAATCGCGCAGGGCGCATGAAAATAGTACACCCATTTTTAAGTGCAAAGGGCCGCGGCAATTTGAATTGTTTGAAATGTAATTTTTGGGATCGATCTCTTTTAAAGGACGGGCAGGAATCTCAACCGTAATCTATTTGAATTCACCTGACCATTGTAGTCGAATCTCTCCAAATCGCAAAAAGATGCTAATTTAAGCGCGAGTTTTGTTCCGTTTAAGAGTACGCCACTCTTTCTGCTCAACGTGATTCCGATTACGTTGCTGAACAACAGTTGGGGATGCTCGTGGCTGCTTCCTCTAATGGAATCGGCCGGTCCCTCTCACTGGTTCACGCCTCTGGTCATGTCGTCCTACTGGCGGAATCAGCTTCACTTCACAATTTCGCTCATCTGCGCCCTCAATCGATGCTCCATCGTTTTCTGGCCGACGCGTATGCCGCAGGTCTTAATGTAAACTATATTAATAAACTATTTTTATGTGCATTAAGATATTTTTAAAATCTCACTTTTATTTTTCTGCATAATGTAGTGGTTTTTATAATGTAAATCAAAAAAGTTTTTTTAAACTCATATATAACGAGGAAAAGCACGTTTGGATGTATGTATCTATGTATATGTATATGAAATCAAAGAGAGCCAACATTCAATTCGTAAGTAGGCTGATGTGAGAAAATGGAGATGACAGTGATCCGTGACTTTTCTTCTTCTTCTAGTTTTGGAGCAAGAACGGCTGGACGTTCTAAGTGCTCATCGCAATCTTGCCTCCGATTGTCCATTGGGGGGCGCTGCCTGCGCGAGGCTATGTAGCCTCAATCAATGGTTTCTATGGGCTTTTTCTCGAACGATCCTTCAGTTTTCAGGTTCGCACTCCCTCTATCTCTCAACGGCTGTCTATACCTCTACGGCTTTGTCCTGTGGCAGTTAACTTATGTCTACTGGAGAGAGAAAAGAAAATAATTTTAACGTCAAATCTTTAGAAATATTACTCAATCCCAAAAATGGTGATCATGACGTCGGGACTCTTCGGCTTTCTCGCCTTTGCCCTTACCGCCGCAACAATCGTGCGGCTACAGGCGAACCGAGCAAAAGTATGAAAAAACATATTTGTTTTTGTTTTACAATTTGTAAGATAAGACTTGGTGGTGTACACAATGTAGGTTGCCTCAGACTAATGTCATCCAGATGGCAATAGTGTTCTCTGCTATTTGTGTATCTAATAGATACGCTAATAGCGGATATCTGCACTATTATTCATGTCATCATTATCACGCAGATAAGCACACTTTGGAATGGTCCGGTCGAGCGAAATTTGGCGATCGTCGGCGCTGTTCAAGCGATCACTGCAGCGCTGTCGGCGCTACTTTGGGTTAGGCTAAATGCAACAGATCCAATTTATGTTTCCTTTTTTTTCGCAGTAAATATGCAGAGAAAATGCACTGTATACATACGTATATATGTATATAGCATCTTCATAGAATATTTAAACATGCACTACATATGTAGGTAGTATGTACAGTGCAACCTGGGTGATTTCTCGCTCTGTAATGTATCAATGCAAACAATAATCCGATTCTTGTGATTTGCACATGAGAGCTCCTTGAAGGCTTTCATCTTCGTGACTGCCGTCGTCATGAATGACATGAGCTAACCGCACGTCTTCTTTGTCGCGGAGGTCTGCGTCGACATCCACTCCTTTTGCGAGCCGTGGTCCTTTCTGCTCGTCTCGAGAACAATTCGAAGCGATGCGCGGTTCGATTGTCTCTCGCTATTCTTTCTTTCTCGCCTCAATCAGCAGTGCAGCTTTTGCAATGTCGCATCACCGAGACAAATTATGTCAATATGTGAGATTTCGAACTCCGCTCTCTCTCTCTCATTCGTGCGTGTGCTATTTTTACGGGTGGATTCTATTTGCGCGCAGACACTTGCGCACTGACACTTGCGCACACGGGACATTTGCGCACAAGGACAGTTGCGCACAAGGACAGTTGCGCACAAGGACAGTTGCGCAAAGAGACATTTGCGCACCGGGACATTTGCGCACAAGGACACTTGCGCACAAGTTTTCGTGACCTTTTGGGGACCATTTCGGTAACTTTTGGAAACTTTTGGTAACTTTTAATGACTCTTTTTATAACTTTTAGGCACACTTTTGGTAACTTCAGGGAATACTTTTGGTAACCTTTGGGGACTCTATTGGTAACTTCTGGGTATCCTTTAGAGACCTTTATGGCACCTTTTGAGACCAAGCAGGGACCCAACAGAGGACCTTTTTTAAACCGTTTGAGGGCAATTTTGTATTTCGGTTTGACTACCCAAAGACCCAAATTTTTCGAAAAAAAAAATTATTTTGCTGGAACTTGGCCCAGGGAGGGGGGCAATCTGGTGCGAGGAAACCGAATATGAAGTCCGTTTTTTCTCGATTTCGTCATTTTCGAAAGTTACAGTAGGTTTACGGTAAATAACAAATTCTCTCCAAATTGGCTAGAAATCTCTTCTTAGGGGGTTATTTCGTGCAAGGAAAACGAATGTGAGATGCGCTTTGATTGAATTCGCCGTTTTCGGAAGTTACGGTATGTGTACTGTACCATGCCTGAAAGAAATTGACTTTTTATGAGTAATTCTTAGAAATCAACAATTAACAAGTACGGAGCGAGCAGCCAACAACAACAACAACAAGAACAACAACAGTCCTAGCAAGGATAGAGGTCCGCAATCTGATTCCACAGATTGAAAAAGACCTCGCCAGGGCTTCCGAATTCCTTGCGCCATAGGAACTCCGCTAGGTAATCCTCATATCTCTCGTTGTTGATACCGTACTTCTTCTTCGCACCTGCCTTGAGCTTCTGAAAGTGACTCTCGATCGTCTGCGTGTGGGCACCGCTCCTCGGGTCAATAAAGTTCACTTGATGGTTGACAGTCAAGTGTTGGAAGCCTTGCGGGAGGGAGTTCATGAGTGAGTAGGCCCACCAGCAGTCAGAATGGATTGTGGATCCCGGTGGCATGTAGGTTTGGATGAGATTGAGAAGAGTAGGACCCTCTTCTTGACAAGCTTCAAGAAGGAACGCCTCTCTCAATCCCCCCAAACTGCCATTAGTGTCTACGTACAAATCTCCCGCGATGGTACTTCCTTCGAGTGACGAGAGTCTCATTCGGGGCCGCCGATCACTGCGGAGTGCTTCTTGAAGTACTCTGCGCACACGTCCCGGAAAAATTGTTCCCACTGCACCAACGCCTCGCTCGCGATCCCGATTTCGAAGTTCTTGTTCGTGAACGTTCCAAGATCGTACGCCCAGAAATACGAATGCTCGAGGACCTTGGCGATGGAGAGACGGCTTTTTCGAAAAAGCTCCCTTAAATGCACAGGCTGGAGAGGAGGACGAGAGAGAGAGGCCGAGAGAGCGAGGCTGTGTGTGAGGGAGCGAGAGAGAGGCCGAGAGAGAGAGAAAGGGCGATGGCGAGAAGATACAGACCTTTGCGAGCGGAGACAAACGGCTTCGAACCAGAAGATGACCGACATGCTTATCGTTTTCCTCGCACGAAATAACCCCCAAGAAGAAATTTCTAGCCAATTTGGAGGGAATTTGTTATTTACCGTAAACCTACAGTAACTTCCGAAAATGACGTAATCAAGAAACTTCATATTCGGTTTCCTCGCATCAAATAGCCCTGGGCCAAGTTCCAGCAAAAAAATTTTTTTTCGAAAAATTTGGGACTTTGGGAAGTCAAACCGAAACAGTACCAGTAAATATATTAAAAGCCATAAGTTGTCTGTAACTTTTTATCCTTAGGGAGAAAATGTGCAAATTCATGCGAGTAGGTGCAACTACTAATTAAAAGCGGTCCCTATGGAAATGTTCAAGGGATCCAAATGACTCCCTAAGAGGTCCCTAAATGGTACAAACTGGTCCCCAAACGTTGCCAAACATGTCCTTAGTCATCTCAGAATGGTTCTAAAATTCTCTAAAAGTTAATAAAAGGGTCCCCAAAAGTTACCAAAAGCATCCCCAAAAGTTACCAAAAACAACCCCAAAAGTTACCAAAATTATCCCCAAAAGTTATCAAAAGATCAATAGCATCCCCAAAAGTTACCAAAAGTTACAAAAATGGTCCCCCAAAAGGTCACAAAAACTTGTGCGCAAGTGTCCTTGTGCGCAAATGTCCCGTTGCGCAAATGTCTCTTTGCGCAACTGTCCGTGTGCGCAAGTGTCACTGTGCGCAAATGTCCATTGTGCGCAAGTGTTTTTGTGCGCAACTGTATGTGCGCAAGTGTCCCAAATGTATGTGTGCGCAAGTGTCTGCGCGCAAATGTAGTCCACCCATTTTTACGAAGCACGGCATTCATTGTGTGGCTTGCGAAATAACATGCGAGAATGAGAGAGTACCTACTATGAGGGCAGACAAGTCTAACTTGTATTAACTATTTTTCCAGTCGATTTTCATATCTCAATTGAGGACAGACAAATAGTAAACCAAAAAATTACTTTCACCAAACTGCTTACACTCTTTAAAGAAATTGTCGAATGTTAAATTTGTGTACTTGTCCTCATTTCTTCCCGTTTAGGATGAATTTGACAAAAAGATACTGTTGACTTCTTTCAATGCAAAAAATAAAGAAGTTAAATGGATAATATCTATGGCTTGTTCTAGGCAACAATTACTTGGCCGACGTCACTGGCAGCCGAGTACGCCGTCCGCTTGGAACTATTGTCAAAAAATGTCTCACAAATTATCGCCAAAGTGACAATTAGTACCGAAAAAAATACTCGATTGAAACATTGTTTTGTTCAGATATACGCATATTTGCAGAACTTATTAACAAAGTGATCACGTCAAGCAGTGCCATTCGACGAAGTTATTTACTTGTCAAATATTTTTGACAAATATTTGTTTTGAGCATATAAGGAATAAGGGTGACCAACCGGACTACTCGATTTATTTAGTACATTACTAATTCGTTACTAATTCATACTTCTTACTGTACTTTTGGGCTTCCTTCTGGAAGCATTTTCTCATTTTTTTGTGTTTTGACTCGGTCTGGGTCAGTGTTAGCTTTGTGTTCCGTGTGTGCGGGTTGCTGCTTCTTCTGCTCTTCCCCTCCTTCCACGTGTTCGCCTCTCTGCCATTCCTCGTCGTTGTTGACCATTCTGGCATCTCTGCTCTCACTCACCTCTGGCTTCATTTGTCAGGTTCCATTTATCTGTGGATAAATGTGTATTGTTGTTATTTCCCTGAAAGGACAATTGACATACTTGTAGGCGTTCAGGGATTTGTCATTCTCAGGAATTTCCGGATATTCAGATAGAGTTAGGTCAGGAGGACATTGTTAGCATTATGGAATTAAGGGAAGTGAATGTGGTTTGAGAAGGGGAAATTATTGTGCCCTTGAGCAGAGACTCGATTTGAGGCCATTGAATTGATGTGCTAAGGAGAAATCTCCATTATTTGCCATCGTTTATTCCACCTATCTCTCCCACCCTTCCGGTCAATTACCCTAGCCCTTGTTGCTCCGGCCGTTCCTTAAAGTAAGGAGACCTATACTGCCGAAAATTTCTGATATTACTATTAACGATGGCTCAGCAACATACACACATGCCAGATTTCACGAAAGCATTCAGACTAGAGAAAAACAAACAAGTTAAGTCAAAACATAATAAATACATCTTTAACTATAAATGTAGAAGTTAAGGCAAAGAATCCATAGGAATAAAATTTCTAGAATTGGTGAACAGAGTCCTAAAATCATATATAAAATGAACCCTGAAAATGTTTCATGTCATTTTCTAAATTATCAACAAAATAGAAAAACATTCTCTGTGTATGATGGCAGTGATCAATTTTTGAGGAATTTCTGACTGTAAAAATACGCCGAGCTACAGTGGCAATCTGATAAAGCCATACATATTTTCCGACTCGCTCGACAGAGATACAGAAAGTATAGTCAGTATGAGCTATTTAGTGTCTTCCATTTCAAGCGGTATATATATATATATCTTCCTATCTTCTCCATATATCTTCCTATCTTCTCTATATCTCTTTAGCACACTCTTTCTCTCTTCCTCTATCTGCCTCCCCTCTTCTCTCTATCTCCCCTTCTGTACTATGTTGCAATTAATTTACTGTAGTGTTTTTTCTATTTCATTATATTTCTCGTGCACACTCCACATTACCGTGTGATCCGTTATTTTTTTTCAGTTGTCCCTTCTAATTCTTTCTCTCTTACACCTCTCAAACGCTATCTCTCTCTCCGTCTCGTGCTCTTTCTCTATTTTCGATTTTTCTCAGACTTTTTCTCTAGGTTAAGGTGGGTGTTGAATATACGAAGCCACAGCTGCAATTGTCAGATGAATATTTCTCCACAAGCACATCCAAACTACATCTGTAACTACATACATATACATGTAAAAGTTGAGGAAATTAATCCTAAAGAATCATTCTTACATATGGCAAACAATAAGTCTACAATAGAGTGTGTCTTACAATTAGAGCGAAAATACAATTTCAGAATGGAGATCTCGAATCAAATCAACTTGAAAAAATTTCATTTCAGTTTCAAACTTCTCAATAATATGCAAAAAAAAATTCACTGCATATAACATCATGGGAAATGATCTTTTTTGTGGCACAGAAAGTACGCAGGAGAGCTACAGAGATAATCTGATAAATTAATTTTGCATGTTTCACCTAGGCAAAGAATACAACTTTCAAAAATAATCGGAAGAATTGGCTCCTTTCATTTAGTTCTAACTTTCAACAATAACCATTTGCTTCCTACACACATACACATCGACGATGGTTCTGTAGTAGACAGAGAAATAGAATTTCACTTTGGCGAAACGTTCGGTAGCACTCCTCTGTAATCATTGGAAGGAGACGCCGTATTCGGCTGCCCGTGACTTCGGCCCGCCAGAAGAAGTTGTCTAGAACGAAGCAAATCTATTATACATATAATGCTTTTCTTCCTTTTTTCATAGTAACAAAACAACTGAATATATTAATTTTTTTGGAAAATGAATCCAAAATTTTATGAAATGAGGAATAATTGCCTGCCTAGTCTTTTGAAGAGTGTCTTGAAAATATTTTTTTATGAATTATTTGTCGATCTTCAATTATGGATGTGAATAACAGCGAGGCATTTTATGGCAGGACGATCACCAAAACATAATTAAAGCATTTTCAAATTTTCGATTCTCGCGTGCTATTTTTGTTTTACAGGGCGCATATGTACATATATACTCCTTATTAAAACATATATACGCGGGTATGGAACTGCCGCGATCGTCTTATTTTTACGCGTTTTTTTCACACAGTTCGATGATCATAATAGAACTATGAAAAAAATGTGTAGAGAAAGAAGAGCCGAGACAATCGAGAACCGTGCATCATTCCGAATTGTAGTCGAGAAGACAAGCAGGGACCACGGCGTACAAAAGGCGTGGATATCGAGGAAGACTTCCGAGCCAAGGAAGATGTACGCATAGTTCGTATCACGAGTGATGAAGCGAGACCAGTAGATCAAGGCCTTCAAGGCGCCCAAAATTATTTCTCACTCTTCTTGAATAGAAAGTGGATATATATTTATTTATAGTATATTTATGTAGAAAAAGAGGTAATCTATAAATTGAACTTCTTTTGGTTTAGCCATCATACCCAAAGTAGCGCAGACACCGCGGCAATAAGCACTTGAACGGCGCCGACGATCACCAAGTTTCGCTCCATCGAAGAACCACTCTGGCGTGTGCTGCTTCTCTGCGCGAAAAGGACGATCTTTCTCGATCAATAATATATTTATTTTCGCCACAACGCTCCCCTGAGCAGAGGTGCTAACGGGCCCAAAAATGTTGGGCCGGCCCGGCCAGTCGGGCCCAAGGACTCGGTTAGCCCAGCCCGATCCATGGCAATAGAATGTTGGGCCCGGCCCGGCCCTTGGGCCTGTTTATGCCCGATTTTCAAAAAATTCTGGGAAACAAGTCCGACGTGTTACAAAGTGTTTTGAAATTCAGAATTTTTCATGCTCATGCTACGAACATGCAGTTTAGTGTATAAGTAAATGCTGGTGCCTCACACGTACAGCGGGATCAGGTTTATCGCTTACAGTAGGAAACAATAGAGACGACGTCGATAACGAAGAGGGAGAGAGTCGAGGGGAGCAGAGGAAGAGTAGAGGGGCCCGAGGCGTGGTGGACCGTCGGAGGGGGAGACACCATGGGAAGGGAAGAAGAGAGAAGAGAGGACGGGAGGACAGAAGACCAAGAGACCTAAGGGGGACGCGGCGGTCGGCAAACCGCCTCCGGGGGAGACCTCTAGATGAGTCATATCCAATACTTAAGTACTTGAGAGAAAGGGGGAGGAACCCTAAAGGGAGGAGCTAGGAGAGCGAGCTAACTACAGTATACATAGAAGAAAGAGACATACGTACATACACACTAGAAATAGATATACACTAGAATTACACCATTACTCACATACACTTACACCTCACCCTTTTACCGAAGGTCCGTCCTAGGACCGACAAAAAGAAAGAGAGAAATTATTGTCCCATAGATACTAAATGCGCTCAATAGAGAGGAATAGAGTGGTCGATGTCGCGCTGGAATGAAATGAGGAGAAGGAGAGAATGCACTCACGGGCAAAAGGACAGATCCCCAAGCTAACAGAGGAAAGCAGCCATCACCATTCTTTGCTGATAAGTAATTTTAGAGAGAGAGGAGTGAAGCGATTTATAGAATGGTAACACACTTAGTGCGCAGGCTTTTTAACGAGGAACCGGCAACACGAGTGTCCAGTTGGAATAACTCGAGTGAGATGGTAACCACAGGCAACGCTGTGACCTCGAACCTGATGCCCTAGGGCATATCCTTCGCTCACAAGTTGTCAAAAATAATCAACTAGAGATGGTGACACGCTGCTCTAAACCATGCTCGGTGAGAATATGTCGTCATGCACGCAAGAGACCTCTTAAGCGAGAAAAGGAATGGTGTGAAAGCGACCACATAAGAGAGAGAATTTTGAGAGCGCAAGTAGCAAATGTGAGAAAATAAACGAGAGGCAATTGAGAGGAGATGCGGCTGAAGAAAACGTCATAAGTGAAAATAGAATGACAGTACTTGTGTAAATGAAGGTGATCATGTAAAGTAAATAAGTAAAAATACGAAATAGCGCGACAGAAAAGAGTAGGAATTGGCGACGAATGAATTTTGGAAAAAAAAGAACGGTTCAATTATAAAAAAAAATGGAAAAATAAGAGAAGATGAATGGTAAGAACGGCAATGGATTGGGGGAATAGGGGGAAGGGGTGGGCAATGACCTGGGGCACCTTGAGGGCTTTTCCTTCAGGTTTGGTTGCTCATGATGTTCGCGGCTCGAGAGGGGCAGTGCGTCATCAGCATCGTGTCCGCGGCTGCATCGTCACCGTCGTTGTATCTGCAAGAGTCGGACGCAAGAAACGGGTATCGGATAAACGAACTGTTGATTTAAAATACATTCAAAAGAATGAAGAAACTGAGAGGAGAAGATAAGTAAAATAAATTTTATGATTTGGCACAAGAGTAAGAAAAAGGGATGAGAATTAAAGATTGAAAAAGGAAAGTATCTCGCCGTTTGTCTTGAAGACGTTGTAGTCCAGAAAAGATCTGCACTTGACTAACGTTCGAAAGGATATCTGGAATGAAAAGAAAGCAAGAAGGAAAGTATTCAGTATTTACTCAAGAATGTTCGGAAAAGCAGGGAAGAAAAGGGTCCATGTAATGCATGGACCCACTTTGGTTTTTGACCGGTTTTGACCAGCCAAATTTACCCCACTCTTATAACCTGAAGAGATAATACTTAACACGAGACCATATAAAAGGAGATTTTGAATAAATAACGTCATTTTTACAGAATTTTTTCCCCTGACCCCCTATTTTACCCTGAACCTATTATCTGAGCGGCGGTTTGTTTGGATATGCTTATTTTTAGAAAAAAAATTTTTTTTTTCCCTGCGGAAAAGGAATAAAGTTTAGGAAAGAGGAGATAGATAAAAACGGAAGAAATACGTGAACCTGTTAAACGCGTCGTCGTCCGAATGCGAAGAGCGTTGATGGTCGAGAGTATGGCACCGGCGGAGGCGAGCACCACAATGGAAGCTCGGTAGTCGTTATCTGAAAGGAAACTTGGGCAGCGGACCGTATTATCGTGAAAGAGAAAACGAGAGGGAATAAAGACGAATAGTATTCGAAAGCCGCGGAAAAGGAAGGTTTTATCTCTTTGGATGAAAGAAGGCAACAAAGAGAAGGAAACGAAGGATAAAAATGACTGCTTAACCGAGAAGAATTGGGGCGTTGCTCGTGTGCGCGAAACGGGCATCTGCTCTGCTCGGGGCTAGGCTGTCCTTGCTCGGGGCGGTTCTGCGGTGACGTTGCCAACAGCGATGCGGAGTGCTAGGAAAGGGAACCGAGAAGAAAAGTGGAAGCGATTGAACGAAAATAAAAGTGGAATGGCAAAGATAATAAAAACGAAAGAAACCGAATAGAGGAAACAAAATAACCGATTGCTCGTCTCGTCGATAGATTATGAGTGGGAAAGTCATGGGGATACTGAGAACGTCCTACTAGCTTTGCACTTGTCGATTCGGTTTGTCTGCAAATAAAAGGAAATATGGCAAGAAATGTTCAATTTAATAATTCGAAAGGAGAGCCGAAATTCAGGCGAGAGATATCAGATTAATCAGAACACGTGAATGGAGAAGAAATATTTTCTTGATAAGTGAGAAAAAGGAAAGAGATAAAGAAAAATACTGTCAACCAAAATCGGTAACGCTGTGGGTTAGGGCACAGCAGGGAGGAGGGCATCTGTACTATCATGTCGGGGCGATCGTTGCTCGAGATGACTTCACTGTAACTGGAAGTGGAACGAATCCGGAGTGCTGAAAAAGAAGGAACGGTAGAAGGAACTGAGAATTCATATGTGTTGAAAATGAGAGGTGATGAGAGAAGGAAAATGAAGTTGTCAGGTCAAAGTAGAAAAGGAAGGAAATTGGACTGATTTAACGCCAGGTCGTCGGAACGCGACCAGGGTTGCAAGTGGGAGAAAGATTGAGCGGCTCCATGGTTTCCTGAATCCGACTGAGTGTTTTCTTCAGGATGGCGGACGTTCGCAAATATTCTGTGCAAAGAAAATGAAGGCGGCGGGGAGGTATGTGATTTTTGAAAGGAGAACAAGAAAGAATTGAACTGTATAAAATAGATACAAGAAAAGGTGGGAGAAGGACGGAAAAATGAATTTTTAATGATAAACTTTCTCGTTGTAAAAAGAAAATAAATAGATTGGCGAAACATTGTATATTAGGAGAAAGGAACCGCAAGAAAAAGAACGTGCGGATGATTGATGAGCGGCGCAGTGAGTGAATCAGAAGATCGGGTAAATTCTGCAACGAGTTGCTCTCATCGCTGGCTCTCGGCGCTTCCAGCAGGTGCGTGGATTGCTGGAACGAGAGAAAAGAGAGCAGAAGCTGAAACGTTTAGAAACTAGAGGGAAGTAAGAAATATAATAAAGAAAAATTCAAAGAAAGAGACGGAAGAGAGTTGTTTCGAAGATATAACATTTAATTAACAAGACCTAAACCTGATGATCTCAGTGCGATGAGAATTCCGGGAGTCGGTGCAGGGGATGATCGCGGTGGCGAAGAAGGTTTACTTGACGAGAAGAAGGAAGGGTCTGACGAGGGCGTGTAATGAGTCGAGTCGATGGGACAGGGCTGGAGGTCAGGACGACCTTGGACTGCAGAGCAACTAAACGAAGCGCATCTTCTGTTTCCTCCCTGAAGGTGTCGAGTTGCATGAGTTCTTCTCGTACCTCATCCATGATGCGACCGAGTTTATTCTTGCCGCACCACTTTGAAGGACAAAGGACGCGCGGATCGTCCATTGACAATCCAACTCCCCAAATCCGATCTCCTTGTGAGCACTCGACGTATTTGCTGCCATGAGTGAGGAAGAGGATGCGACGAAGGTCGGGATTCTGGCTGAACTTGGCAAGGAGAGCTCGTCGCATGTAGTCCTCGCATATCTTGTCATATTTGGACTGATTGAAGCCCTTGATATGTCGACCGATAGCCTTCATTGCTTTCGGGTTGGTAGAGTTGATAATCCGTCGGCCCGAATCCTCGTCGTCGAACTCAACGGCCTTTCCATACGTGAATTGTTCGACGCAGCAGAACCGTAACTTCACGTCTGTGTCTTCATTGATTCGCTCGAAGAAGCAGCATTGATAAAAGTTCGAGAGAGGCGAGCGAATGGTGAAAAAGAGCGTCAACCGTTCGCCAGTGTCATTTTCCAGAAGACGAGTCATCTGAGAGAGCTGCCGAATCATAGTTGGCGGCGGGCGGCGCGGAGGCGTCCGTTTCATCCGTTCCTGCTCGTCCTGTTTCTGGTTGGACTTCATGCTCAAGTTTTCGCGACCTGACTTTTCTGATTGGTTTGTGTTCGGCACTCTCGTCCGCGCATGGGCCGAGAGGCTTGAGGTTTCTTCAATCACCATTTTGGTAAGATCGGGCTTGTCTTGATCGGTAAAAGAGGTTCGGCACACCCGACGGCGCTTGCGTCAGGAGGCTTGCTGGCTCACCGGATTCTTTGGTGTTGGCGGTTGTTGACTCCGGGAGCTCTGGTGATTCGGTTTAGCTCGCGGCCTGGCGCGGCTGAAAGTGTCTTAATTGTAGACCAAAATGGGATATGGGCTCCCTGATCGCCGCCAGGGCGGAGCGGTATTATGGCGAGCTTAAATTCGGAACGTGAGACAATTAGTGCACGGTCATTGTGCGTTTCGAGAAAAGGCTGAGAAAGGAAGGGAAAGGAAAATAAGAACACGCTCTGTTTAGTGGAGTTAGTAAAGAAAAGGAAAAGAAATAGGCGAAGTATCGTAAGTCGTTGTATCTTGACGCCTTGTCATCTACATGTACAGTTATCTCTCCGGGTTAAGATAGGTGAGAAGAAGACGAGAGGATTAAGTTAAAGTGTTGGATTAAAGAAGCTTTAGTTAAATCAAATTGTTTATGTTAGTAAAAGGTGTGAAAAGGGAAGTAAGGAAAGTAAGCCCCTGAAAATAAATCTCTGTGATAAAGGGAAGAACGAAAAATGAAAAGATAAAAATATATGAACATGAATAAGTAGTAACTAACAAATAGTTTTAAAGAAAACAAAGTCCGTAACTGTGAAGGAAGAGTTGCTTACTTGTTTATTATCGTTGCTGATTCCCGATGATGATGTCGCTTGGGTGCTCCTTGATGAGTAAGACAGGTACTTATTAAAAGAAGACGCTAAGTGATGTAAGAGGCAAATTTAGCGAAGATTTTCGTTTGCCTTATTTTAATTGGTTGGATTGTTCGGCAGAATTTACGACAAAAGTTAGTGAGATCATTACGGAACTTGTGTCTGTTTCCGTGTTCTCGTTTCATTCGTGTAGATCCATGGTGGGTGCTGCAGAAAAATCTATAAGTTTACCAAGTAACCTGCATTTTAGAATTCTATTTCTTACGATTCGGGCACAGAGGTGGGAACGGGCCCAAAATTTTTGGGCCAGCCCGGCCCGTCGGGCTATAAGTCTCGGCCCGGCCCGGCCGGAAATTTCTGGGCCCTGTAATTTTGGGCCCGGCCCGGCCCGGGGGCCCGTTTGAGCCCGATTTTCAAAAAATTCTCTGAAAAAAGTCCAACGAGTTACAATTTGTTTAGAAATTCATAATTTTTCATGCTCGTGCAACGAACATTCATTTTATTGTATAGAAGTAAGACTTTGCACTTATCAATGCCACCAGTCGTCCGGACTGGACGACATTGTGTGCTTATCGGGCCCAATCGGGCCTGCGGGCCGGCCCAACTTTTCTTGGGCCCGGCCCGGCCCGGGCCCTTGGGAAAATGGGCCGGCCCGGCCCGAGGGCCGGCCCGGCCCGAGGGCCGGCCGGGCCGGGCCGGGCCGGGCCGGGCCGGCCCATTCCCACCTCTGTTCGGGCATCATAAATGCATACTAATGGTCTCGCTTTACGTTCTGTATTCAAAGAAAAGAGTTAGCGGGTTAAAGTAAAATAATGAACAGCGGCAAGTGAAGAATTGAAGGAAAGAAACAAAAAACTGTTTGTGAACTCAAAAGGCGAAATTGGAATTTTTGTTTCTTATGGAGATGCGCATGGATTTAAACTAATTGTAAGCCCTTCATTTCCGAGGCGCGGGCGAAATGTTACTCGGGGCGTACATTTGCGTATTGAGATGGAGTGCGCGAATGAAATAAAAGGAAGACTAAATAATGTGAAAATTATTCAAATCAAAAGTAAATTTAGCCTGAAAGGGCATTTATCTTAAACATATTGTATTGGTTTAAATGCTTAACAGACACTACAATATTTCGAAAAGAAAAATAAAACCTAATTAAACATTACTATATCTCGCCCATCAAAAGGAGTGCTATGTCGAGAGGGACTACTTTTGAGATACATATATCGTAAACTGCTAATTATGTATCACATTTTGGCATCCTGACTCTTTTAATGCTGCTACTAGAATAACCGTCTGTATGCGCATTTTGAATTGGCTTTGAATTCCGTTAGGGTGTGACTATGATTAATCTAAAACGCTTAACTACGACATGCTTATCTTTGGAAATATGTAGAGGCTAAAAAGGGACACGCTATAGCAGCTCTGCGATTTTGACTGGGACCGGTAGTTTGTAAAGTGTTCGGCAAAGCAATCCACGCTTGGGATTGCCAGCTTAGTTGTATTGAGTTCTAAATAGGACTGACTTTCTGACGTTCCTTGATTGGCTCGGGTGTTCTTACTTTATCTGTGAAGTCGCGCGTGTGGTGGGCCGTGGCAAATTCGTCACATGCTGTTCTCTACACTGGGCGTCTGATTCCGATGGTGATATCTTAAGAAGTTTTTCTTATCCATTGGAAATTTAAAAGTACAAAGAAGTCGACGAGAATAGAAGAAAAGATTCAAAAGGAAAACTATGTAAGATAACTTGGGAAAACTTCTATAGATCTCTTTAGAGTGTAGTTTTAACCGATGCTTAAGTAAGGTTATATATAGCAGGAAGAAAAAGGAAACAGAAAAATTATATAAGTTGTAAAAAGAAAAACAATGCTTGCGTTACAGACCTGCATATCCGGTGTTGTCGCTGTAGAGAGTCAGTAAACTTGTGATATAATAAAAACAAGAAAAGGAACTGATATACTATGAGGACATGTCTTGTAAAATATCGTCGAAAATGTCGCGCTTAAAATATGTATTCTAGGCAAGTTATCTACTTCAATAGCGAATTATACATTCTTGTAGTAAATAGATGAGAGGGCTTGGCGCTCAATATTCGATTTTGGAGAATAGAAGCTCAGCGAAAAGGTACAATAAACTAATAAATGATATTTTCCACTAGTAGGTAAATTCAAATAAACTTTAAAGAATGTAGAAAATATAAACTGGTTTCGAAACCAAATGATAAAAACCAAAATCGCTAACCTTCACCTGTGAGGTTACGATCGACCGGCCTCTGAGTTATGGGCCCAGCACGCTTCCACTGCGCATCGTTGCTTCTGCTATCTTTCACGATTCGTGTAGATGCTGACTGAGGGAGGGCTTTGGGTGGGTGACGGCCTGGTTTTCTGTTTAATTGAAAAATAAAGAAGAAAGAGAAAAAAAAACCAAGTTAAAGACGAAAAGAATAAAGAAATAAGATAATGAGTAAACTTTTTGATTTACTAGGTAACCAGAGAAAGCCTGCTGATGCAACTTCTAAAAGAATAGATAAATAACAAGAGAGAAAATTCGTTGTTTTATTTTAAGTTCACTATTAGAGGGAGTACTCTGCGATACTTAGCTTTATAGGAGGAGTCTACATGAATTGAAAAGGCAAAATGCTATTCAGTATGTATAAAGGCACTGACATATGGAAAACCTTTAACGACTTTCTTGAAGACGAAGTTTCTAGTCATGATTGTTCGCCGATGCCGCCTCGAATGTGCTGCTCGGTTCGGTTCCGCTGGCGAGAGGGGCATTTTCTCAAAAGGTAGCACTAGATTCTGAATAAAGGAATGAGGGATTTATTTTTAAGAGTAGCTTAAAATGAGAGAAAAACAGAAAAAAATAAATGAAAGAAGGACTGGAATCAACTGCAAAAACTGTGAGCTACTACCCTCGAGTCTGCCTTTTGGTGGCGCTGAAATGCTAAAAAGAGAAGGGCTTTAGTTAGTGAATTCAAACAATAATCACAACAGGAAAAAGAAAAGTTTAAAGACAAACGGGTATGAATCGATGAGTCACTTTAACTATTGCATTAGAAAGGAGAAAATACCAAATATTGCTTACTAGACTTCCTTAGAATGATTGTCTGGAAGTGAGGGCGAATATAAATGATAAAAGGAAAAGAACAACCCGCTGAAAATTAAGAAGAAAATCGAAATAAAAGTGTCTTCTAATCGTCTATTCCGGCGAGAAGGGGAGCCATGTCGCGTAAGAACGCTGCTCTGAGTTCGTCCTCGTCTAGATTCTCAGGAGGCGTACCGAGGACGCTGCTGTTTTCCGTTCCCGCTCTGGTGGTTGATTGCGTTCTGTTCTGCTTCTTGGGATGGTTGCGACGACGGTATTTTCTTGAACATTTTGGAGAAGGAGCGTGGTCTGTTGGCTGAGCCGTCAACATTCTTATCTGGGCATCTTTCACTGCTTCCGTTGTTGCTCGTTGCCAGCGGCGCGTCTCGCGGTCCTCGGGGTGGAGATTCATCAGTGGCTGTGGCTCGGCGGGAGCCATCCTCTCGATGTTTGCATACTCGCGTGCCATGTCCGGGTTGAACCTCAACAACCAGTTCTTTCGTTGCTCCTTTTGGCGAATGTATTGCTGGCAAATTTGTCTTCCAACCTGATGACGATTCTCGGGCTGTCTGCCTGGAACACTTGAGGCCTTTTTTCTTTTTTTTGGTTCAAGCACTCCCACGTCGCTTGCGTGTGGTACTGAATTTCTTACCTTTTCTGAATGACTCGCTCGCCCTGTGGCTTGATTTTCTTTTTTTTTCTTTTTTTTTGACTCTCTCTTTTGTTTCAGTGCTAAACACTCGTACGTCGCATGCGTACTGTGTTGCGTATTTTGGACTCCTTTTTTATGGAAAAAGGGAAACGAAAGACGCTTACCGTTTACTGCTGTGTTGTTGACACGGGATGTCGACTCGAATTGACTCTGCCAGTAAAGGAACATTTAAAATAATGTGTGATCCTATTATACGCGTGCGCCTGTTTAAACATTATTCGCGTTTAAGGAAGAATAGTAACTAAGTAATTGTTAGAGAGGAGGAAGGCCTAATGTACAGTTAGTGAGTGAGTGAGAACTGACGGGTTACTGTAGGGGAGGGGGGGGGCTAGGAAGGGGGTGGTAGAGAGGGGGTGGTTATTGCATGAAAGTAAGGAATGAGAAAAGGAAGGAGCTGCCGGTCAGCTCGGCCACGCTGGGCACGAATGAATGGGAAGAGTGGGGCGGAGTTAGTGAGAAGCGAGAGACAACGCGAATCTAAGGCACGAGACGGCACGAGAGAGAGAGAGAAAGAGAGTACAAGACAAAGAAGAGAAACATCCAAGGAGGGGAGAAATCTCTGGAAGGAGATCTATTATCGCCTATGCTTTTGATTCATTCACAGAAGAGATGAGCACTGAAGGAGAAAGAAAGCCGAGATAGAATATGTCAATATGAGAGAAACGAGAGAAGCAGAGTAAAACGGCTGCGAGAGAAGAGAGTTATCGCGTCTATCATCTATGTATCTGACTGCTTCACTTTGCCAAGAAGTTCAAGGAATGTCTTTTTTTTAAATTCCAGTATTCCAACTAACAAACAGGAAAAATTTCATCATTTTTGAAATGGCTGCTCTAATAAACAGGGATGACTCGCGGCTGATGGCTCTCAAACTGATTCAAAAGATAAAATGCATGGGAATGGAATGTTTTAGCTTCCTCTTGGCGAAAGAAAAATAAGATTAAAGGAAAATAACGACTTGAGAATCAACCGGAAGTGACTTATGTGAAGAGAGGGAATGAAAGCTGGTTACCGTATCTGCATATGGAGAGAAAAGCCAAGGAGGACAGTAAAGAAAAGGCAGTTTTTGTAGAGAAAAGTGAAGAAGGTGAACATACAGGGAGAGGAAGAACGAGAACGGCACATTGGCGAGAGTGAGAGGTAACAAAAGAGAGAGAGAGAGAGAGAGAGAGAGAGAGAGAGACGCCGGGAGGAACGCATGTGAACGGAGGGACCGAATATCGCGCGTATTATCAAAGCTGCTGTCTACTGAATTGGCGCAAACAAGTGGATGTCAAAGGAGAAGAAGTCAAACATATCTCAGACAAATCGGCCGACAAACAAGAATGAATCACGGCAAGCAGTTCTGCTGCAGATTTGAATGATAAACTGAAGAATGATCATCTGAAAAAGAGAAAGCAAAACGACTGGCTGACAGTAAAAAATTAGTCTCCCATGTCAAAAAGTGAGCATACTGTAAGACGTTAAAGAGAGAGGATGATAAGCAAATGGGCGCATGAGGGAAATTGTCGCCGCGCGGCAAGAGAGCAATAATAGAGGAAGAAGGAAAGCAGAGCTAGCGAGAGAGAGGCGTGCCGAGAAAGGATAATAACGTTTCTAAGCCAAATGTGAAAAAGGCAAGCGTTTCAAGGAATAACTGATCAAAAGGAACTAACAATTCACTGCTTACATTTTTCTATATACGAGCTCCTATTAATGAATGAGTTAAGAGTGGAACAGTGGAAATGAATTAAAACTGGCCTGAGAGCTTCCTTCTCATCCTGGCCGCGCTGTCTGCTGAAGCTGCAAGGCGTTTTCTGTGATCGATCATCTTAACCAGATATGTAGATGTATTGAGAGGGTGCCAAGAAAGAGAGAAAACGGTAGAGAAAAAGAAAGGCACTGTCCAGAGCCTGCTAGGCTTACTCATCGGCTACTTGGGTCAGACTGCTACTTGCCTGCGTCTCTTCTGAAATACGTAATTCTAGCACACTTGGCAACTTATTCGAATACGAACACGTTTCTTTACACAGAAAATGGCGTTTACATGGACGGACAAATGTACACACAAGACAGAATCATTTTGAACATAAATTCACTCATAATTAGCAGCTTTCTATATTTACATTTTTAATCAAAATCTCCTTCTTTTAACTCTCAATTAGAAGCTATCGTTTTTTTTAAACAGGGCTATCATTTTTATTCTATCAGAATTATCTTCTACTCATTCTCTATCAGAATTTCATCTTCTTACTCTCAACCAAATTTTAGTTTCGCCTGTCATTAAAATTAAAATTTCTGCTCTCAACAAAAGATATTACTGGCTGCTTATTAAAAGTACTTTCGTCTTCTTTCTAATCACATTCTCAAGCGT
The DNA here is from genome assembly GCA_945643635.1 of Allodiplogaster sudhausi. Classification (NCBI taxonomy): domain Eukaryota; kingdom Metazoa; phylum Nematoda; class Chromadorea; order Rhabditida; family Diplogasteridae; genus Allodiplogaster; species Allodiplogaster sudhausi. The sequence goes on from CALZFC010000109.1 coordinate 242,005, forward strand.
TGTCTTTTTTTTTGGTTGAGTGTTTAAGTGATAAGTCGTCGCTTGCGCCTTTCACTGAACAGAAAAATACATGAACATATACTACTAACTAACAAGGAATTCAATGCTCGAGTCGAGGGGAGCAGAGGAAGAGTAGAGGGGCCCGAGGCGTGGTGGACCGTCGGAGGGGGAGACACCATGGGAAGGGAAGAAGAGAGAAGAGAGGACGGGAGGACAGAAGACCAAGAGACCTAAGGGGGACGCGGCGGTCGGCAAACCGCCTCCGGGGGAGACCTCTAGATGAGTCATATCCAATACTCAAGTACTTGAGAGAAAGGGGAGGAACAGGAAAGGGAGGAGCTAGGAGAGCGAGCTAACTACAGTATACATAGAAGAAAGAGACATACGTACATACACACTAGAAATAGATATACACTAGAATTACACCATTACTCACATACACTTACATATAGAAGAAAGTCATTTAGGGGGAAAAATAAACAAATGAAAAAAGCTTTGCATTTAACAATGCCACCAGTCGTCCTGACTGGACAAAATTGTGTGCTTATCCAGCCCAATCGGGGGTGCGGGCCCGGCCCAACTTTTTTGGGCCCGGCTCCGGGCCCTGGAAAGTTGGGCTGGCCTGCCCTACGAGTATTTTGCACCTCTGCCCCCTGACACGTCGATAGAGAATAAATTTTCCTACTTCTGCTCGATTCGCCTGCAGCCGCACGATTGTTATGGCAGTCAGGGCACAAGCGAGAAAGCCGAAGAGTCCCGATGTCATCGTCAAGATTGCTGAAGGTTGGAAAAAGGTCTAAAATAATGGCCATAAATTATTTTTGTTTCTAACACATATTATGTAAATTGCCAAGGATAGCATGCGATCGACAGAGAGAGCGAGAGAGAAGGAGAGAGAGAGAGAGAAAGAAGGAGAGAGAGAGCGAGAGAAGGAGAGAGTGAAATAGAAAGATAAAGGGTGAGATATAGTGAGCGAGAGACACAGAGTAGTTAAAGCCAGTTACCTGATCACTGAAAGATTTTTCTATCATGAGCATATAGGAGCCGTTGGCAGAGATAACATTAAATCGAGCAGGCAGCGGCATCCACTAAACGAGCACAGGCAAAATTGCGACGAGCGCGTAGAATTTACGGCTGTTCTCATTCCAAAACTAGAAGTGTAAAAAAAAGAGTCAGAGATCACTGCCAGCTCCATTTTCTAAACCTATATGATTAGGTATCATTTTGTTTGCTCTCTTTTGTAAAGCTATGCAGTAATAAATGTTGATGTATATCTGTTCATAGCACTTTTTTTGTTGCGTATTTAATTTCAACAAATTATATTTTCACTATGACGTTGACTTATTTTAAACTTCAATTAGGGTAAAATTTGTATTATGTACTTAGATATAGTTTTAAAAAAAACGCGTTAATGTATATGTATAAATTTTGATATAAACATTAAAAAGACGCTTCCATTAGTTGATTTAAGCTGAATTTAATTTTCTTTAAGAAAAAACAACTCTTTGAAGCAGAAAGTGATATGGAAGATTTAAAAATAAACACCAAAATAAAATTCGTTAAAATAAAGACCTGCGGCATACGCGTTGGCCAGAAAACGATGGAATATCGATTAAGGGCGGAGATGAGTGAAATTGTGAAGTGAAGCTGATTCCGCCAGCACATCGACAACACCAAGGGCATCAACCAACGTGAAGGTGTTCCGCCGCCCATTAGGGGAAGCAGCCAGGTGCACCCCCCAGCTGTTGTTAAGCAGCATCAACGGCAGCACGTTCAGCAGAAAGAGTGGCGTACTCTTAAGACAGCCTATCTGTATGGCTCGATCTGCGCCCTGCACTAGTATCTGTTTTCAGCAAGTTTAAAAATCAAAAGTTTCCTAGTACAGCACTGTATTATACTCTGCTCTACTCTTACAGATGGGCTCTCTTAAAGGAGACATCCGGGGAATAATTATTTTCTCTACCTCTAGATTGTGCAGTAGCGTTCCGTTCTGTAGCGCTACTGTAGCATCTCGCCTGTTCTAGTCCGGAGAGAGCGTTTAAAAATATAATGGTACTAATAGCTACAGCCTCTAATTAGCTCTACCCGTTATGTTTAGCATGACTATAATTATGTTGTGATAAGATGAAAATCGTTCCAACATTCTATATATAAGTTTTATGACGAGAAGAAGACCTCCTTTAGAGCAGCCAAAAGAGAACTCTGTTTTGAGTTTGAGTGGCGTCAAATGAGGCCAATTTCACCGAGTGTCATTTGACATCCGCCCAAAGTACACACCAAAATGACGCCGCCGACGTAGAGCTTAAAGAAGAAGGTGCTGTACGGCGGCTGAGTACGCCGAGTGAGAAAGAGCGCGAGCAGCACGGCAGAGACTGAGGTCGAGAGGACGCCAAAGAGAAGACGAGCGAGTTCCAACGAGAACTTGACGAGGCGAGGAGAGGTTGCCGCGCATGAGGAATCGTTCATTGTTTTTGCTGTGACTTATGCGGGTTCTTAAAATGAGTATTGAATGTCTTCATATGAGAAAGCTGTAGCACGCAGAAAGAAAGTTACTGTGATGATAACAATTACCTGGAACATATTGTTCCTAAACGTACATACGCGTAGGTACACTCGAAAGGTTGCAGGGAACCGAGCAGGATTTTTAAACCAAAAATAATAATAAAATATTAATGATCACTGTAACTTGTCAGCCGAAAAGAATGAAAAATAAATTAAATAAAGAGCTCGATTGAAACGTTCATTCAATTAAGAAATGTAAGGTATATGTATAAAAAAAGACTTTATGATAGCAGAAAGTTTCAGATTTGAAATAATAAACAAATTGTTAATTCCAGACATCTCGAATCGTCTTACTCGTTTCGCTAGACAAACCTTTTTTTATTGTTTTCATTATAAATAAATAAGAATTTGCGTATGAAAGGGTGAATTCAAAACAGAGTATGGTTCGACAACAAGCATGTATATATTCATCAGAACATCTTATGAGATGCTCGTTATAATCTGTTTCTCTTATTGTCACTCTCTCTCTATCTGTCTTCTCTATCTCTCTATTACACTCTCTTGCGCTCTTCCTCTATCTGCGCGTCACCTTTTCTCTCTATCTCGCCTTCTGTACTCTGGCAAACAATACGTCTACAATTGAGTGAGTCTCACAGAGCGAAAAAACAATGTCAGAATAGAGTTCTTGAAATCAAAAACTACTTGAAAAATTTCATTTCAGTTTCAAAATTGGTAATTGAGAAAATTTCACTGAATATGAATGACGTCATGAGAAATGATCTGTTTTTTCGCGGCATAGAAACTAAGCACCAGAGCTACAGATGTAATCTGATAAAGCCATATTTCAGGTTCGACATAGACAAAGAATACAACTTTCAGAAATGTTCGAACGAATTGGCTTTCCTCTTATTTGGAGCTGTTTTCTTTTCCTACACACACATCGGCTGAAGTTCCGTACGAGATTGAGAACTAGGTAATAGTTCAATTTGGCGATACTTTTGCAAATACTCCTTGGCAATCTTTGGACGAGGACGTCGTAGTCGGCTGCCCGTGGCGTCGGCCAAGAAAAAGTTGTCTAGGACGAACCAGCTATCCATAGATTTTTTTTTAAATTAAAACAATTCAACTGAAATATGTATAATTTTTCGCTTTTCGTACTCCTCTAAAGTTCGATGGTCAGAGTGACCATTTCATTATCTGTGCTGATTGTGAAGAGAAAGAGATTCGAACCGTGCATCATTCCGAATTGTTGTCGAGACGAACAGTAGGGACCACGGCGCGCAAAAGGCGTGGATTTCGAGGCAGACCTCGACGCCAAGGAAGATGAACGCATAGTTCGTGTCACGAGTGACGTACAAAGACACGTAGATGAAGGCCTTAAAGAAGGGCGATCACCGAAAAATATTTAACGCAGGTTTCAAATAATATCAAAAAAGAAAAAAAGTTCAAATAGATTTCGGTACCCAAAGTAGTGCAGACACCGCTGCAAAGAGCGCTTGAACGGCGCCAACGATCATCAAGTTCCGCTCGACCGAACTACCCCAACGTCTACTTCTCTGCACACGATAAAGGTGACCATTTACAGTGCTGGTCAGAATTATAGTTTTTCATGCTCATTTCCCTTCAAAGTCTTTGAAAGTGAAACAATTTTAGAGTAGGTTTTAGATACTATCAGATTTTCAGTAGCCGAATATTGGTTTCATTGATCCACTACAGAGCGAGAACAAAATCAATAATTTAAATGACCCGGGATCAAGAGTAATAATGTGATTAGCGGCACAACTCCCCCCCACGAAAGGAAAACTCTTACTTCTGCTCTATTCGCTTGCAGCCGAACGATTGTTATTGCGGTTAAGGCAAACGCGAGGAACCCGAAGACTCCCGACGTCACCGTCACCACGGCTGAGAGTGGGAAATAGATCTAAAGTTTTTTTTTAGATAAATTTTTTTTTGTATCTGCTAATTTAGACAATTTCCAAAAGAACGAAACGTTTGAGAGAGACCTCTACATTGCTGATGTACCTGAGGACTCTTTGGACTCTTTCACCTAGGTTCTTGCATACCGTCATCTTTCTCAATCAGTAGTTGCTATCCAAAAGTTCTGAGAGAGTTGGTAAAGTCACAAACCTGAAAGCTGAACGATTGTTCGACAAAAATTACATAGAAGCAGTTGAGCGTGGTGACAAAAGCTCGCTCAGGCAATGCCATCCAATAGACAATCGGAGGCAAAATTGCGAGGAGTACGTAGAATTTCTTGCCGTTCTCACTCCAAAACTAGAAGAAGATGAATTAATTTTGATACAAACATTAAAAACATTTCGTTGTATTATTTATTTTTCGTGATCGTCCCCCTTTCAATTAGCTTCCCTAAAGACCTGCGGCATACGCGTCGGCCAGAAAACGATGGAGCATCGATTTAGGGCGCAGATGAGCGAAATTGTGAAGTGAAGTTGATTCCGCCAAAAGGTCGACATAACCAGAGGCATGAACCAGTGCGAGGGACCGCCACTTTTCATTAGCGGAAGCAGCCACGAGCAGCCCCAGCTGTTATTCAGAAGAGTCAACGGAATCACGTTCAGCAGAAAGAGTGGCGTGCCCTTAACGAAACCAGAAATTCAATCTTGAATTCACGCTTTTTTGCACATCCAAAATTCCTGAGAACGCGACTAAAATGGTCTAGAAAATTGAAATAGATTATGGTTGAGTTATGTCCTACCTTAAAAAAGGACTATCATAGAAAGAAATTATTAATGAACACTAATGCATTCTGTCGTAACTTTATTTTATTTTTAAAGCGTTTTGTGACATTCACATTTAACCCTGTTACGCAACAGTACCCTGTTGTCTGAAAGCCTTAAAGGAGGACGACACACACCAAAATGGTGCCGACGACGTAGAGCTTAAAGAAGAAGGTGCTGTACGGCGGCTGAGTACGCCGAGTGAGAAAGAGCGCGAGCAGCACGGCAGAGACTGAGGTTGAGAGGACGCCAAAGAGAAGACGAGCGAGTTCCACCGAGAACTTGACAAGGCGAGGAGAGGTCGCCGCGCATGAGGAATCGTTCATTTGTCGCTTTGACGTAAACTGATGAAGATGATGAGCGGCGTGAGCGCAAATTGTGACGTGGGTTGTAAAGTCCTAACTTTTTTGTTCTAACTTTGTTTTCAATGTTTTTGAACGAAAAAAGGTGCTTCTCACGAGTCTTATTGTTAGGAAAAAGAGTGAAAATATAAAATATAATCAAAAAGAACAAGATCATAACATTGGTAATAATTGCTCCGTCGAGCTACATACATAGATGATGTTATAGCGCTCAAGAAGTGCCATTCGTAGAAGAAACATATGTATAAACAATGGGAAATAACAAACATGCCAGACTTTATGATTCCAGTGAGCTTCAGACTAGAATAACGAGAAAAAAAGGATACAAGTCCAGATATCTTGGAGATACTCCTCTTACTCGTTTCGCTAGACAATCCCCTTTTGTATTGTTTCTACTTATCTAAAAGTGAAAGTGTAAATGCTTCGAAACAATGGACAATAGGTACTACATTCATCAAAACATCTCGTGAGATGCTCAAAATAGTCTATGTTTCTCATATTTATGTATGTTACATGTATCCCTCCTTCTCTCTTTCTCTCCCTTCTCTGCGTCATATTGGCGTCTGTACTCTTTTGAAATTTATTACCTCTATTTTTTATTGCACTTTCTCTCTCTCTCTCTTTCTCTCTCACCTTCTCTCCGTCTCTCAATCTCTTTATCTGTCTCTCTCGCTTGTCTCATGGCCGGTATAACAGAGATAGCGAAACTTCCTCATGACTGTCTGATTAACAACAGTTATTTTTTTCAGCTGTCCCGTCTCATTCTCTCGCTCATACATTTTCTTTAGCTCTTTCGTTCTCTTTCTCTCTCATCTCTCCCTCTCAGACTTTTTACTCAAGGCGAATGAGGGTGTGAAACTTGTAATTTATATATACACAACCACAAGATACAATTGTTAATTGAATATTTCTCCGCAAGTATATCCAAACTACTTATGTAACAATAGATGTAGCAGTTGAGGAAATAAATCCCAACAATTAGAATTAGATAAATCCCAACAATTAGAGTCTTACAATTAGAACGATTACAATTACAATTTCAGAAAAGAGTTAATTACAATTACAATTTCAGAAAAGAGTTCATAAAATCAAAAACAACTTGAAAATATTCCCTTTCAGTTTCAAACTCCAAACAATAAACGAAAAAAAATTCAATTAAATATTACATCAGGACAAATGATCTCTTCTTCGTGGCGTAGAAATTAGGTTACAGAGATTATCTGTCACATGTTCATGTTCGACATAGACAAAGAAAAAACTTTCAGACAATATCTAACTTTTATTTAATTCCAAATTTAGCACAAATATTTTTGCTTTCTATGCATACACATCGGCAATAGTTCTGCAATAAATTTTGACATGATTCACATTGGCGATACCTTCAGAAACATTCCTTCACACAAAAAACATTGTTTGATATATCACACAATTTCATACAAACAATTTGTTTCAGTATTGCACCAAAACAATGCTGTTCCATATAGCAAACAATCATTGTTTGATGCGCGGTTGTTTGGCATATCAAACAATTTGTTTCAACGAAATTGTTTGGCATATCAAACAATCACAGCGCAGCCGCCTTGGCTCCGCCCCCTTCTGCTTGCGCACCCATTTTTCATGGAATTTTAGCCGTTTTCTTATATTCTTCGACAAGTTTCGATGCTAATTACCAAACTTTTTAGATATCTAATTAGCTAACCCTCTTACACACCCTCTCCTACATTCTCTCCGTCTCTCTCTCTCTCTGTGCTATCAGGAATCTCAAACACGACCCATAAACTAGCCAGTTAATCGTCTTTTGTAGCTATTATTGCTGTTTTCGCTATAAAACAGTTTAAACTGTAGGTAAATCGTGAGAACAAAAGCTGCAAAAGTTGAAAAACTGGCTAACCTGGTTTATGGGGAAGTGTTGAACAAATGAAAAGGGCGGCGCCCTTAGAGAAGAGAATGGAGAGAGAGAGACAGAAGAGCCAAAAGGTTTTTTCAAGAGTTTTACTGCTCAACGTGACTTATGTTGATTCTCTCTCAATCTTTCATTTTTCTACAGAAAAGGCGGTTTTTTGAGGTATTTAATGTTGTAATAAAGTAAGTCTGAACGATAAGACTTTTAAAAGAAGTTTCCTCATCCGAAGCCTGAGAAGGTCCATAGACAGGCAAGTGACTGTGGAGAGAGAGAGAAAAGAGAGAGAGAGAGAGAGAGAGAGAAGGAAGGGAGAGAGGGAAAGAAAGAAAGAATTAAAGAAAGACAGAAAGAACTATCCTTCTCTTTATAAGTGAACACTGTTCGTGATGTCAGGAGTTGGCCGTTTGGCAAAAGTTGGATCCCTCGCCTTTGTGCGTGTAATCAAACCGCTCAACGGTATTTATCCGCATCTCTCTGTACCTCATTAGAACCGCCTTTCTGTGTAGAATCTAATGACATAGAGAGAGAGTGACCTTTCCGTCTCTTTATAGCGATCACAGCAAAAGAAACACACAAACTCACAAATCTCAGAAACAGTCGTTTCTGAGATTTGTTAGTTTAGTAGAGAGAGAGAGAGAGAGAGAGAGAGAGAGAAGGGAGAAAGAGAGAGAGAGAGAGAGAGAGAGAGAAGGGAGAGAGAGAGATAGGGAGAGAGAAGGAGAGAGGGAGCGAGGGAGCGAAACACCGAGAGAGAGAGAGAGAGAGAGAGAAAGAGAGAGAGGAGAGAGAGACCATATTGATTGATAATTGAGCGCAGAAACAACTGCGTGTGAGATTTGTGAGTTTTTGTGTTTCTTTTAATGTGAACGCTATAAAGAGACGGAAAGGTCACTCTCTCTCTATATCATTACATTCTACACAGAAAGGTGGTAATATAAAATAAGTAAAGTTGAGCGGTTTGATTATACGCACAAATGCGAGGGATCCAACTTTTGCAACACGGCCAATTCCTGGTTCACTTATAAAGAGAAAGAGAATATGTTGACTAATGGTACCCAATTGAACGGCGTACTGTCGGTTTTCATGAAAAATAAAACGCGCAAAACATGTTGGGAAAACATTGACCACATATGGGTTTGAACCCTTGTGTCGCTGCTCGAGATAAAAGAGAGAGATAAAAGACGTAGATAAAAGCCTTAAATGAGCCACAAAACTAACTCGATCTTTTCGAATTCGCGGCTTTTTTTAACGCACATAATCATTGCATATGTACATATGTACATATATAAATGTAGGTATATAGCGGTTTCTCTTCGTACTCCTTTAAAGTATAAAGAACGATTTACAGTAGGGGTGGAGGGTTGTTAGGCTAAAAGAAGAGAGAGAGAGGGAGCAAGAGAGTTAGAGAGATAAAAAAAGATTTAGAGCGAGAGCCATTGAATAAAAGAGATAAAGAAAAAGAGTCGTCTTTCTGTTTTATTTCTATTCCGCTTACAACCTTCGTATTATCGTCCGTTATTTTGTCAAATAATTGTTCGTAGTGCCAAACAATAAGAAAAGATGAAGGTTTTGTTCTGCACTTCATTGTCTTATTATCTATCTGTCCTCAATTAAGCTGTGAAAAAACTATCACCGAAAAATAATTAATGCATGCTCGAATTACCGCGAAGGCACGCGCTCATTCTCCCGGACTATTTCAGAGGTCTGACAAATTGGCACAAATGAGCTATTAGAAGAATGAAGAGGTGAAAACACTAAAAAAATACATTGAGACATAGAACAGACGAAGATATATGTAGATAGAAGATGGCGACAGTGGGAGGCATTAGAGCGGGCGACAGAGAGAGAGAGAGAGAGAGAGAGAGAGAGAGAGAGAGGAGAGGAGAGTGATAGAGAGAGTGAGACTCATTGTCAGACTGTAGTGAGCATCTTACGAGATGTTTTGATGAAAAATACTTGTTGTCGAACCATGCTCTGTGTAGAAGAACTACCGTTTCCCACGATTTACATTGATTGAAGCGTTAATGAAACTAAATTGTTTGGCTAGCGAACGAGGAAGGTACGAAATGCTTACATAAAGTTAGACATGTATGCTGTTTTCCCATTGTGAATACATTCGTTCATCGAGTAATTCATAAGAGAACATTGCTGTTTCAATCGAGATAAATTTTTTTACTTTCCTTTTATTCATTCTTTTAATGTAAATCTTGACCATTAGAAATGCAATTTCTACTTTTATTATTCGTCTTAAAAAAAACCTCTACGGATCCTACCATACTTTAATTCTCGCACTACATTGAGATCAAATATGCATATGACGCAGATCCAACTATGTAGCAAAGTCGTCTTACTTTTTCGAATATTTTCTTCGAACTTTCCTGATCTGTACATTTTCTGCTACGAGATATATGTGCAACTTGCATATTTTGGAATTTGCCTCGATCGTTTGGTCTTTCTCTCGCAAGTGTCTGATCAGACGTGCTATTAATCTTGGATGAAAAGAAAAAAAACAACTTTTGTAGTAATGGGGGGGGGATGAACTTGCAATTTTGACATGAATGATGCGCCACTTTACCGCCCGTTCAACCAATCAACACGCTATTGTTGATTGACTGATGCCTAAATATATTTCTCACCCACATATTAAGTTCTATACATTATCGTTTTACCTTTTTCATCTACTATGTAATATCCTAGGAATTCTTTATAATTAATTCAATATTTTTGTCAGTGAAGGATTCTCCAGCCGCCGTAGTAAAGTGTCCCTTTTATGAGGCTAAACATCAGGGTACTGACATGAGGCTAACCACTTTAACACTAGGTTTAGCCTCATGTTTACACTGATATCAACATTAAGGCTTCCTTGCTCTTGGTGTCTTTGTTATTCATAGAGAGAGAGAGAGAGAGAGAGAGAGAGAGAGAGTGACGGGAAGATAAAGGAAAGTGAAAGAGAGAGAGAGAGAGAGAGAGAGAGAGAGTGACGGGAAGATAAAGGAAAGTGAAAGAGAGAGAGAGAGAGAGAGAGAGAGAGAGAGTGACGGGAAGATAAAGGAAAGTAAAAGAGAGAGAGAGAGAGAGAGAGAGCGAGAGGGAGAGGGAGAGAAATAGAGCGACGTGAAGAGAAAGGAGAGAGAGAGAGAGAGAGAGAGATGGGGAGAGAGGGTGGGGAGAGATCGAGATAGAGAGAATGCAGAAGAGTGTACATATCCACCAGTCTAATATAAGAACCGCTTCATGTGCATGAGCAGCACTGCTCTCCTGTCTCGGTCTCTTTATTTTCTACAACCCTCCCCCCCTCTTCCCAGCTTCTTCTTTCTTTCTCTTACCCTCTTTTTGTACTCACTCATTCTCTAATTAAACCTTAACATTCCTAATCGGCTTCTGCTCAATTCTTCCATTAATGGCATTGACAAATTCTTACAATTAGATGCAACAACTTTTATAGATTCAGCCTCATAAAACGAGCATAATAAAAACGATGTTCAGCCGGCAGCAGCTGAACAAAACGGGCAGCATTTAAGACAGCTGCCCACGCAAACTTGAGCAAGTCGCAACATCGGTTCAGGAACCGGCAAAATCTAGCGATTCCCTCAATGCAACCGACATTCGACGGATTTTTCGAACAAAGCATTTCTATTGTCCATCGGAGCACTTGCAAGAATTGAGAGCAGGAGGGATACTGGACATTTTACTAGCCGTGAATGCGGAAACTTCTTTTTAATGTGCAAAGCTTCAACCTGGCCCTGGTGATATGTAACATAGTTCAAAAAAACCGCCTTTCTCTGTAGAAGACCATCATATAGAGAGAGAGCGAACTTTCGGTCTCTCTCTATGTGTTTCTCTCAATTTTCTCTCAAAATGGATGCAAAACAGCACCGGTTGGCTTGGTGCCAAACATGTTTATTGAGATTTTACTACTTTAATGTATACATATTTATACAAAAATTAACACGATGTAAGAGGATAGGGTGATAGACCGATAAGTAAACTCTCTCTCGATCTCTCTCAACGATTTATGCTAATTCTCTCAATGAACGCAAAACAATACAATTTGGTTTTTGCCCGGCAACATGAGGTTAATAAGAGACAGCGAGAGAGCATGAATTTTGAAGAGACTCTGCTCAACATGAGGCACAGAATCTTGACTCAATGCGGACCGGGTCAAGATTCTGTGCCTCATGTTGAGCAGAGTCTCCTCAAAATGCATGCTCTCTCACTTTGTCTCTCCTTCGCCTCATGTTGCTGCCTGATGCTAGCCAGAAAATCATATCAGGCTAACTCTAAGGGAACAGGCATACACAAGAAGAGTTGCCGTAGATGAGAGAGGAACAGAGATATTAGCCTGATATCAGTAACTTCATCTTTCGCCTCAAAAAAGAGACACTTTACTACGGCGGCAGGTGTTATTGTAATCAACTTGATCTCAAATAAATGAAATAAATTTAGGCAAGTCTATTAATGTATGTATGTACATAATAACAAATATACGGGAACTGTGCTTTCTCTAAGGAAGACGTTTAATATTGCATCATCATTTTCAGAGTTCTCGGAAATTACAGCGACAAATGGACGATTCCTCGTGCGCGGCGACCTCTCCTCGCCTCGTCAAGTTCTCGGTGGAACTCGCTCGTCTTCTCTTTGGCGTCCTCTCGACCTCAGTCTCTGCCGTGCTGCTCGCGCTCTTTCTCACTCGCCGTTCGCAGCCGCCGTACAACAACTTCTTCTTCAAGCTCTACATCGCCGGCACCATCTTGGTGTGTGCGGGCGTTTAAAGACTTGAAGGAGGAAGATCACCGAGAAATAATAAATGCATTTTTAGGTTGCCGTATCTGTCGAAGAAATTTGCACTCTCTCATTCCCACGTGCAATCGCGCAGGCCGCATGAAAATAGTACACCCATTTTTAAGTGCAAAGGGCCGCGGCAATTTGAACTGTTTGAAATGTAATTTTTGGGATCGCCCTCTTTTAAAGGACGGGCAGGAATCTCAACCGTAATCTATTTGAATCTACCTGACCATTGTAGTCGAATCTCTCCAAATCGCAAAAAGCTGCTAATTTAAGCGCGAGTTTTGTTCCGTTTAAGAGTACGCCACTCTTTCTGCTCAACGTGATTCCGATTACGTTGCTGAACAACAGTTGGGGATGCTCGTGGCTGCTTCCTCTAATGGAATCGGCCGGTCCCTCTCACTGGTTCACGCCTCTGGTCATGTCTGCCTACTGGCGGAATCAGCTTCACTTCACAATTTCGCTCATCTGCGCCCTAAATCGATGCTCCATCGTTTTCTGGCCGACGCGTATGCCGCAGGTCTTAATGTAAACTATATTGATAAACTGTTTTTATGTGCATTAAGATATTTTTAAAATCTCCCTTTTATTTTTCTGCATAATGTAGTGGTTTTTATAATGTAAATCAAAAAGTTTTTTAAATTCATATATAACGAGGAAAAGCACGTTTGGATGTATGTATGTATGTATATGTTTATGAAATCAAAGAGAGCCAACATTCAATTCAATTCGTAAGTAGACTGATGTGAGAAAATGGAGATGACAGTGATCCGTGACTTTTTTCTTCTTCTTCTTCTAGTTTTGGAGCAAGAACGGCTGGAAGTTCTACGTGCTCATCGCAATCTTGCCTCCGATTGTCCATTGGGGTGCGCTGCCTGCGCGAGGCTATGTAGCCTCAATCAATGGTTTCTTTGGGCTTTTTCTCGAACGATCCTTCAGTTTTCAGGTTCGCACTCCCTCTATCTCTCTCAATGGCTGTCTATATCTCTATGGCTTTGTCCTGTGGCAGTTAACTTATGTCTACTGGAGAGAGAAAAGAAAATAATATTAAATCAAATCTTTAGAAATATTACTCAATCATAAAAATGGTGACGATGACGTCGGGACTCTTCGGCTTTCTCGCCTTTGCCCTTACCGCCGCAACAATCGTGCGGCTACAGGCGAACCGAGCAAAAGTGTGAAAAAAACATATTTGTTTTTGTTTTACAATTTGTAAGGTAAGACTTGGTGGTGTACACAATGTATGTTGTCTCAGACTAATGTCATCCGGATGGCAGTAGTGTTCTCTGCTATTTGTGTATCTAATAGATACGCTAATAGCGGACTTCTGCACTATTATTCATGTCATCATTATCACGGAGATAAGCACACTTTGGAATGGTCCGGCCGAGCGGAATTTGGCGATCGTCGGCGCTCTTCAAGCGATCACTGCAGCGGTGTCGGCGCTGCTTTGGGTTAGGCTAAATGCAACAGTTCCAATTTATGTTTCCTTCCTTTTCGCAGTAAATATGCAGAGAAAATGCAGTGTATACATACGTATATATGCATATAGCATCTTCATAGAATATTTAAACATGCACTACATATGTATGTAGTATGTACAGTGCAACCTGGGTGATTTCTCGCTCTGTAATGTATCCAATAATCCGATTCTTGTAATTTGCACATGAGAGCTCCTTGAAGGCTTTCATCTTCGTGACTGCGGTCGTCATGAATGACATGAGCTATCCGTACGTCTTTTTTGTCGCAGAGGTCTGCGTCGACATCCACTCCTTTTGCGAGCCGTGGTCCTTTCTGCTCGTCTCGAGAACAAAATCGAAGCGATGCACGGTTCGATTGTCTCTCGCTCTTCTTTCTTTCTCGCCTCAATCAGCAGTGCAGCTTTTGCAATGTCGCATCACCGAGATAAATTATGTCAATATGTCAGATTTCGAATTGCCGCAGCGCTCCGCTCTCTCTCTCTCACATTCGTGCGTGTGCTATTTTTACGAAGCACGGCATTCATTGTGTGACTTGCGAAATAACATGCGAGAATGAGAGAGTGCCTACTCCGAGGGCAGACAAGTCTAACTTGCATTAATTATTTTTTCAGCTATTTTCACATCTCAATTGAGGACAGACAAATAGTAAACCAAAAAATTACTTTCACCAAACTGCTCTTTAAAGAAATAGACGAATTTTGAATTTGTGTAGTTGTCCTCATTTCTTCCCGTTTTAGGATGCATCTGACAATAAGATACCGCTGACTTGTTTCTAGGCAAAAAATTTAAGTTAAATTTTAAGTTAAATGGATCTTTGGTTCGTTCTAGGCTACAATTACTTGGCCGACGTCACTGGCAGCCGAGTACGCCGTCCGCTTGGAACGATTGTCAAAAAATGTCTCACAAATTATCGCCAAAGTGACAAGGAGTACCAAAAAAATACTCGATTGAAACATTGTTTTGTTCAGATATAAGCATATGCACACTGTTGCAGAACTTATTAACAAAGTGATCACGTCAAGCAGTGCCATTCGACGAAGTTATTTACTATTAACGATGGCTCAGCAACATACACACATGCCAGATTTCACGAAAGCATTCAGACTAGAAAAAAACAAACAAGTTAAGTCAAAACATAATAAATATATCTGTAACTATAAATGTAGAAGTTAAGGCAAAGAATCCATCGGAATAAAATTTCTAGAATTGGTGAACAGAGTCCTAAAATCATATCTAAAATGAACCCTGAAAATGTTTCATGCCATTTTCTAAATTATCAACAAAATAGAAAAAATTCTCTGTGTATGATGGCAGTGATCAATTTTTGAGGAATTTCTGACTGTAAAAATACGCCGAGCTACAGTGGCAATCTGATAAAGCCATACATATTTTCAGACTCGCTCGACAGAGATACAGAAATTATAGTCAGTATGAGCTATTTAGTGTCTTCCATTTCAAGCGGTGTATTTTACTTTCCATATGCACATATGAATCAGATATAGTTCCGCAGGTTAATGAGTACTAGAAATAGTTCACTTTGGCGATACTCTCGGTGGAAATATTCTTTGGCATTCTCTTGAAGTGGATGTAGTATTCGGTTGCCATTGACGACGACCAAGTACGAATTGTCTAGAATGGACCAAAATAAATTTTGTTATTCAAAAACAATTAAAATGTGGAAAAAACAGCACATCGGGAAATGCAGCGGTGTAATCGGTGCCTTTCTAAATAGATATTAACGTTAAATGATCAGATTAATCATTTCACTAAACTATCTTGATTATTTGAGTTAAAGTAAAAGCGGGGACAGCCGAACCGTGCATCATTCCGAATTGTAGTCGAGAAGACCAGCAGGGACCACGGCGCGCAAAAGGCGTGGATGTCGAGACAGACCTCCACGCCAAGGTAGGTGAACGCATAGTTCGTGTCACGAGTGACGTACACAGAAACGTAGATGAAGGCCTTAAATACGGCCCAAAACGATCTCTCACACTCTCCTTGAATTCTTGCAGTCATTAGTTTGAATTGAGAAAGGCGCTGTTAGACTATTTGAGAAAAATAATTTCATATAGAATTCGGTACCCAAAGTAGTGCTGAAACCGCTGCAAAGAGCGCTTGAACGGCACCAACGATCATTAAGTTCCGCTCGACCGAACTACCCCAACGTGTGCTGCTCTGAACACGATTAAGGTGACAATGTACAGTAAAAAATATATTAACTTTTGGTTTTTCACGCACATTTTCCTTCAAAGTGTTTGAAAGTGATTGAAATTTTCAGGGTGGGTTCGTGACACTGTCAGATTTTCAGTGGCCGAATATTCCATTCATTGTTCTACTACAGAGCGAGAACAATCTCAATAATTTAAACACCCGAGGCACACTTGCCCGATCAAGAAAAATAGACTCTTGTCCACTGTTATGAGCAGCATAACTTTCCCCACCCAAAAGAAAAAAAACTACTTCTGCTCTATTCGCTTGTAGCCGAACGATTGTTAGTACGGTTAGGGCAAACGCGAGAAAGCCGAAGACTCCCGACGTCACCGTCACCACGGATTCGAGTGTTAAATAGTTCTAAAGTTTATAGAGATAAATTGTTTTGTAGCTGCTAAATTAGTAAATTGCCAAAAGGACCAAACGTTAGAGAGAAAGAGAGAGACCTCTAAATTGCTGATCTACCTGAGGCTCTTTCTTTCTCATCTGCCTCTTGTTAAAATCTCACTTTTCGCCAAAGTCATGAACCTTTTTTACCTCGTTTGAGTCCTTCACCTAGGGTCTCATCTTTCTCAGTAGCAAGAGTCACAAACCTGAAAGCTGAACGATAATTCGAGAATAATCACATAGAAGCCGTTGATCGTGGCAACATAAGCTGGCGCAGGCAGTGCCATCCAATAGACAATCGGTGGCAAAATTGCGAGGAGTACGTAGAATTTCCTGCCGTTCTCACTCCAAAACTAGAAGAGGATGAATTGATTTGGATAAAAACATTTTTTAACCTAGATTTATTAATTTAAAAATAATTTCGCTTTAAAAATCAGTACTTTGATGAAGAAAGTGAAATGGGAGGTTTACAAATAATAATAAAAAGTTTTATGCACACAAAAACCAATTAAACGAAGGCGATTACCAAAAAAATATATTAGATTTCAAATTGCCGAGGTATTTCGCACTCTTTTTTCGTTTTTGTGCGATCTGCGAAATACCACACGATAATCTTACAATTGGTGCCTACTATTTCTAGTCTCACAGCCAAATCGGCAATTCGAACCAGGATTATTTATTTTTCGTGATCCCCTTTCATCTAGCTTCCCTAAAGACCTGCGGCATACGCGTCGGCCAAAAAACGATGGAGCATCGATTAAGAGCGCAGATGAACGAAATTGTAAAGTGAAGGTGATTCCTCCAAAAGGACGACATAAGCAGGGGCATGAACCAATGCGACGGCCCGCCGCTTTTCATTAGTGGAAGCAGCCACGAGCATCCCCAGCTGCTGTTCAGCAGCACCAACGGCAGCACGTTCAGGAAAAAGAGTGGCGTTCCCTTAACGAAGCCATAAATTCAATCTTGAATTCGCGTCTTTATGCACATCCAAAAGCTAGAAACCTGACTACACACAGAGAAGGATGTTACGTGGAGCGTAACATTTGACAATAATGTTATTGAAATGCACCGGAACATCTCATGTAGCTCTGGACGTTACATTTAATGCGCAGCCCGAAATGTTACGCGCGGTGTAAAATGCAGGGTTTAACAAAAATGTTACGTTTGTCCGTTGCGGCCGCTCCGGATCTTTAGCCACGCTCCCTTTCTTTATGTCCGCTCACTGATAAAATGCAAACATGGGTTTTTAGGCATATTTATTATACTTTTAAGCATATTTATGATATAAAACCCTTTATTACACTAAACAAAATATGCTTAAGAACGTGAGAGCAGCAGAAGCCACCCGCAAGGGCATATAACATGTTCCCGAGCCCAGCCGCTCTCTACAGCTGGGGATGCTCCGAACGACACTAACGACCTTAAATAGTTATAAAACAACGTTTAATTTAAAAAATAAAAAGCGAAGAAACTAAAGATAACACCGAAAAAATAATGCGTCGGAAAAGGCATTTTCCCACTGCGACGCATATTTAGTGTGCAGTAGTGAATATTTGGAAATGACACTCGCGATACACCGGTCGCAGTCGAGTCGCAGCCTTTCCGGCCAAACGTAACATTTTTGTGCATGTCCAAATGTAGCGCTCCACGTATCATCCAGGTATTTACAAAAAATGTTATGTTTTTTTTCTTAAGAGGAGGCGACGCTCACCAGGGCGAAAACATCGCATGTTTTTCTCAGCGTAACATCTCCACGGAACATTTTTCCATAACATTTTTTGTGCATAGCATTTTTTTGTGTGTGTAATATTGTCAGGAAAATTGATATAGATTACAGTTGCGTTTCGACCGTAATCAATTTCAATTTTCCTTTTTATTATAATGCAACACTTCAATGCACTATGTTGCAATTTAGCATCATGCGTAATTTTTCTTACTCTGTTATAGTACACTACTCTCTCAAATCCTTTAGGAGGACGATTTACACACATACACACCAATATGGTGCCGGCGATATAGAGCTTGAAGAAGAAGGTGCTGTACGGCGGCTGAGTACGCCGAGTGAGAAAGAGCGCGAGCAGCACGGCAGAGACTGAGGTCGAGAGTACGCCAAACAGAAGACGAGCGAGTTCCACCGAGAATTTGACGAGGCGAGGAGAGGTCGCCGCGCACGGCGAATCGTTCATTTTGTCGCGCTGACTTAAACTGAAAAAGATGATGCAATATTAAATGTGTTGTTAGGGTCGCTCGATAAAGGGTCCATTGTATAGTCCTATCGCGAGAGGTTGGCTTCACCACTTCTGCCTCATTTGATAGAGTCATGGACTTTGTGGAGTAAGAGCCGGCGTGCTCGAATCTGCTTGGAAGCAATGCGATCGAACACATACCCACGGATATGTCCACAATCAGTCGGGCTAACAGTATTTCTGCGTGTGCGAGATACGAGAAAGCGCTCTAGCAAGCAGAAAGAAACTTGTCTCGATGCTAACAATTTCCTGGAACATAATGTTCCTAAAGGATATGTATTCTCTAAGAGCGGCATGGATTCGAGTAGGATTTTTAAACGACGAAAATACTAATAATAAAAATATAAATGGAGACAAAAAATGAAGTAAAATCAAAAGATTAACAAGAGAAAGAGCTCGATTGAGACATCCATTCACAAGTGACGATACATTGTAAGATATTACACATTAACAATGGGGAAATAACAATCTCATGATGAACTTTTTAGAAAGTTTCAGACTAGAAATAATAAACAAGTTGATAATTCCAGACGTATCAGATGTACACGTTTTCCTGGTTTTTCCAGACAAACCATTCTTCATTGTTTTCACATTGAATAAATGTGAAATCGCGTGTGAATGGGTGAATTCTTCGAAACAGGGTATTTTTCGACAATACGTACATATGTACTATTTTGTATTCTGATTACAGATATATATATATATATATATATATATATATATATATATATATACCGTATTTTCTCCATTAGTACCCCCGGGGGTTCTATTTTTCAATACCCTTGCGAGAGGGGGGCACTATTAGAGGGAGGGGTTCTATTAGAGGGAGGGGTTCTATTTTTCAATATGAGACACAAAAAGTAGGAATCATAGCTCGAATTGTATGGAATCATCACTGTAATATCCAATTTGCCACATATCTTTAATGGATTTGCCATCATTACATTGGGGAGAGCATCCTATGCCTCCAAGATCCATTCGAGGTGCCTCTCGAGCTGACAATTAGACTGTAAGGGGGGGGGGTACTATTGGAGGGGGGGTTCTACTAGAGGGAGGGGTTCTATTTTTCAATGGCATTTTCAGAGGGGGGTACTATTAGAGGGGGGGGTTCTAATAAAGGGGGGGGGGGTACTAATAGAGAAAATACGGTATATGTGTATATATATATATCTCCCTATCTTCTCTATATGTGATCCGTTATTTTTTTTCAGTTGTCCCTTCTAATTCTTTCTCTCTTACACCTCTCAAACGCTATCTCTCTCTCCGTCTCGTGCTCTTTCTCTATTTTCGATTTTTCTCAGACTTTTTCTCTAGGTGAAGGTGGGTGTTGAATATACGAAGCCACAGCTGCAATTGTCAGATGAATATTTCTCCACAAGCACATCCAAACTACATCTGTAACTACATACATATACATGTAGAAGTTGAGGAAATGAATCCTAAAGAATCACTCTTACATATCGCCAAAAATAAGTCTACAATAGAGTGTCTCTTACAATTAGAGTGAAAATACAATTTCAGAATGGAGTTCTCGAATCAAATCAACTTGAAAACATTTCATTTCAGTTTCAAACTTCTCAACAATAAGCAAAAAAAATTTCACTGAATATCACCTCATGGGAAATGATCTTTTTTGTGGCACAGAAAGTACGCAGGAGAGCTACAGAGGTAATCTGATAAATTAATTTTTCATGTTTCACCTAGGCAAAGAATACAACTTTCAAAAATAATCGAAAGAATTGGCTTTCCTTTCATTTAGTTCTAACTTTCAACAGTAACCATTTGCTTCCTTCATACATATACATATCGACGATGGTTCTGCAGTAGACAGAGAAATAGAAATAGATATATTTCACTTTGGCGAAACGTTCGGTAGCACTCCTCGGTAATCATTGGAAGGAGACGCCGTATTCGGTTGCCCGTGACTTCGGCCCGCCAGTAGAAGTTGTCTAGAACGAAGCAAATCTATTATACATATAATGCTTTTCTTCCTTTTTTCATAGTAACAAAACAACTGAATATATTAATTTTTTTGGAAAATGAATCCAAAATTTTTTGAAATGAGGAATAATTGCCTGCCTAGTCTTTTGAAGAGTGTCTTGAAAATATTTTTTTATGAATTATTTGTCGATCTTCAATTATGGATGTGAATAACAGCGAGGCATTTTATGGCAGGACGATCACCAAAACATAATTAAAGCATTTTCAAATTTTCGATTCTCGCGTGCTATTTTTGTTTTACAGGGCGCATATGTACATATATACTCCTTATTAAAACATATATACGCGGGTATGGAACTGCCGCGATCGTCCTATTTTTACGCGTTTTTTTCACACAGTTCGATGATCATAATAGAACTATGAAAAAAATGTGTAGAGAAAGAAGAGCCGAGACAATCGAGAACCGTGCATCATTCCGAATTGTAGTCGAGAAGACAAGCAGGGACCACGGCGTACAAAAGGCGTGGATATCGAGGAAGACTTCCGAGCCAAGGAAGATGTACGCATAGTTCGTATCACGAGTGATGAAGCGAGACCAGTAGATCAAGGCCTTCAAGGCGCCCAAAATTATTTCTCACTCTTCTTGAATAGAAAGTGGATATATATTTATTTATAGTATATTTATGTAGAAAAAGAGGTAATCTATAAATTGAACTTCTTTTGGTTTAGCCATCATACCCAAAGTAGCGCAGACACCGCGGCAATAAGCACTTGAACGGCGCCGACGATCACCAAGTTTCGCTCCATCGAAGAACCACTCTGGCGTGTGCTGCTTCTCTGCGCGAAAAAAACGATCTTTCTCGATCAATAATATATTTATTTAAGCCACAACCCTCATCTGAGCAGAGGTGCTAACGGGTCCAAAAAAGTTGGGCCGGCCCGGCCGGTCGGGCCCAAGGACTCGGCTAGCCCGGCCCGATCCATGGCCCTAGAATTTTGGGCCCGGCCCGTCCCGTGGGCCCGTTTGCGCCCGATTTTCAAAAAAAAATTCTGGGAAACACGTTACAAAGTATTATGAAATTCAGAATTTTTCATGCTCGTGCTACGAACATTCATTTTAATGTTTTGAAGAAAGACTTTTGGGGGGAAAAATAAACAAATGAAGAAAGCTTTGCATTTAACAATGCCACCAGTCGTCCTGACTGGACGACATTGTGTGCTTATTGAGCCCAATGCACCTCTGCCCCTGACACGTCGAAAGAGAATTAATTTTCCTACTTCTGCTCGATTCGCCTGCAGCCGCACGATTGTTATGGCAGTCAGTGCACAAGCGAGAAAGCCGAAGAGTCCCGATGTCATCGTCAAGATTGCGGAGGGTTGGAAAAGGGTCTAAAATAATGGCGATAAATTATTTTGGTTTCTAACAACATATTACATTGCCAAGGATAGCATGAGTTCGGCAGAGAGAGCAAGAGAGAAGGAGAGAGAGAGAAGGAGAGAGAGAGAGAGCGAGAGAAGGAGAGAGTGAAAGAGAAAGATAAAGGGTGAGAAATAGTAAGAGAGACACCAAGTAGTTAAAGCCAGTTACCTGATCACTGAAAGATTTTTCTATCATAAACATATAGGAGCCGTTGGCAGAGATAACATTATATCGTGCGGGCAGCAGCATCCAATAGACAAGTAGAGGCAAAATTGTGATGAGCGTGTAGAATTTACGGCTGTTCTCATTCCAAAACTAGAAGTATAAAAAAAGAGTCAGAGATCACTGCCAGCTCCATTTTCTAAACCTTCATAATTAGGTATCGTTTTGTTTGCTCTCTTTGGTAAAGCTATGCAGTAACAAATGTTGATATCTGTTAATAGCACTGGTTTTTTCGTTGCGTATTTGATTTCAACAAATTATATGTTTTTACATAGATATAGTTTAAAAAAAACACTTTAATATAGATGAATAAATTTTGATATAGACATTAAAAAGACGCTTCAATTAGTTGATCAGAATTAAATTTTCTTTAAAAAACCAACTATTTGAAGCAGAAAGTGATATGGGAGATTTAAAATAAACACCTAAATAGATCCGTTTAAATAAAGATCTGCGGCATACGTGCTGGCCAGAAAACGATGGAGCATCGATTGAGGGCGGAGATGAGCGAAATTGTGAAGTGAAGCTGATTCCGCCAGTAGGTCGACAGCGCCACGGGCATCAACCAATGGGAAGGTACGCCGCCGCCCATTAGGGGAAGCAGCCAAGTGCATCCCCAGCTGCTGTTCAGCAGCATAACTGGCAGCACGTTCAGCAGGAAGAGTGGCGTGCCCTTAAGACAGCCTATCTCTAAGGCTCGATCTGCGCCCTAAACTAGTATCTGTTTCAGCAATTATAGAGGGCACTAATAGCAACAGCCGCTAATTAGCTCTACCCGCTATGTTTAACATGACTATAACAATGTCGTGAAAATCGTTCCAACTTTCCATGTCAAAGTTTTATGACGAGACGAAGACCTCCTTTAAAGCAGCCAAGAACTCACTCGGTAAGAGAACTCTGTTTTGAGTTTGAGTGGCGTTAAATAAGGCCAATTGCACCGAGTGTCAGCCGACACCGCCCAAAGAACACACTAAAATGGCGCCGGCGACGTAGAGCTTGAAGAAGAAGGTGCCGTACGGCGGCTGTGTACGCCGAGTGAGAAAGAGCGCGAGCAGCACGGCAGAGACTGAGGTCGAGAGTACGCCAAAGAGAAGACGAGCGAGTTCCAACGAGAACCTGACGAGGCGAGGAGAGGTCGCCGCGCACGATGAATCGTTCATTGTTTTTGGCGTGATTTATGCAGGTTCTGAAAATGAGTAATGAATGTCTTCATATGAGAAAGGTCTAACTCGCAGAAAGAAAGTTATTGTGATGCTAACAATTATTTGGAACATATTGTTCCTGGACGTACATACGCGCACGTACACTCGAAGGGTTGCAGGGAACCGAGTAGGATTTTTAAACCAAAAAATAATAATAAAATATAAATGGTCACTGTAACTTGTCAGCCGAAAAGAATGAAAAATAAATTAAATAAAGAGCTCGATTGAAACGTTCATTCAGTGAAGAAATGTAAGGTATATGTATAAAAAAAGACTTTATGATAGCAAACAGTTTCAGATTTGAAATAATAAACAAATTGTTAATTCCAGACATCTCGAATCTCTCTCGCTTTCTCTTTTTCTCTTTTCGCTCTTTCTCATTCTTCTTCTTTAGGTGAGGGTGGGTGTTGAATATCTGAAGCAATAACTGTAATTGTTAGTTGAATTTTTTTTCTTCACAACATATCCAAACTACATCTGTAATGTAGAAGTTGAGGAAATAAATAGTAAAGAATCATTCTTAAATATGGCAGACAATACGTTTACAATTGAGTGAGTCTCACAGAGCGAAACAACAATGTCTGAATAGAGTTCTTAAAATCAAAAACTACTTGAAAAGTTTCATTTCAGTTTCAAAATTCACAACAAAAAATGAGAAAATTTCACTGAATATGAATGACGTCATGAGAAATGATCTGTTTTTTTTTCGCGGCATTGAAAGTAAGCACGAGAGCTACAGAGGTAATCTGAGAAAACCATATTACAGGTTCGACATAGACAAGGAATACAACTTTCAGAAATAATAGAACGAATTGGCTTTCCTTTTATTTGGAGCTGTTTTCTCTCACTTCACACGCACATCGGCAGAAGTTAAGTATGAGATTGAAAAGTAGGTAATAGTTCAAGTTGGCGATACTTTCGCAAAAACTCCTTGGCAATCTTTGGACGAGGACGTCGTAGTCGGCTGCCCGTGGCGCCGGCCAAGAAAAAGTTGTCTAGGACGAACCAGCAATCCATAGATTTTTTTTAAATTAAAACAATTCAACTGAAATATGTATCATTTTTCACTATTCGTGCTCTTTTCAGAGTGACCATTTCATTATCTGTGCTGATTGTGAAGAGAAAGAGATTCGAACCGTGCATTATTCCAAATTGTTGTCACAGCATGGACCACGGCGCGCAAAAGGCGTGGATGTCAAGGCAGACCTCCACGCCAAGGTAGATGAACGCATAGTTCGTGGTACGAGTGACGTACACAGACACGTAGATGCAGGCCTTAAATACGGCCCAAACTCTCTTTGAATTCTTGCGCTCATAAGCCGGAATAAAGAGCGATTTAGAGAGGGGCGCTATTACCATAATCCTGAAAAAAAGTAAGTTCAAATAGATTTCGGTACCCAAAGTAGTGCTGGAACCGATGCAAAGAGCGCTTGAACGCCAGCAACGATCATCAAGTTCCGCTCGACCGAACTACCCCAACGTGTGCTTCTCTGTACACGATAAAGGTGACAATTTACAGTGCTGGTCAAAATGATATTAACTTTTGGTTTTTCACGCACATTTTCCTTCAAAGTGTTTGAAAGTGAAACAATTTCAGAGTGGGTTCTAGATACTGTCAGATTCCCAGTAGCCGAATATTACTTTCATTGATAGACGGCAGAGCGAGAACACTATTTATAATTTAAATCACCCGGGTTGCACTTTCCCGATCAAGAGTGTTAAACTCTTATCCAGTGTTATTAGCGGCATAACTATCACCCCCCCCCCCCCACCACCCCGCCCCCCCCTCCGAAAGGAAAGCTCTTACATCTGCTCTATTCGCTTGCAGCCGAACGATAGTTATTGCGGTTAAGGCAAACGCGAGAAAGCCGAAGAGCGCCGACGTCACAGCCGTGGTAACAGGGATTGGGAAATAGATCTAAAGTTTTTTGAGATAATTTTTTTTGTATCTGCTAAATTAGTCAATTTCCAAAGGGAGCAAACGTTGGAGAGAAAGAGGCAGACCTCTACTCTGCTGATCTACCTGAGGCTCTTTCTTTCTCATCTTCCTCTTGTTAAACTCTCACTTTTCGCCAAAGTCGTGAACCTTTTTTGCCCCCTTTGACTCCTTCTCCTAGGGTCTTGCCACAGTCATCATTCTCAAGCAATATTTCCTTCACAGAGAGTAGCTAAAGTCACAAACATGAAAGCTGAACGATAATTCGAGAAGAATCACCTAGAAGCCGTTGATCGTGGTAACATAAGCTCGTTCAGGCAGTGCCATCCAATAGACAATTGGAGGCAAAACTACGATTAGTACGTAGAATTTCCTGCCGTTCTCATTCCAGAACTAGAAGAGGATGAATTAATTTTGATTAAGAGAGCCTCTCTGTAAGGATCAAGCAGCCTTCCATGGGGGCCTGCCCCGGAGGAAAGTGTCGGATTTTGCTAACCAAATTTTAATGGGGGGTACCCATACGTACTATAAAGAACATTTGGTGGTGAATTTTGTTACAAAATTTTTTTTTCATTGACTGGGCATGCAATAGTATGTAAAATGTTTAAGTCCATATAACTTTCTGTAAACTTAATATTTTTCAATTTTCTTTTTTTTATTTGTTGTGTATTCAGAAGGCGCACAAAAAAGTAATTGATGACTTTCTGAAAAAGTTTCATTATTAACAAGTTTTATGCATTTTTAATTTTCAAAAATCGGTTTTTTGAGCACATCGTCTATTTTACGGTCCGGATCCAGGCTGGAGAATAGCTGAGATGAAGGAGGAGAAAAAATGACACAAGATATGTTTTTATGAAGAAAATCGAAGGATATATATGTTTTCGAATTTTGACCTGAACCTGGTGCATTTGCATTTTCGCTGATTGAGATAACTTTTTTTAAAGTCTTGATTTTAAACAAGTTTTATCTCATCGAATTGGCCAATAAATTTTCTCCTAGAAAAGTATTGAACCAATCTGCCTAATGTTACCTTTGAGCTTATAAATAAAATTTTCTCTTTTTTGAACAAAAATTAATTGGGTAATAACTACGGAGAACCAAATTTATGGGCCATTGTGATATCAGGCCGAACCAATCAAACATATTATTAGATAGAACGAAGAATTCTGTATACCATATCCTTGTTTCATGAGATTTCAAGGATATATATTTACTTTTTACGAACAATTTCGGAAAATTTCCAGCATCGATCCAGCCGATAGATCAAGTCGAAAAATGAAAGGTGCATGTTTATGTCACAAATCATGTTATATGGTGTTCCGAAATTGTTCGTAAAAAGTAATATATATATCCTTGAAAACTCATGAAACAAGGATCTGGTATACAGAATTCTTCGTTCTATCCTATAATATGTTTGATTGGTTCAGCCTGATGTCACAATGGCAAATAAATTTGGTTCTCCGTAGTTATTACCCAATTTATTTTTGTTCAAAAAAGAGAAAATTTTATTTATAAGCTCAAGGGTAACATTAGGCAGATTGGTTCTATACTTTTCTAGTTGAAAATTTAATGGCCAATTCGATGAGATAAAACTTGTTTAAAATCAAGACTTTAAAAAAAGTTACACTAATTTATCTCAATCAGCGAAAATGCAAGTGCACCCGGTTCAGGTCAAAATTCGAAAACATATATATCCTTCGATTTTCTTCATAAAAACATATCTTGTGTCATTTTTTTCTCCTCCTTCATCTCAGCTATTCTCCAGCCTGGAACCGGACCGTAAAATAGACGATGTGCTCAAAAAACCGATTTTTGAAAATTAAAAATGCACAAAACTTGTTAATAATGAAACTTTTTTCAGAAAGTCATCAATTACTTTTTTGTGCGCTTTCTGAATACACAACAAATAAAAAAAAGAAAATTGAAAAACATAAAGTTTACAGAAAGTTATATGGACTTAAACATTTTACATACTATTGCATGCCCAGTCAATGAAAAAAATTGTATAACAAAATTGACCACCAAATTTTCTTTATAGTACGTATGGGTACCCCCCATTAAAATTTGGTTATCAAAATCCGACACTTTCCCCGAAGCATTGCCACCTTGGCCCTAACAGTCAATAAATATTTTTGTTTTTAACAAAACACTTTGATTTATTGATTTAAAAATAATTTTCCTGAAAAAAAGTGAAATGGTAGATTTATAAATAAAAAAAACCGTTTAATGCACACAAAACCAGTTAAACGAGTGCGAACACCGAAAAATTACGGTTACAATTAGTGCCAACTGTGCCTAGTCCCAGGGACAAGGCGGCAATTCGAACCAGCATTATTTATTTCAGCGATCGTCCCCCTTTCAATCTAGTCCTCTGAAAAAACTGCGGCATACGCGTCGGCCAGAAAACAATGGAGCATCGATTAAGGGCGCAGATGAGCGAAATTGTGAAGTGAAGCTGATTCCGCCAAAAGGACGACATGAGTAGGGGCATGAACCAATGCGACGGCCCGCCGCTTTTCATAAGTGGAAGCAGCCACGAGCATCCCCAGCTGTTGTTCAGCAGCACCAACGGCAGCACGCTCAGGAAAAAGAGTGGCGTTCCCTTAAAGAAACCAGCCATCTTGAATTCGCTCCTTTTTCCACATCAAAGATTCGAGAGAGCATGACTTAACATAAGATACGGTTGCGTTACGTCGTCCTTTAAGAAGGCATGAAAGAAAAAAAAAGTTATTAATCACCGATGCACTCTGTTGTAGTTTTAGTTAATTTTTGATGCATTTTGTGACATTTACATTTGACCCTGTTATGCAATAGTACACTACTCTCCCAGAGCCTTAAAGGAGGACGATTAATGCCTACAAACCAAAATAGCGCCGGTGACGTAGATCTTGAAGAAGAAGGTGCCGTACGGCGGCTGAGTACGCCGAGTGAGAAAGAGCGCGAGCAGCACGGCAGAGACTGAGGTCGAGAGGACGCCAAAGAGAAGACGAGCGAGTTCCACCGAGAACTTGACGAGGCGAGGAGAGATCGCCTCGCACGAGGATTCGTTCATTTGCCGTCTTGACTTAAAGGAGACCATAGGGGAAAACTCCTACCGCGAAGTCAGTGACAAACAGATAAAAAGTACGGTGAAAAGAATCCACAGAAATGGTACTATTGCCCCTCGCTCTCTCCACAGAAACTTGTGCATTGGTCAACTGCCATATGAGCCGACATGTTAAGCAAAGCCGGCCAATGTTGGTTGCGCGCACCATATGCATGCATTTTATGGGCTGTATTCCAACGGCCCTGTCGGTCACTGCGTCAAATTGTTTTTCGAAAATAGCGGGAAAATAAAATATTTGCCAATTCAAAGTAGAGAATACAGCTAATTCCCTCAGGGCAGAGGGAATTTTGTGACCTCGGGACACTTGCAATCGAAGTTTCTAGCTCAAACTGACCGAATAAGACAAAAAACAAGGCACTATTTATTCGCCTCGGACCTCCTTTAAACTGAAGAAGATGATGAGGCGTGAGCGAAAATGGTGACGTGGGTTGTAATATGTAAGCGGCGAACTTACAATGTCCTATCTTTGTTTTCACTGCTTTTGAACGAAAAAAAGGTGCTCCTCACGAGTCTTATTTTTAGGAAAAAGAGTGAAAAATATAATAAAAAAGAACAAGATCATAACATCGGTAAAACAATTGCTCCGTCGAGCTACATACATACATAGATAAAGTGATGATATCAAGAAGTGCGATTCGTTGAAGAAACATATGTATAAACAATGGGAAATTACAAACATGCCAGACTTTATGAAACCAACGAGATTCAGACTAGAATAAGGGAAAAAGGATACAAGTCCAGACATCTCGGAGATATTCCTCTTACTCGTTTCGCTAGACAATGCAATTTTGTATTGTTTCTACTTATCTAAAGGTGCAAGTGTGAATACTTCGAAACAGAGTATGAATGAACAATAGGTACTACATTCATCAAAACATCTCGTGAGATACTCAATATAGTCTATGTTTCTCATATTTATGTATGTTACATGTATCCCTCCTTCTCTCTTTCTCTCCCTTTTCTTTCTCTATCACTATGTGTCGCTCTTCCGTTATCTGCCTCCCATTGGCGCCTGTACTCTTTTGCAATTTATTTCCTCTACCTTTAAAGGAGGGCGATCACCGAAAAGTCATTGACGATAAATGAACCATCTTAGTTATTTTCGAATAGTCTGGGGCATGCAGAAAAAGAATATGTATATGAAAATGTACAAGAAAGTTCCATATTCAAGTATAATGAACTTTAAAATGCAAATTTTGAATGAATTTGTGATTGGTGTGCCAGGGAAAAAGCAGAACCCATCGGTAGAATCCCAACTTCACGGCCACGTACCCATCGCGGGAAAATAAAATTACAAGGATTTGAAGAAATTGTTATGGTGAATGCTTTATCACCTTTTGGTTCATTTGTTTTAGAAAATGTTTTTATAAATTCTTGTTACGCAAAACATTATCAAATAGGTATAACAGCAATAACAACCCGCTTCAAAAAACACACGCACATTCCTAGTCTACCGTACATTTTTGAGTAATTAAACGGACTTCCGTTCGAAATGTTTGTACGTTTGAACGCACATTACTGTATCGCCCTTCTTTAATAGCAGTTTCTCTCTCTCTCTGTGTGTCTCTCTCTCTCTATCTCTCTCTCTGTCTCTCTCTCTTTGTATCTCTCTCTCT
This sequence comes from Allodiplogaster sudhausi, assembly GCA_945643635.1. NCBI lineage: Eukaryota > Metazoa > Nematoda > Chromadorea > Rhabditida > Diplogasteridae > Allodiplogaster > Allodiplogaster sudhausi. The sequence goes on from CALZFC010000109.1 coordinate 272,063, forward strand.
CTGTCTCTCTCTCTTTCTCTGTCTCTCTCACTCGTCGCATGGTCGGTATGACCGAGATAACGAAACTTCCTCATGACTGTCTGATTAGCAACAGTAATTTTTTTCAGCTGTCCCGTCTCATTCCCTCTCTCGTACATTTTCTCTAGCTCTCTCGTTCTCTTTCTCTCTTTTCTCTCCCTCTCAGACTTTTTACTCTACTCGAATGAAGGTATGAAACTTGTAATTTATATATATACATGTAATGAAGCTGTATCGCTTTAACGTTGTTGTGTGGATGTGGAGAAGACGTGGGAAACAACTTAACACTCCTTTATCACCAAACTTGGCCTCAAGGGCAACAAATAAATAGGGCTAGGCGAGGGAAGAGCAACCGCTCTATAAGAGCTCCCCAAGGCAGACTAAAATATATATTCATAAAAGTCACGAAATGAGGATAAGCTGACGTGTCACACGAAAAGACACCGCTCAATAAACACTAGGCAATCTTAGAATGCACAATCACTGGCACTGCAACTAGAGTGCACTTAAGTGGAAGGGGATGAAAGAATGAGGTGGGAGGGGGTCATCGTGACATACATATATCAATGCGTGGAAATATGCGAAGCAACAAGATACAATTGTTACATGAATATTTCTCCGTAATTACAATAGAGTGTGTCGTACAATTGGAGCGAAACTACAATTTCAGAATAGAGTTCTTAAAATCAAGAACAACTTGAAAATGTTCCCTTTCAGTTTAAAACTCCAAACAATTAACGAAAAATTTCAATGAATATTACATCAGGACAAATGATCTATTTTCGTGGCATAGAAATTAGGCTACACAGATTATCTTTCATATGTTCATATTCGACAGAGACAAAGGAAAAACATACGGACAGTATCTAACTTTTAATTAATTCTAAATTTAGCACAAATATGTATATTTGATTTCTATACGTGCACATCGGCTATAGTTCCGCAGTAGATTTTGATATGTTTCACATTGGCGATACTTTCAGAAACATTCCTTGGCAATCTTTGGAAGAGGATACAGTTCTCGGATGATCGGGAAGTCGTCCAAGGAAAAGTTGTCTAAACAAACCAAATCAATTATTCATAGAGTTTTTTTTTCATTGAAACGGTTCGTTTGAAATTTATTGAAGATTTTTTTGGCAAATGCATAAATGCATCAAAAAATTTTAAGAAGAGGACAACCTCACAAATTAATTCGCCAATTTCTTCAAAGAGCGTAAGCAACTTTGTGATGAAATATTTTTGGTTTAACATTTTTTCTGCCCTCAATTAAGATTTTGAAAAATTGGCGATAAGCGAAGAATAATTAATGCATGTTTTAACTACTTTCTCTGCCTGGTGAGTACACACTCTCATTTTCGCGGGCCATTTCTCTGCTCGCACAAAACCACTGAAAAAAGCACGCGAATGAATGAGAGCTGCGGCAATTTGAGAGCTCACATACATACATACATTATATTTCGGTGCTCGCCCTCCTTTAATGTTCGATGATAAGCAGCTCTGCTGATTATGGTGAGAAAGTCAATCGAACCGTGCATCACTCCGAATCGTTCTCGAGACGAGCAGAAAGGACCAAGATTCGCAAAAGGCGTGAATGTCATGGCAGACACCCGCACCAAGGAAGATGTACGCATAGGTCGTATCTTGGGAGATGTAGCGTGACACGTAGATAAAAGCCTTAAATGAGCCCTCCAAAACTAAGTCGATCTTCTCTCGAATTCGCGGCTTTTTTCAACGAACAAAATCAATAAATATATACATAAATGTATATAGCGGTTTCTCTTCGTACTCCTTTAAAGTAGCAAACTGCCGCATATTTAAAGAGATAAAAATAAAGAAACAAATATTTTTAGCCAAACCCAAAGTATCGCAGACACCGTCGCAATGAGCGCTTGAACGGCACAAATAATCGCCAAATTTCGCTCGACCGAAGAACTGCTCCGACGTGTGCTTGTCTATTTGGATGACATGATTATGATATGAACAAACTCTGATATTCCCTATCACGAATAATAGCCACTCTTGTCCATTGTTATTAGAGACCTTGTTATTAGATACACATGAACCCCCTCTCCACCATCCTTCTCCAAAATTAAGATAAAATGCCTACTTCTGCTCTCTTCGCCTGCAGCCGCACGATTGTGATCGCGGTAAGGGCAAAGGCAAGAAAGCCGAAGATTCCCGACATTACCGTCACCATTGCTGCGGTTGAGTAATAATTCTAAAGTTTTGACATAAAAAAATGTCTCTTCTAAATTTGTAAATTGCCATAGTGACCAAGGGAGGGAGAGTGTGAGAGAGTGAGAACGAGAAAGAGAGAGAGAGAGAGAGAGAAGTGCTAAAACAACAAACCTGAAAACTATAAGCTTTTTCGGCAAAAAACGAGTAGAACCCGTTGACAGAAATCACATAATACCGTGCAGGCATCGCCGTCCAAAAGACAATCGGAGGCAAGATTGCAATGATCACGTAGAATTTCCAGCCGTTCTTGCTCCAAAACTAGAAGAAGAAGAAGAAATGATAAAGAGTACATGGTTTTCTCAAGATATGTTTGGTCTGTCTGGTTACGTAAGTTCACAGCACAATTTTTCCTTTACTCCAAATCTATAAGAAGATTAACAGAGTCGGCCTCCGTAGTAAAGTGTCCCTTTTTGGGGGCACATGTAGAAAAACATCTTTCAACGTGCATAACAAATGCCAACAACTAATATAGTCTCTGTCGCATATATAGAACTGTCTCCTTAAAGACCTGTGGCATACGCATCGGCCAGAAAACGACGGAGAATCTATTAACGGCGCAGATGAGCGAAATTGTGAAGTGCAGCTGATTCCGTAAATAGGACGACATGAGCACGGGCATCAGCCAGTGCGTGCGACCAGCGCCGGCCATTAGCGGAAGCAGCCACGCGCAGCCCCAGCTGCTGTTCAGCAGCATCGACGGCAGCACGCTCAGCAGAAAGAGTGGCGTGTCCTTCAATATTATTAATTAGTGCAAATCATAATTAGTGCAAAATTAGTGCAGGTTATGTAGAGAAAAAAATCTCCAAAAATTAATGTTTCACAGTGGGACTAGGAACTCTCTCACTCTCGCGTGCTGCTCTACGAAGGGCTGCGGCAAGTGGACATATTTCACATGATGCTTCGGGGTGATCACGCTCCTTTTAACGAGCGCTCGCAAACACAGTAGTTGCTTTATTTTATTTTTTTGTTTTTGCTTGCACACACCAAGATAGTGCCGGCGACGTAGAGCTTGAAGAAGAAGTTGTTGTACGGCGCCTGCGAACGGCGAGTGAGAAAGAGAGCGATCAGCACGGCTGAGACTGAGGTCGAGAGGACGCCAAAGAGAAGACGAGCGAGTTCCACCGAGAACTTGACGAGGCGAGGAGAGGTCACCGCGCACGACGAATCGTCCATTTGTTTCGCTGTGATTTATGCTGAAAATGATGACGCGATATTGATTTTTTTTCATCACAGAAACCACAGCTCTGATTACACACGACGGATAGCATTAAAAAGAACTCGATTGAAATTACTTTTATTACTCTGTTGATGTTAAGAATGTTACTCCGTTGAGCTATGCACGTATGCGCATTGCTAAAAATCTTCATATCAAAGTGCTCTTTTCAAGGAATGCCATTCAGTGAAGATTTGTGTATTAACAATGGGAAAATAACTTACATTCCAGACTTTCAGACCAGAAGTACAAAAAAAGAAGTTACTTCAAACATCAGATACAATCTTCTTCTTCCTCGTTTTTCAATCTAAATAGATGTGGGTGTGGAAGAGTGAATTCTTGGAAACAGAGAATCTTTCAACAACAACTACTTTTTTCATCGAGACATCTCGCGAGATATCTCATATGGTCTCTCTCTCACATCCTCTCTCTCACTCCTTCGCTCTTACTCTGTCTGCCTCCCATTGTCGTCCTTTTCTCTCTATCTGTCCGTATCTAAAGTTTAGCTGTACTTTCTCTGTCTCTAAATCAAATAGTGCATTCGAAAACTGTGTAGGTTTGGGTCTGGTAAAATGAGAAATACGTTGTCTGATTGTGTGGTCCCTCAAAATGTTAATGTCCATAAAAATTTATTGCTAAGAGCACTATCTTGCCTATCAAACTTAATATTTAATTTTCATTTCAATATCTCAAAAAAGTGCATCCAATTCGCCTCCTACGATGTGAGCCCCATATTTCAAGCCTTCGTAGAAAGCGAAAACGGTATTTTCCATTCGCAGAACCACTTGTAATCGATTCCTAGTAATCGAAGGAACCAACATATTAGGAAAATTTGAATAAATTCAAGCTGGTCGGTTTTGGTCAGGTCCCCTTGCCATTTTGATACTCTCGCAAATCGCTTGACATGAAGCAACAGATGCAATTGTTAGATGAATATTTCTGTTTAATAAATCCGTATGTATTTATTAAACGTGTTACATTTTGCAAAGAATATGTCAACATCGTGTGTTTCAAAGCGCACAAACTCCAATTTCAGAACAGAGCTCATATAATCAATAAAAATACTTTACAACATGTCTTTTCAATTTATTAATTCTAAACTATAAACGAAAAATATTTTCCCTGAGCTACAGTGACACCATGATAAAGTCATTCCTGCTTTCAGGCTCGACAGAGACATTGAAAAAGAAATTTCGGAAAGTATCGACCGAATTTGCTTTTAAGTTTTCTGAATTTCCCTGACTATTTGCTTTTCACGTACACACATCGGTAATAGTTTCGCAGGAGACTGAGAAGTTTAAAAATTTCATGTTGGTGATACTCTCGCGAATATTCTTTGGCAATCTTTTGAACCGTTCTCGGATACTCTCGTTAAAGGGGATCATAAGTGAAAACTCCTACAACGAACAGCAGCCCGATAACTAAACAGTACGGTGTAATCATTCCATAGAAATGGTGCTACTGCACTTCGCACTCTCTCCACAGAAATTTGTGATAAACCAATCGGCTTGTGAGCGGGACCTGTTAAGAAAAACTCGGCCAATGTTGGTTGCGCGCAATATATGTATGCGCGCAATATATATATATATATGTAGTCTAATGGCCACATCGCGCATGATGTTATGCTCAAAACTTTTTGAAAATGGCGGGATGTTTTAATATTCGAGAATTCAAAGTTCGTAAATATTGTTACTTTTCTCATTGCGGATGGATTTTTGTGACTTCGAGAAAATTGCAGACGAACTTACTAACTCAACCTGAACCAAATAAGGCGAAACAAACAGGACAGTTTTTATTCTCCTGAGATCTTTAAGCAAAGGTAAAGCTACCTAGACTTCAACTTCTTGCCAGTACATAATATGTGGTTATAAGTCACTCGTAATGAGTGGTTTTACTGTTTGCAGCTACAATCATTTCGGGTACCACAGGCTTTTATCTTATGTGCTCTATCTCCTGCTCTTTCTTTCAAAAAAAGAGAGAGAGAGAGATCAAGAGAAACGGAGACAAGGAAAAAGTCCTCGTTCTATTTTTCTTATATTCCTCGAGAGATCATCGTAGTTATTTTTCTAAACTGCCCCTTCATCCTTTCTCACTAACACATCCACACACCCACCCACCCACGCACATTTTCTCAATCTCTCTTGTTCATTTTCTCCTTTTTTTCTACTTTTTCTACGTCAGACTTTTTTCTCTAGGAAAGTGAACTGTGCCAATTGTAAGTGACATTGAACGTATGCATCTAAGCGTGCGAATATTGGAATGAAGAAAAAAGTTGTAATTGTGAGTTGAATATTTTTCTACAAGCATTGCCAAACTACATCTGTAACAATACATGAGGAAGTTGAGGCAATGAATCCAAAGGAATTAAATGTCTTCATATGACAAATAAAGTCTACAGAGACATTTTATTCAAAAATAAATGAAACGTAATTTCACAGACTTCTCAATCTCCTGCAGAACTGCAGCTCATTCTGAGGAATATTTCTGATTGTTTTTTTTTCTTTATCTACTTCGATCCTGAAAATATGACTTTATCACAGTAACCACTTTCTATGCCAAGAAAAATAGATCAATTGTCTTGACGTTATACTAATATTTCACTCTGGCGATACTTTCGGAAGCATTCCTAGCCAATCTTTGGAAGCTGGCGCCGTATTCGGGTGCCCGTTACGTCGGCCAATTATGAGTTGCCTAAAAGGACCTAATCTTTTATCAATAAAATTGTTTTCCATTGTCAAATTGTCAGTTTTTATATGAAAAGCAGCACATTCTCTTTTGGAGCGGAGAGTTTTAAATAGAGATTAACGCTCAATGATCAGACGTTGATCATTTCGTAGGCTGTGCTGATTGTGGAGGAAAAGCAAAAGCGAGCCACTCGAACCGTGCATCACTCCGAATCTTTCTTGAAACGATCAGAAAGGACCAGGGCGCGCAAAACGCGTGGATGTCGACGCAGACGCTCGCGCCAAGTAACATAAACGCAAAATCCGTGTCACGAGTGATGTAGCGGGACACGTAGATGAAGGCCTTAAAGAGTCAAGAAACGTAACCACATTCTTTCTCAACTTTCCCAACAACCGTAGAGTCTCGTCTCTCTAAATCACATGCTACATATCTCGCCCTTTTATAAGATAAAAAAGACGTGTAATTCAAGGGTGAGTTAGTTTTTTGCTCCTCTAAAGGCACCCAAATATAAGATACTTGAATTCTTGCTCTCTTTTTCCGGAATAATGGGCGTGTGATTTATATAGAAAGATGTGTTGCTAGGATTCAAGAGAACAAAAAAAAAGTTCCAATGGTACCCAAAGTAGCGCCGATGCCGTTGCAATGAGCGCTTGTATAGCACAGACGATCGCCAAGTTCCGCTCGACCGAACTTCTCCGACGTGTGGCTTTCTGCGCGATAAGGGTGTCAATTTAAATTTCCCGTTCAAGAGTATTGGCCTCTTGAGACACTGTCATTTGCACATTTGTTGTGGTCACAATGCCGTCATCAAAGAAAGGAAAAAAACTTACTTCCACTCTATTCGCCTGCAGCCGAACGATTGTTAATGCTGTGACGGAAAAAGCGAGAAAACCGAAGAGTCCCGACGATACCGTCATCATTGCTGAGGGTTTCAAATAGTTCTAAAGGTATGACATCAAATGGTTTTTCGTGTCTGCTGACTTACTAAATTGCCAAAGGGACCAAGCGTTAGAGAGAGGGCCTGTTCTGTACAACTCGTCCTACTTGTCCATCTCACGTTTCTGTCTCCTTCTCTGTCTTATCTTAAATCTTCGAAGTCTCCATCTACTAATAGCCAGAGGAGGAAACTGGCTAAAATTTTTTGAGCCCGGACGGCTCTTCGATCCCAAGATCTCGGCCCAGTCCCGCACGCAGTTTCAGGCCCTTGAATTTTGGGAAAAAAAACCCCGATTTTTTTAAACATGTCAGATTCAAATATCTAATTCGTAATTTTCTTATAGAAAAATTTTTCTTCTAGCTTCACGTACACAAGACTTCTCATTTATTTAATTCCGAAACGAAATACGACTCCTGCCGCGCATTCAATCTCTCTAAAGTTTGAAGCATGTTCAAACAGTCTTGTTTCAAACATGTTTTTCTCTGCCTGTACTATTTCGTCGCTTCTGTGAGTACTATAGTCGGCCGGGAGAATAAGAGTTCGGTCGGTTATGAGCATGTTAGCTAGCACATTTGCGAAAATCGGGCCCTATCGGGCTCAGGCCCTAGGTTGGGTCCGGCCCGAGAGGGCCTTAGAAATATGGGTCGACCCTCATTTTGGGCCGGGCCGGGTCGGCCCGAGCCCATTCCACCTCTGCTTATTGCTAGGATCAATCAGAGGAAACATTGTGATGAGCAGGTTGATTTCATGTAGGTTAAATTAACAAGAAAGAAATAGAGAGGGAGCGAGGGAGAGAAAGAGAGTTAATGAGAGGGTGAGAGACAGAGACAGAGAGAGTGATAGAGAGTAGCGAAAATCACAAACCTGAACATTGAATGATATTTCGAGAGATATTCGATAGAGGCCTCTGATAGAGGAAACATCGGCTCGCGCAGGCAGCGCTGTCCAATAGACAATCAGTGGCAAAATTGCGATGCGCACATAGAATTTACAGCTGTGTTCGTTCCAAAACTACAAAATGATGAATAATTGTTGATCTAAACATTTAAAAGCGCTTTGATTAGTTGAGTAATAACAAATTTTAGAATCGGGGGTGATCGTCCCCCTTTAATCTATTTTGCCTTAAGACCTGTGGCATACGCGCTGGCCAGAATACGACGGAGAACCGATTAAGGGCGCAGATGAGCGAAATTGTGAAGTGAAGCTGATTCCGCCAGTAGGACGACATTACCACGGGCATCAACCAGTGGGAAGAACCGCCTCGTTCCAGTAGAGGAAGCAGCCACGAGCAACATCAGCTGGTGTTCAGCAGCGTCAACGGTAGCAAGTGCAGCAGAAAGAGTGGCGTGCCCTTAAATGAACCAGAAACTAAATCTTGTATTCTGACCTTTTTGCATAACCCAAGACACAGTCTGTCGTAATTTAGCAGCATTCTGTGACATTCCAAATCCTGTTGTGTAATAGTTCCAAAGTCTAAAATGTGTACACGAACCAATATGGTTCCGGCGACGTAGATCTTGAAGACGAAGGTGTTGTAAGGCGGCTGAGTACGCCGAGTGAGAAAGAGCGCGAGCAGCACGGCGGAGAGCGAAGTGTAGAGGACGCCAAAGAGAAGACGAGCGAGTTCCACCGAGAACTTGACGAGGCGAGGAGAGGTCGCCGCGCACGAGGATTCGTTCATTTCTACCTAGCTCGGTCTGAATATCCAAATTTGGATGGGAAAGATATTCCCATCCAAATCTAATGAGTCTAAGTCTGCAGAAAAAGAACTGAAAAACAATTAAAGTAAAAAAAGAACTCGATTGAAACAGTAATGCTCTGGAAAGAAGATGTGAGCCCTATGTCATGTTAGTCAGTGAAGGAATGTATTGACAATGGGAAAATAGCATACATGACTGAGTTCTTGTGGATCTGGTCATCCTGACACCCACCTACATATCTACAAACTTTGTGTAAACGGTACGTTTCTTCCTCGTTTGCTACGCAAACACGTATTATTTTCGCTTCGATAAATGTATTCTTTTAAGTAGATCATAGTTCAACATCAAACATGATTCATCAAAATATCTCACAAGATGCTCACTACAATCTAAGTATAGCATATGCTCTCGTTCTCTATCACTTACTCTCTTCTCTCTTTCTCTGCCACACACTCAGCTGCCTCCCATTATCTCTATATCTTCACTGTGTTCCTTGAATATTTTTTGGCGTTTTACCGTCAAACCGTAAAGCAGTCTTCACTAGATAGGATCATCAGTAAAAATTTTGTATGTGATATTCAAAGATGGCATTTCTTAACCTCTTTATTCTTCTAGGCGTTAAATAGAAGTAAGAGCGATCACGAATTAATTATTTTTCGTTGATTCTTCACTTTTGAGGACAGACAAATAATAAAGCAAAAAAATATTATTTTCTCAAACTTGCTTACACTCTTCGAAGAAATTGAAAAATAACATACATTCCAGACTTTATGAGAGCAATAATTTTAAAACTAGAAATAAAAAAATTAATCCAGACATCTCGGAAGTATCTTTCTTCCTGTTTTGCTCGAACAACCTCTTTGTATTATTTTCGCTTTAAGTAAATGTGCAATTGCGTGGGAACGGGTGACTTCATCTCAACAGAGTATGATTCAAAAACAAGAATACTGTATATCCATCAAAACATCACGTGAGATGCTCGCAACTGCCTGTGTTGTTTTTCATATGCTCCCTCTCACTCTCCCTTAGAGTTTTTCTCTAGGCGTGGAAGGCTGTGCCATCAGCAATCGCTAAAAGTGGGTTTGTTGCAGAGTTCTTCTGGAAACATACCTGCTCCTTCCGTTTTAATTACCTAATTTTGAGGTTTCCAAATTGTAAGAACGAATGAGAGCGTTGCAATTAGCAATTGATAAAATGAAGATGAGCTGATGACCTAAGGAATTCAATTTTAAGGCAAACAATAAGTCTACATTATGGTGTGTCTAAAAGCGAAACTCCAATTTCGGAACTGTGTTCTTAAAATCAAAAACAATGTGGAATCAGTTCATTTCAGTTTCTATATTCCTAACAATAAACAAAAACAAAATTTCACTTTCGTGTCATATAAAATAGTCAGAAGTGATACAGATGTAATCTGATAAAGTCATATTTTCAGTTTCGAAGTAGACAAAGAAAAACTCTTTCAGAAAGAATCTTTAGATTGGTCTGAATTTTAATTAGTTCTAGATTTAGCGCAGAACTATTTGCTGTCTACACACACACACAATCACGTTCGTCTATAGTTACGCAGGAGATTGAGAAGTGCAAATAGTTCACTTTGACAATACTTTAGGAGACATTCCTTGCTAGTTTTGGAAGAAGACGTGATGTCGGCCAATTATGAGTTGCCTAAAACGAACCAAATCTTACATACATATATCGATAGAATTGTTTTACATTCAAGACTGTAATGTTGGGAAAAGCAGCACCCGGGCTGTTGTAGCGGAGCGTTTTAAATAGAGATCGACGTTCAATGATCAGACATTGATAATTTTATATGCTGTGCTGATTGTGGATGGAAGAATGCAAAAGCTAGACAATCGAACCGTGCATGTCTGCGAATTGTTGTCGAGACGAGCAGAAAGGACCAGGGCGCGCAAAAGGTGTGGATGTCGAGGCAGACGCCAGCGCCAATGTAGAGATACGCATAATCCGTGTCGCGAGTGATGTAGCGAGACACGTAGATGAAGGCCTTAAAGAATCACGAAACTCATATTCTTTCTCAATTTTCCTAACAATGTAGTGCCATCTCTCTAAATCACATTCTTTCTCGCCCTTGTTTCAGGCAAAACAAGGTCGATAAAGGGAGAGGCGCTGCTGCAATGTTCAAGAAAAAAAGTTCAAAAATATGTTGGTACCCAAAATAACGCCGATGTTGTTGCAATGAGAGCTTGTACAGCGCAGACGATCGCCAAGTTCCGTTCGACCGAACTACTCCGACGTGTATTTCTCTACGTGATAAGGATGGCATGTTTATTATTAATTAATATGTTCTCGAGCAAGAATCATTTGCCTCTTGTTCACTGCTATAACATATTTAGTTGGTCATAAACTCCCCCCTCCCTTCATGTGGGACAACTCTCGCGACAATTGCATCCGGATAACATTTGTCTATGACAACCATATTTGTGTGTACCACCATTCCCCCTCCCCCCTCCTAAAACAAATTGTAAAAAAAAGTTCCCGACTTCTGCTCTATTCGCCTGCAGCCGGACGATTGTTATTGCGGTTACGGCAAAGGCGAGGAAGCCGAAGAGTCCTGAAGTTACCGCAATCATTGCTGCGGGTTTCAAATAGGTCTAAAGAATTGATCTTAATTTTTTTGTGTCTCTTTCTTCTCTTTTAAAATCCCACTTTTCTCCGATGACATGAATACTTTTTTGCCTGTTTAGATTAGGCAAAAAAAAATCAACTTGTCAAACACACGTTTCCGTCTCTTTATATGTCTTCTCTTAAATCTTCGAAGTCTCCATCTGGCACCATCCCAGACAAATTTACATGTAGCTGGGATCAATCAGAGACAACATTGCGATGAGCATGTAGATTTCATGTAGGATAAATAAAGTCACAAACCTTAAAACTGAACGATATTTCAACATAAATCCCATAGAAGCCGTTGATTGAGGATGCATAAGCACGCGCAGGCAGCGCTGTCCAATAGACAATCAGTGGCAAAATTGCGATTAGCACATAGAATTTCCAGCTGTGTTCGCTCCAAAACTAAACAAAAGTCGGCATAAACATTTAAATCCGCATTCATTAGTTTAATAAAAACAACTTTTAAATTTTCATTTAAAAATCAACATTTTTATACAATAAAAAAACCAGCTAAAGGAGAGCGATCACCGAAAAATTAATGTGAGATAACAAATTCTCATTTGCGCGGGCTATTTTCACATCACGGCTTTGTGCGAAATAGCACGCGAAAATGAGAGACTGCCTTATCCCAATGCGGACACGGCCATTCGAAGCTGCATTAATTAGTTTTCAGCCGTGATCTTTCTCCTTTAATCTATTTTGCCTTAAGACCTGCGGCATGCGCGTCGGCCAGAAAACGATTGACCATCGATTGAGGGCGCAGATGAGCGAAATTGTAAAGTGAAGCTGATTCCGCCAGTAGGAAGACATTACCACGGGCATCAGCCAGTGTGAAGGTGCGCCGCCGCCCATTAGGGGAAGCAGCCAATTGCATCCCCAGGTGCTGTTCAGTAGCATTAACGGCAGCAAGTGCAGCAGAAAAAGTGGCGTGCCCTTAAAGGAGCAGTTCACATATAGTTTTATGAAAGCGACTACAATCAAGAAAATTGAAATAGATTAGGAAGGTCGACGTTGCCTACACGAACCAAAATGGTGCCAGCGACGTAGAGCTTGAAGAAGAAGGTGCTGTACGGCGGTTGAGTACGCCGAGTGAGAAAGAGCGCGAGCAGCACAGCAGAGACTGAGGTCGAGAGGACGCCAAAGAGAAGACGAGCGAGTGCCACCGAGAACTTGACGAGGTGAGGAGAGGGTGTCGAGCACGAGGAATCGTTCATTTTGTTGCTGCCCTTTAAACGGGTGATGAAAATGGTGAAATTTAATGACTTCATAAAGTAAAGCACAGCTCTCGCACACGGAGACGAGACTACCGCTTGTGATAACGCAAAAGTTTACAATGAATCGAGGAGGAATTAGTGTTGAACGAAATGATTAAATTATAAAGGGTGTTTGTAAAAAAAAACGATGCACAGTCTACCTAAAAGGAGTTTAAAAAAACTCGATTAAAACGTCAATATAAGCATTACTCTGTTGAGCCGAGGAACTATTCGCATATTCGCATTCTTCTTAACAAGGTGCTCTTGTCATGCAATGCCATTTAGGGAGGATACATTTGAATGCCAGATGTTTTAACAATGGGAAAAACACACATGATACATGTGTCTTTATGAAAACAATATCAGTGAAGAAATAAAAAGATAGGAATAATCTCCAGACTTCTCGGAATCTCGTTTCGCCAGACAAACCTCTTTGTACTGTTTTCGCCGCTTCAAATAAATATGTAAGTGCGTGTGTGAAAATGCGAATTCTTAGAAACAGAGTATGGTTCGACAACGCATTCATGAGAACAACTCGTGAGATGCTCATTACAGGCTTCTTCAGACATTGAAATAAACAAAAAGTTACGACAGAATGCTTGCTTATAAAGCAACAAGTTGCAATTGTTAGATGAATATTTGTCCACAATCATATGCAAACTACAAAAAAAAACTAAATACAAGTTATAACTTTAACTTTAACTTTATTTACGGAATGAATAAGATCAGCACTTGATGAAATAACAAGAATGATTAATTAATAGTTGAAGACAAATTAAATAGTTCAATGAAAATCAATATAATACATATCTTATCATATGCACTACATGTACTTACAGATGCATATCGAGAAACCAAAACATACTTATGTATAAAAAATTTTATGTCGTTAACAAAGGAAAAGAGCTCAGAAACAAATGTATTTTTATAAATATATGTATGATATAAAAGTATATACAAAAGCAAATTTAAACGTTCAAAAAGAGGAACGAAAACAACGACATTAACCCTCTGCTTGCCAGTAGAGCGAAGCAAATGCTGCCGTGTAGACGAGTGACTGGCCGACGAGAAGGCGATGCTTCATTCGTGTTGTTGGTACTACGCCAAACATGTCTCTTGGCTCCTCCGGGGTCTTCGAGATGAACCCGTGGGAAGAGTGAGGCGATAGCCTAATAGTATTAGATAAGTAATGTATACAATGAATATGAAAAGAGTATTGCGAAAGGTGGAGGAATTCATTCAATTCGCATGTATATACATGTATGCATGGGGAAATTTTCACTAATAACAAATCCATAATTAGATAACATTCACATTTATTAACCACACGCGTCATAGTATACAAGTAAAGAGTAAAGACGTGGCATAAGAGGAACAAGACGTTATCGCGGGAGTACATTTTCGAACACTTATAGATTAATCTTAGATTTTAACTTCCCCCACCCTCCTTCAACTTGCTAGTATTCTGTTTTTCTAACTCGGCACATCTTCTTATATGCACATCTTCTTATAATTCTACATCTGTTTCGAATTCAGCTCTCACTCTCATCTAGCTTGCCTTCGCTCTCTCTCTCTGCTTATCTCTTTTCCTCTTATCTCTCTCTCTCTTCCATGGTTACATACACGTCGACCAACTCGCTGCAAATGGATTTCGAGCGGAAGGAAGAGTTGAATTGGTGCTTCCGCAAAAATAAAGCATGCCAGATAGTTGTTATTTACATTATACATTTGCGAACAAGCTTTGTTGAAGATGAAATGACGTGAAATTCACAGAATATATATACATATATGAGCATGCATGTTTATGTATATGCATACGTATACTTGGGTACATACATACATGTATAAACGAAGTTTGTGAATTCCAGCATTATTTTCGATAATAAATAATTCATCTCTGTACTCCAACACCTCAACAAACGCCCTTCTAGGCAGTCTGTCCATGTCTTCCCTGTACTCCAGTCTGTCCATGTCTTCCCTGTACTCCATTCGTAACGTTACTCTTTTAGTTAATTCTAGACTTTTTTTGGTCGTTGATATTGTTGTTAGTTGCTGTTAGTTTCTAGAATAGTGCTTTTCAGTTCTTTTTTTCTGCGAATGAAATTGAAGAGTGAGGACACCATTAATCCTAGTATAACTGTATGGCCACTAGCCCTTGAATGTGATAAACAAGGATAGACTTGGATTCGCTCACCTTGTGCTGTGGATGTTGCAGACACGGGCGAACTGCTCAGTTACCAGGTGAGCTCAAGCGTAATTCGAGCCCCCTTTCCTTGTTCTTCTCCTTTTTTCGAGAGTCGAGAGCGCGATTCACGCCTCTTTTTTCGCTTCCTCAATGAACTTGCGAAGGAATCCATTTCAAAAAAAAAAGTTCTTTTTTTCTGTCTGGTTCTTTTGGCACAAGGAATCAGCTATGGGTTTTTATAGTGCGACAAATCGATGAGGAGTAAATTCCTCGATATTTTTTGTTGTTCCTTGTCTCGACTTTCTGAGGCTATCAAGTATCTGTTTGTACAAAACAGGAATGTATGAACTGGTTGGAACTTCGTTTTTTATACCAAATATTCAGTAATTTGATATATTACATCTAACCTTAATGACATAAAATAATATGTAAATTGACGAGGAATTGGGGTCCCTTCAAGTTTCTCCTGTCGATGCGTAAATAAACTTGCTTGTTATTAAAATCATGAATTTGTATTATAATAATTTACTATTTATTTTATTAATTATAAAGTGAACATTTAAAAAATAGTTGTGTAAATATAGGTAAAGGAGTTAAAAACATTTCTCTCAGGTTTAGAGCATGCAGAATACCAGTAGCGAGACGCTCGCAGACACGGAGGACGTCGCGACTTTCATTAACGACACGGAAAACAATGAGGGCCGTGGCGATGATCGGAGAATAGTTCGAGTTGGCTACACCACAACGGCCAATGTTCCGCTCGTCTTTCGGAATCGACATACCGGTGAGCATCGCGTGATTTTGGCTGTCATTTCCATAGTATTCTTGGAATGAGCGACGATTGTGTAGCACAATAATTGAGAAAAGATTGTGCGACATCTTTTCAGGATTGACACACTGATGCGTTTGGAGTATTTCCATCATATTCACTTAGGAATAAGTAAGTTAATGTGGAAAGACACATTCAGGGAAGCTGGAGGGCATCTACGTCGAGATGTGGCGTAGCTTCGCCGCGTGGACCGGCTGGCGTGTCGAGTTCGTGCATGGAGGAGATGGCGCAGGTCTTGTGGCCTTTTCTATTTCTTCGAAATTTAATTCATTTTTATAATTATGCGCTAGTACGAGGAGGATGCCAAGTTTGCCATAAAATACACGACGGTCGCGTACGTAGAATGTCTACTCGATCCCCTGGCATTCACTCTTTGAATGCAACCGTAATGCTGGCCATTTTACGGTCCACGCAAAATTTTATACAGTCCACTCACCATGTTACGGTCGACTGACCATTTTACGGTGCACTCACCACTTTATATGGTCCGCTCACCATTTTAAGGTCTTCTCACCATTTTACCGTCCACTCACCATTTCATGGCCAACAACAATATTTCACGGTCCACTTGCAAGACATCAATTCTCATTCTGCTTTGTGAAGGAGGCTGGGGCCGAGAGGCGGATGGCTCTTGGAGTGGCCTGCTCGGCTTGATATTCAACGGTACGGTCGACGCGCTCACTATCGAGATGTCTGAGCGGCCGCAGCGGATTGCAGACTTCAGAGCAACCGTAACTATCGACTGGCCAACGGTTGGAAAGGAAGTGAGATAGCGAAAGAAGTAAGAGAAAGAGAGAGAGAGACAGAGACAGAGACAGAGAGACAGAGAGACAGACAGATCGAGAATGCTTACAAAGGGCACGTTCTCCGTTATCGCTCTCATCCTGGTTCTGCCTAATAATGAGTAAAATTAATAATGCATTAACTCGGACTTTACACGTGTAAAGGGCGGACTTTGTTTACCTTTGCAGGAAACCTTCTACGAGCATCGGGCGTACTTTGAGCTGGGCGCCGCGCGTGACATTCTCGTCTTCTCTCCTCTCATCCTACTCATCCTTTTCTCTCTCCTCTCGACTGTCGTCTTCGTCGAACGCGTCGTCTACGTGCTCCGACAGCGAATACATGGTTTATTTATTTATATTATTGTTATATTATTTTTTGCTTTTTTTATAATTTTAGTATATTTAGAACGTTGCTAGATGCATATTGCAAAAAGCATCGTACCACATAAGTAATTCCGACGCATTTTACTAATTCTGCTACATTTTCCTAATTCTAAACTAATTCAGCAGGAATTCGCATCTTCGTTGGAAAGCAGAGTATGGCTGACAATTCGGAACACCGATCGTGGTTGGTGACATCCGGAATAAGTCTTCATTTTTATTAAACAAAATATTTGGAGCCAGGAAGTACTTAGACGATATAAGGGATTTACCACTGCGCGCAAAATCCGCCGTTTCTAGGTTGCGCGCGTTCGTACACGACTGTCGCTGGTTGCCGCCGCGCTTCAGCGAGGCTGCGTTCGTCTTCTTCCGCCCGTCCTCCTTCTTCTACCTCGTCGGCTTCACCTTTATCGTCTTCTTTTACAACTCGAGCTTCACGGGAACGACGGCGGCGCCGCCCGTCGCACCGCAGCAGTAGGGAATAAATAGTGACATGGTGTACTAATTGTTTGAAACAGGAGGGGGGTTAAATATATCCGTTGCTGGCAACTGATATAGAGGGTACGGATCCAAGGACGCGCATATTGGTTGCTATACGGATATTTTGTAGTCTTAACGGATTGACATACGGATTGACAGAACCTACGTAAGCTCCGCCCATAAAAGTTAGGATTTTTTCCCAGTGTACATACATGGTTCTCGTTACAACAGCAACAACTTATCAGAAAGTTTCGATTTAGTTCATTCTTAAATGTCAGTCTCTTACTTCTTTCTTCAAATTCAGAACACTCGTTGGCGTCGTGCAAGATCTGCGAAGAGGCGCGAAGACACTCGTGATGATCGACGGACTCGTCATGAAGGACGACATTGTCAGTGGAAGAAACAAAAAGTGGCATTCTTAAGTCCTCGTGGGCACGATTTATCTCTGGTTTTTTGGCAATATTTATCTCACAACCCGGTGAGTGCTCTCAGCTCCCTGTGTCCTGCTCACTTGCCTGGCTCGAGAGATGTAGCTAGTTTTTGGGAAGAGGTGCCAGACGTGGAGACTTGGCAAAGATATGAAGGCACCGGGATTAGATTATTAAAACCCGGGACCACCTACTCATGGAATTGGCTGCTCTACCACTGAGCTAGTGCACGTCCACGACACTAGGGAGTAAAGGGCATTCAGGCTAATGGCCCTTCCCTTCAAGTTCTCATCACAACGGCTGTCAACTATCTATGAATATTTCTATTCCAGTTGCCTGAGCTGGTCGGAGTGAGCGCCGATGAGGCATACATAGACGGGCGCGCCGTCGTATACGCGGACATTGCCGACATCGTCACGCGCCTCTGCGACGACCGCAGCACGATCGCCTTTCTCGGCCAGTCGCAGAAGCCGATGATGCAGCGGCTGCGTGCGCCGTGCGCCATCACAGCGTTGGAGATATTTTGGCATCTTGCCAAATTTTATTTTCACCTTTTCTAAAAAAGAAAAATAACATAAATATACATATTTTCATAATGAAAAAACCCATATTCTCCTTCCAGAATTGATGTCAAATCAGCGAACCAGTTTCCGCTAACCTCAAAGATTCGCCAAGAGAACTACGGCCAGGAGAATCCGTCCGTCTTCTTCTTCCGTCGCCATTTTCGAAAGAGCGCTTGCGAGCAGCTTAATCAGATCATTTTAAAGCTCTTCAGCCCAGATCAGGCAATATTTTCTTCCTTTGGCATTGGATTTTCGATTTTTGAACTGTCTTTAATCGTTGATCTTTCAATCTTCCTAAAAAATGCCTATGACTTGATCCTTGGCATATCATTTTTTCTTCTCCTTAGTTTGTAGATTGCCCATTACTGGTACCGCCGCTTGACGTCCCGTCCTCTCGACTTCACTTCCGATGCCGATCGCGTCATCGTGTCGTACGCGCCGATCGGCTTCGACCGCTTCGTCTTCGCGCTCGAGCTCCTCGGCATCTTTCTCGGCGTCGCCACCTTCAGTTTCCTCGTCGAGTACTCGGCGTCCAGCCTCGGCTTCCTCTACATGCTGCGGCACCTCGATACGATCGTCTTGATTGCTTTTTTGTACGTTGATCGACTCGCTGCAAATGGTTTAAGAGCTGAAGAATAAGTTGAGATGGTGCTTCCGCAAATTTGTAGCATGACTATTGCCATTAGTCCTACAAGGACAACAGTAGACATTTCCGAAAGAAGCCTTGCTGAAGATGAATTGACATGAAATTCATAGGATATACTTGTTTACATGCATGTATATTTATGCATATGTATATACATACATACATACATATGTATGTATGTGGATATAACTGGAGCTGCGAATTCCATTTCATTTTCGCAAATAAATAATTCATCTCTATTCGACAATACCTCACTCAACACACGCGTTCCTTTCAATCTGGCATTGCCCTCGGCCTTGTCTGCCCGTCTGTGCCGTTCACTATTTTACCACTTTATGTTAGCTCTAGACTTTTTATTGTTTGTGCTCGCATATAAATCTATTCATCAAAACAGATACTAGCTTCATCGGTAGTGCGCCTCTGAATGTTGCACATCGGGCAACTGCTCCTCTCGTGTAATTTGAACCATTTTCCTTTTTCTTCTTCTCGTTTTTTACCTCGAAAGTTGAGAGTGCGATTCACGCCTTTTTTTGTCCTCTGAATGAAATGGCAGAGGAATCCAAAAGTTCTATTTTGTTCATTCTGGTCGTTTCGAAAGAAAAAAAAGCTTTAAGGTTTTGTTATAGAGCGGAGAAGCTAAAATTCGTCTGAATTCGTTGTTATTCTTTCCCTAGACTTTCTCAGACTATCAAGTTGCCGTGCGAATATGGGTGCCTTTCTTGTGTGTTCGAAACAGGAATGACTGAACTTCACCTAAAGATATGGTGTTTCGTTTTTAAACTTTGAACTGTTGAGATCCTCACCCCAATGAAAATATGTATATACATAAATGTTGCGACTTAACGTAATGAGCATTTAAGTAATGAATTTAAGAGGTCCCATGTACGGTCCCAAGCATCGCTTGACGTGTCCTTGTTTGGGATGAATAAGCGATTACTTAAATAAAAATAATTTGAATATTTTTAGTGGTAATCGTATGTTTGATCTCTTGTATAGTGAATAATTATCTACTCTGATAAAATTTTTCCTTAATAACTATTACGGAATTGAAAATAAGAAAAAAATGCTGTATATAAAGATAAACACCGGAGTTCCGTCTGCGAATAGCGGGGCCATCCTTTGGCGTATTATGAACTTATTTGTCCGATTTCCCTTTTCTTTTTTTCGATTTATTTGCTTGTAAAAGAAGGCTAAATTTCACTCGTGGCTCACTTGTCAGGTATTACATGCTGAATAGCAACAATGACACTTTCGATCTTACCGACACCGTCGAGATCCAAGTGAACGGCACGGCCAACATCGAGAGGGAATGCAATCGACGAACAGTTCGAGTCGGCTACACCGACAGCGTCAAAGTGCCGCTCATCTTTCGGAATCGACATACCGGTGCGTTTTCTTTACTTCTATCATATTTAAGGGGGAATCAATGAGATGATTGTGCGGCATATCAATTCGCTCAGGGAAGTTGGATGGCATCTACGTCGAGATGTGGCGTAGCTTTGCAGCGTGGACCGGATGGCGTGTCGAGTTCGCGCATGGAGATGGCGCAGGTCTTGAAGGGTCCTAGAAGCAAGGCTTACATTTCTCTTCATCTACTCTTTTTTCTCTCCAAAATCTACATACTTCATTTTATAATTATGATCTAGTGCAAAGGACAGATTTATCGTGCAGCATTAACATACAACATTTCTCAATCTTTTGAAGGCGGTTGGGAGCGTGAGGCGGACGGCTTCTGGAGTGGCGTGCTCGGTTTGGTCTTCAACGGCACGTTGGACGCGCTTACAATCGAGTTGTCACTGAGGCCGCAGCGGGTTGCAGACTTTAGAGCCACCGTTGCTATCGACTGGCCAATGGTTGAAACATTGAAATAGAGCGAGAGAGAGAGAGAGAGGACAGACAGACAGACAGAGAAAGAGAGAGGGTTTTGCATAACAATGGGTTAAGTTATGAATGAAACAAAAAAGCGTTTACAGGAAACCTTCTACGAGCATCGCGCGTACTTTGAGTTGGGCGCCGCTCGTGACATGCTCGTCTTCTCCCCTCTCATCCTGCTCATTCTCTTCTCTCTCCTCTCGTCTGTCGTTGTCGTCGAACGAGTCGTCTACGTGGCTCGCCAGCGAATACATGGTTAATTTATATGTTATTTTCAATTAATTAATATTCTACTTTTATAGTATTTTTCTTAATTGCTCACCTTATTATTTGATATAATTATGTATTAACAAAGACTTGATGCTTGATTCAAAAAAAGCATCGCTACATACTACAATTTTACTTATTCTGAACTACTACTTCAGCAGGAGTTCGCATCTTCGGGGGCAAGCACAGTATGGCCGACGATTCGGCACATCGGTCGTGGTCTGTGACATCCATAGTTTATTTTTTTTATTACAAAATAATTTGTGAGCATATTTGGAGTCACGAAATAGACGACTTAAGGGATTTGCGAGTGCAAACAAAGTCCGACATGTCTAGGTTGCGCGCGTTCGCGCACGACTGCCGCTTGTTGCCTCCGCGCTTCAGTGCGGCCACGTTCGTCTTTTTCCGCCCGTCTGCCTTCTTCTACTTCGTTGGCGTCACCTTCATCGGCTTCTTGTACAACTCGAGCTTCACGGGCACTACGGCAGCACCGCCGGTCGCGCCGCAGCAGTCAGAGTTTACATATGTACATACATATATGATGTTCTGAATTCTTTTCCAAACTTTCCGAACACTGGTTGGCGTCGTTGAAGATCTCCGAAGACGTGCCAAGACACTCGTGATGATCGAAGGATTTGGTATTACGGGGGGCATTGTCAGTAAAACGTAGAATGCTTAAAGGATCACTCCGGCGAATGTGCGTGAATATCGGAACAAATTTCATCCCCTACTTTTTATCTCTTCATTACGCACTCTTGCGTGCTCGCTCAACTAACATAACCATCTCTAGCATCTAGAGAAGGTCGAGAGATAATGCAAAGATGAGTGAAAAAAGGGGGGGGAGCGTTTGTGAAAACTTTCCTCTGATATGCACGTAGCACGTTCATTCGCCGGAGCAGTCCTTTAAGCTCTTATCTTTGGCACGATTTATTTCATGTTTGAGAGCTTTTGCTTCATCATTAGTTTTATTAACGAGGCTTCGAACCAGCAATGAGATGAGCGATCGTGCACTTGAAGAAGAGCGTAGTAACTGACTTGATTGTTTCATTTATTCATTAGGGTGTTCAAAAAATAAGCACGCGTGTATAGAGGATAACGATAATATCAAAACATACATAGGAAAGTGTTTATAATTTAGCAGTATTTAGTAATGAGGAGGGAGACGATATTACAGGGACCCAAATTCGTCGCAAATTCACTCTTATTTGTCATTGATTTTGAGTCCTAATGAGGCAGCTCGCTTTCCGCCGCTCAGTTGCCGGAGCTGTTCGGTAACAACGAAGCATACCACGACGGGCGCGCCGTCTTCTACGAGGACATCGCAGATGTGGTCGCACGCCTCTGTGACGACCGCCGCACGATCGCCTTTCTCGGCCAGTCGCAGAAGCCGATGATGCAGCGGCTGCGTGCGCCGTGCGCCATCACAGCGTTCGACTTCTTTTGGCATCTTGCCAAATTTTATTTTTTATATTTTTTAGACAAGAAAAATAACATAAATATACATATTTTCATAATGAAAAACCCATCTTCTCCTTCCAGAATTGATGTCAAATCAGCGAAAAAGTTTCCGCTAACCTCAAAGATTCGCCAAGAGAACTACGGCCAGGAGAATCCGTCCGTCTTCTTCTTCCGTCGCCATTTTCGAAAGAGCGCCTGCGAGCAGCTGAATCAGATCATTCTGAAGCTCTTCAGTCCAGATCAGGCGAGATTTTCTTCCTTGGGCCTGGGCCTTTGATTTTTGAACTGTTTAATGGATGATCTTTGATCTTTGCTCCTTGCTCTTTGATCTTTGATAATTGGATTATCTTTTCCATCTCCTTCTTTTGTAGATTGCCCATTACTGGTACCGCCGCTTGACGTCCCGTCCTCTCGACTTTACTTCCGATGCCGATCGCGTCATCGTGTCATACGCGCCGATCGGCTTCGACCGCTTCGTCTTCGCGCTCGAGCTCCTCGGCATCTTTCTCGGCGTCGCCACCTTCACTTTCCTCGTCGAGTACTCGGCGGCCAGCCTCGGCTTCCTCTACATGCTGCGGCATATTGATACGACCGTCTAGCATTATTTTTTTCTAGATTAGCATTTGGCGGATTTAGTATGATGTTTAGAATTGAATAGTAATAAATAATTTTTATAGAAATCTATTTGGATACGACAAAAAAAGCATATCCTTCATGTACAGTACCGTTAAGCGGCCATGTTAAAAAATAATCCATACACCCTTTTGAGGAACCAAATAATATGAATGTATGTATATGTTCACATTTTAATGTCGTCAATGAAGGAGTAAACGTGGCGGATTCACTTTCTTCTTCAGACCTCGACACTCTACAGATTGCTTATTATTCAAATCTTTTGCGAGGAGTATATATACTATATTTATTTAGATCTTTCTTTCATATAATTTCACATTCCACTCACTCGTGTGTTCGTAATATTTCTGCCCGCTTATACACAAGAGATTGTCTTCCATCGAAACTTTATGCTCCAATATTAACTTTTTTTTTTTAGAAAGGTACTCTCTGATCTTGGCTTTACATCTCACAATCAGCACTTTTCCCTTCTCCTCCTCTCTCGAAACTTCCATCAATTTTTACCTCTCTTTTAAGAGCATGTGTGTGTTTCTCTCGCTACTTCGTCCTTGGTGGCAAGACGAAGCCAAGGCCCCTGGCTCCTGCAGGAAGGGCGTGGGTTCAGTGAATGCTCTTCCCTACTCTTCATTCCCTATGTACATATCAAATTATTTATTTATTTATTTACCTACATCGATTAAGATGTGACAACACTGGCAGAGATGTAGCGTGACCGGCGAAAATATGCATTATATATCATTGTGAAGAACAATCAAATGGCTTTCTCGATCAATCCGACTACGTCCATTTGATGGTTATGAACAATGGAATATAAGTGTGCTTATATTCTTTCGCATACACTTTCGGTCTCTTTCGTTTACACACTATTGCATGGCAGAGATACAAAGCGAGTTCTAAATGTGTTCCTCGTGTTGTCGCTACCTCCGATCGATGAGGAGGCGCCATGCCGTAACTGACACTCGCCCTTTATCCCTCCTCTCTGCCTCTTGTGTTCCCCTCTCACCTCTCTCTCCCTCACTCTCTCTCTCTCTCCCTCACTCTCTCTCTCTCTCTTCCCCTCCCTCTCTTCTTCTTCTTCTTCTTCTTCTTCTTCTTCTTCTTCTTCTTCTTCTCTCTCTCTCTCCCTTCCTCTCTCTCTTCCTCTTTATCTCTCTTTCTCTTTCTCTCCCTCTTCCTCTCTTCTTTCTCTCTCTCTCTCATTCTCTCTCTCTCGCTCTCGGTCGTTTTTAATACCCTCGTTGCACTTCACTTGGAAAACCTTCTTCTAGGACTTTTCCTCATATTTTTTTGACAGAAGCAAATTTGGCGAAAATATGGCAAAATATTATGAAAGTGCAGAAAATTATTGAAGAAAGATAGATAGAGAAAGAGAGAAAGAAAAGAGAGAGAGAGAGAGAGAGAGAGAGGCAGACAGGCAGAAAATTGAGGAAACGACAGAGACTATGGTACTAAAATATTTCCTGTACTAGACGTAGAAGCTGTCGTTTTGTTAACTCTTACAGTCATTATCTCTCTCTCTCTATCTCTCTCTATCTCTCTTTGTCTCCCTCTTTGTCCTTCTGCTGCCGCTGATTCTTCAATCATAGTCTTTTTGTTTCCGCCAGGTACATATTTCTCTCCCCATCTCTCTCTCTACTCTCTCACTTTCTCTCTCTCTACTCTCTCTCTCTACTCTCTCGCTTTCTCTCTATTCTCTCTCTTGCGAGAGAGAGGGGTTTATTTAGAGAGGGAATAGGGCGTCGAACGCTTGCGAGAGGAGATGGAAAAGAAAGTGACGAAGTGATCTCTGATCTCTTAAAGCACCACGTGTTTCCGTAATATATAGTTACATGTACATATATACATACATATATGTACTTATGGAGATGCACGGGAATCACGTCGCCAAGTACTGCCGCGCGATTAATCTTACATACTGTCAATGACATGTCGTCGACAAACAGTCACGACCGTTTTTGGTCATGACCAGGTCGAGGACAGGTCGTGACCAGGTCATGACCATGGTCATGACCTTCTTTGCAATAAGGAGCAGATGCTTATATTTTTAATTTTCTTTTCGAAATAGTTTTTCTCTGCTTTAAGTCGCATTAAAAAAGTTTCATTTGTTTATGCATGGATGGCCGGCCCTTCATCTTCTTCATCTCCCTCAGTGCCAACAGACCTAACCTGCCTTACATAAAGAGAGCCTCTCTGTAAGACTCAAGGAGGCTTACATAGGCGCCTGCCCCGGGGAATTTTTGTTTTCTTTTAGTTTGAAAACTTTATGAGGGACACACCTAATGTTCATAAACAAATTTTTTTTTTAGAAAGTTTGAAAAAAATTTTTTCTCTTAGTTATAAGTAAAAACGTTTAAAAATTTTGGAAGGCCATATCTAACGTTATACTTAATATTTTTCGAAAATCTTTTCACTATTCGATTCCTTATTTACAAATACACAAAAACGTCCCAGATGACTGTTTTCGAAAAATTAAAATTTTTATGACTTTTGTGCAATTTAATTTTTTAAAATATGGTTTTTAGCTAATAACTTTTTTTATTATTATGACTTGCAAAAAACTGAATCTTCCATAAGAAAGAGGAGGAAAAACTACATATAATACATCTCTACGAGGAAAATCTCGGATACACTTTTTGGGTATCTGCATTTGAATAAGTGTTTCTAAGCAAATTTCGGTTTTGGCCACAAACCATAATCTCATTCAAACTTCATCAATTGAAGAACGAAATAGTCCATTCGATGTGATTTGTTATGCTCTTTAAAATGGTATATACTTTGTTCGCAACAGAAATTAGTCTAAAGGCCTAAAATTGACTTTTTGTGTTTTAGGCCTATTTCTGGTGTATAAATACTCATTCTTTGCACGATTAATGGATCTTGTAGGCTGATTTTCCATATAATATTTATACTGCGAGAAAGAGCAGCTAAAACTGAGTCGGATACAGCTTTAAGATTAAAATCTGAGGATTCACTTTTTGGGAATATGTACTTGAATACTGACTGTTGAAGGCGATATTCCTGAATATTTTTAGAAAATATTTTAAAATTGTTCTTTTGAAGCATCTAGCTCGGAATTATGGGTAATCCAGAATTCTTTGAAGTTCTTTTACGACATGACACTCAAAAGTACTTCAAAATTCAGGAAATCACATTTTTACCAGTATAGGTGCTGAAATAAATGTACGAAAACTCCTTCGAAGCCAACTAAAAGGTCATTTGTGAGACGGCTTGGCCAAAAAGGACATAACCATTCGAAAGAGCAGAGACTTTTGCATAATATATCCACAGATGAAAGAGCAAAATATGTACAACTTTCAGAAATCTTGATATTGGGAAAAATATCGACGACAGGTTTCGACTAATTTGAGCAGTTCGCGAAAAACGGTACCAATGGAAATTATGTTCTGAAAATTGTACCATATGGTTTTTTGAGACGAGAAACATGAATTCGATCTCAATTTTCTACTTTTGTGCACCATCCATGGTACTTTGATCGAAATATAATTTTTCCGCATATAACATTTCATTCTTCGATCAAAAGTATCATGGGTGGCACACAAAAGTAGAAAATTAAGATCGAATTCATGTTTCTCGTCTCAAAAAACCATATGGTACAATTTTCAGAACATAATTTCCATTGGTATCGTTTTTCGCGAACAGCTCAAATTAGTCGAAAGCTGTCGTCGATATTTTTCCCAATATCAAGATTTCTGAAACATGTACATATTTTGCTCTTTCATCTGTGGATATATTATGCAAAAGTCTCTGTTCTTTGTAATGGTTATGTCTTTTTTGGCAAGCCGTCTCACAAATGACCTTTTAGTTGGCTTCGAAGGAGTTTTCGTACATTTATTTCAGCACCTATACTGGTAAAAATGTGATTTCCTGAATTTTGAAGTACTTTTGAGTGTCATGTCGTAAAAGAACTTCAAAGAATTCTGGATTACCCATAATTCCGAGCTAGATGCTTCAAAAGAACAATTTTAAAATATTTTCTAAAAATATTCAGGAATATCGCCTTCAACAGTCAGTATTCAAGTACATATTCCCAAAACGTGTATCCTCAGATTTTAATCTTAAAGCTGTATCCGACTCAGTTTTAGCTGCTCTTTCTCGCAGTATAAATATTATATGGAAAATCAGCCTACAAGATCCATTAATCGTGCAAAGAATGAGTATTTTAACACCAGAAATAGGCCTAAAACACAAAAAGTCAATATTAGGCCTTTAGACTAATTTCTTTTGCGAACAAAGTATATACCATTTTAAAGAGCATAAAAAATTCACATCGAATGGACTATTTCGTTAAGATTCAGTTTTTTGCAAGTCATAATAATAAAAAAAGTTATTAGCTAAAAACCATATTTCAAAAAATTAAATTGCACAAAAGTCATAAAAATTTTAATTTTTCGAAAACAGTCATCTGGGACGTTTTTGTGTATTTGTAAATAAGGAATCGAATAGTGAAAAGATTTTCGAAAAATATTAAGTATAACGTTAGATATGGCCTTCCAAAATTTTTAAACGTTTTTACTTATAACTAAGAGAAAAAATTTTTTTCAAACTTTCTGAAAAAATATATTTCTTTATGAACACTAGGTGTGTCCCTCATAAAGTTTTCAAACTAAAAGAAAACAAAAATTCCCCGGGGCAGACGCTCCTTGACCCTTACAGAGGGGCTCTCTTAAACAGGACCACAACAGATTGTGTCTTCCCAACGAATCACTTTTCGCGAGGCGCTATCGCCTGACACCTACAGAGGTGGATTTTGTAGTTCAAATAATATCTACGAGTCTGAATCTACACCTGCAAGGAGATTGGACAATTACGCCTACACATCAGCCGCCGTAGTAAACTGTCGTTTTCTTGGGGTGAATACTCGGGAGAATGCAACTGAACCAAGGCAATATCAGCCGAGGTTTCGGTTCAACTTTCAGATGAGATCCTCCTCCGAGGATATATGACTCCCCATACTCCCCTCAACCCCGAAGAAAACACGCAAAATCTCGTTACTAAGAGTTTTCGAGACAAGATGCACATCCTACAGAGCCAGCACATATTCAATAAACCACCTCGCAGATTGAACAATGTGCTTCAATGATTCTTGTGAGCTATCGCTCTCTCTCTCTCTCTCTCTCTCGCTCTCTGTCTCTCTCTTTGTCACTCCACGAACGCTCTCCTTCTCT
This sequence comes from Allodiplogaster sudhausi, assembly GCA_945643635.1. Classification (NCBI taxonomy): domain Eukaryota; kingdom Metazoa; phylum Nematoda; class Chromadorea; order Rhabditida; family Diplogasteridae; genus Allodiplogaster; species Allodiplogaster sudhausi. The sequence continues at coordinate 300,454 of CALZFC010000109.1, forward strand.
ATCTCTCATTCATTCTCTCTCTCCACATCGTTTCTGCGAAAGCCTCTTCACACAGTGATGATTGTCTTTAGATATCACGACAATCTCGCATGACAAGGCACGCCTCCAGCAGCCACCCTGCCCACTTTCTTTGCTGTATGTGCCCAACCCATTGCTTAATTCCATTGCAACTGAGCAAAATCCTTCTTCATTCAGCTTTATCAAATTGGGATAAAAATGAAGAAAAAGTCACAGCAAAGTGTTGACAAGTGTAATTTAAAAGTCAATGCAACAAGGGGAACAACTTTAGATTCTTCCTTGGCAACACCATTTTAGAAAAAAAAAGTATTACACCATTGCATCCAATATATGTTAAACCATTATTAAACACAAAAAGTTGGTGGAAACAACAATAACACACCCTCAATAAAATATTTATGGTTTACCATATTATCCCGCGGGCGCAACCCTTGCTCTTCTCTGGCGCCGGCGGCACCAAAGAAGAACATCGACGACGCCCTCATGAATTGTGAAAGTCGACCGGCAGTCTTGTTGCTGTGCGTAGTCGAAGCACTTGCCAGAGACGGGAGCGGCATGCTAAAACAGTAGAAAAATATGTGAATTCAATAGGATAGGGAGGGATACGGTAGATGAGAAGGGAGGTACACGGTAGATGGGAGCAGATACGGTAGCTTTTCGTTATGGAATGAAGATGTGAAAAGAAAGAATATAAAGAAGAATTCAATTTGCTTGAAGACGAATTAAAGAAAAGATTAATGATCTCTTAGTTAGAATCGCAAGAGAAAAAGATCTCGCTTGATATTACAATTCATACATGGAACGAATATGGAAAATATGGAACAAATATGGAACAGAAATTGCCCACATAAAGATCCGTGCAAAAAAAAAAAACCTTTGCCGTACAACTCGTAATCGATTTCGGGCTGGGAGTCGAGCAGCTCTACCTATAGCATCTCCACGCGCGAAGTTGGCACGGCCGCGTCGCATCGACTCCATCACGCCGTGCCATGCTCATGCTGCAAGATTAGCTATAGCAACAGCAACAAAACCGACTTTGTTGAACAAAATTCGTTGGGACGAAAAGAACAAACGTTAATTTCGCTTAAACAAAGTTACCAACTAATACGGAAATGAATTTTAATTAAACAAATATTTAAACAAACGACCAGGCAGATATTCCTTACTCTTTTCGGTCCAGTGTCGCCGCCACCAAAATTCGTTCCGCGGGTGCAGCAGCAACCCTTGGCGCCAAGCAGGTTGCCGCGCCATCGAAGAAGATCGACTCGAAGTTCTCATGAATGGCGAACTCCGAGTCAGCATCGCCATCAGATGCTTAATAGACATATGAGTACAGAAAATATAAATATTGCAAACATTTCTTATGAAAATTCAAGAATTATAAAACTGCAACAATTTTCATGGAGCCGTAAAACTGTTCGCGGGTTGGTTCAAGGATCTCAATATGGCAAGTGGAATGAACACAAGCTTCAAAACATGAACAAAAGCAGATATATAATGTTTCAAAAAGGACGAACCATAGTTAAATGTCTTTCGCGGGGATGCCGGGAGTCGTTGCCCATTAGTTGTCCTCGCTATTCGCGCTGGCCATCGCTGAAGAGCGTCGGGCGCCCGCGACTTGTTGTTCTCGATCGATAACGACACCGGAGGGAGACCATCCTGTTAAAATTAGGTACAAATAATTAGGTGATAATTGAAAAGGAGCAGCAAAACTAACAACACTAACATTCAGCAATGAATAATGGTTCAAACTGGCTGACAGATGGAAAACATCAAGAAAAAGCGCTTCAAAAAATTACGGTATAAGTGAGCATTGTGTCACACATTCAGTCAAAAAGATGAATCTGGTCATGACCAACGGTCATATCCATGAGCGTGTCGCTCTGCATCTCTCACAAATCTGTACTATCTCGCTTTGGTCATGACCATGGGTGGCGGCCGAGTGGACATGACCACCAAATGATTACTCTGCGGTCATGACCGTGTCAAGGACACATGCTGGATAGGTCGCGACCCGTGTGTATTAAGATAGGCGGTTTTGTTTTCTGTCATTGACCGGTGTCAATGACATACAAATTGGTCATGACTGTGCGTCGACGACTTGTCATTGACACAAAGTAAGATTAATCGCGCGGCTGAAGTACATAGTCAAATATATGTATGTAGTATGTATGTGCATACATTGATATTTACAATCGAATTAACGCAACTTTCCATGTCGACTGGATAGTCAACAAATGTGAATATTCTTCTTGCCATCTGTGGAAGGAATAGCCAATAGCTTCTGTTAATGCTGCCTTAACTTCCCAATGTGTCTGTCTTTGCGTTCAGGAATGGGAAGACAACTTGATACCTGCTTCTCTCGCGCTCTCTTCTCTTTCCTGCTTCTCGCTCTCCCTCTCTCCGTGTACGCCGTAAAGTGTTACGATTGTGTTGGTGGCAGCAGAGCTTGCAGGGGTAAACACTCTTGCGAGGGCGACTACTGCCTCATGTCATATTACGTGCCAAGGTTGTTGACGTTCTGCTGCTTATTCATTCATGCGCTAGTTGTAGCGATTTTAATTATTATTGAGCTTCCTTGGGAACTTTGAACAAACAAAATGCATGTATGTAGATGGGGCTCTCATCGATTGGGAGAGCCGCAATTTGTAAAGGGCTGCTTGAGTGGCAAGATGCTCGAGGAGAACATGCGAGACCATTGCGAAGTGCCTTCTGAGAACGATCCCAAGGTCACAGTTATTGCATTTCAATTTGAATTTAAATTAAAATTTAAATGCCTTTTCAAATTTGAATTTGAATTTGAATTTAAATTTGAATTTGAATTTGAATTATTACGGTATCACAAGTACCACACATGGTGAACAATCCATAGATCGTTGTACTTTTCAGTCGAATGCGAACATACGTACATGTGTGGTTGGTTACTCCTTCATGCCCTCATTATGTTAATCAAAAAGGCATGCATCCGCATTCAGGATGTCTTCACATGCTTTTGCAATAGCAGTGACAACTGTAATGGAGGACGGAAGCTCGGCCAGCTGCCGAGAGAACCGGTGGAGTTGGTTAGCCAGACAGTGAAAGAAAGCAGGACAAAGAGAGAGAGAGAGGCATTTAAATATAGAGTGAGAGAAAGAGAGGCATTGCAAGAAAGAGAGAGAGAAAGCAAAGGAGAGGGGAATGAGAGAGAGAGAGCGCGCAAAAGAGAGAGAGAGAGAGAGAGTGAGCAAAAGAGAGGGGAATGAGAGAGAGAGAGAGCGCGCAAGAGAGATAGAGAGAGAGAGAGAGAGCAAAAGAGAGGGGATGACCGAGAGAGAGAGAGAGAGAGAGAGAGAGAGAGAGAGAGAGTTGCTTGTTGTCAGATAACATGCGAGTGCGGTGGTGAGCACTGCAGCGGCGAGTCAACTAGCGTGGGTGAACTCTGCTCTTATGTCGTAAATCATAAAACGAAGCAAGTGGAGAAGGTCAGTGAATCTTCCCTCTTAGACAAGAAGTAGTCTTTCCCCTTAGGGTTGTGTGAATGCATTGGTTCCTCTGGTGGAGCGTCGCTTCCTCTCTCTCTCTCTTTTCCTCTCTCTCTCCCTTCCTCTCTCTCTCTCTCTCTCTATCCCTTCCTCTCTCTCTCCCTCTCTCTTCCTTCCCCTCTCTCTCTCTCTCTCTCTCTCTTCCTCTCTCTCCCTTCCTCTCTCTCTCTCTCTCTCTCTCTTCCTCTCTCTATAGGGTTGTGTGAATGCATCGGTTCCTCTGGTGGAGCGTCGCTCCGTTGGCTCTTGCATGATCCCTCCCAACACAATGCACCACTCTGTGGCCAAGGAGGCCAAGGATCTGATCTACACAGAGAGTTGCATCTGCGCCAGTGACTACTGCAACGAGAAGAAACCCAAGATCACGGTCTCTCCTCTTTCATCTTCTCGTAAACGACCTTATCAATATTTTTTCTTTCTTTCCGGTTGCGGACTCGCAGAAGTGCTCGGCCTTCGTGGAGATGCAATACATGGGCAACAAGATGGCCACGAAGAACATCTCCTGCAAGGGAGAATACTGCTTCCGAGTCAGTGACGGCCTCGGCCACTGCTTCCTCCACTTTTCACTCTTCCAGGCTGTCATCAAATCAGAGATCGGACTCATGACTGAGTACACAGCTGAAGGATGCGCTTCATTCATGCCTGACGCAGAATTGGCTGAGGAACTCAAGCCAACGGGGTGTGCCAAGTTTGAGAGTGAGAAACTCAAGGTCGAAGCTTGCTATAAGGTTTGGATGGTTTTAGTTATTAGTCTCAGAGATGGAGGAGGCACAGACAGATAGAGAGAGAGGGAGAGGTAAAGAGAGAGAAAAAAAAGAGGTGGAAAAGAGAGAGAGAGAGAGAGAGAGAGAGGAGTGACTTCCTAAGATTTGGATTGTAGCAGCAGGTCGGACAAAAATTGATGCCATCCTCCTCGTCGTCTACTTCTGTTGCGGTTCGACTTTACGATGGACTCAAGACATTTCATCCGTTCTTACGCACACTCGCCCACTTTCTCCCACTCTCTCTCCCACTCGCTTCTCGTTCACCTGATCCATCTGAATTGAAATGCAAACAATGAATACTTATAGTACATTGTTTGGTTGAGATGACAAACTCTCTACACCTCACAATCAGAGCAACTCCTTATTGTTAGCTCTCAACTTTACCTCCCACATAAAGATTGTTCTCGTGTGCATTTGTAGTGCGACAGCCAGAAATTGTGAAATTGGGAAGCGACAACAAAACATATTGTAAGGGGCAAAAGCAGCAAGCGGCATAAAGAGAATTATCGACAATATAGTTTCTTAAGGGTGCCGATTGATCACTATTACAAGTGTAAGTTATCAGTTTCCACATTTCTCAAATCGGAGCGCGGTGGTCTCTTTAGTACAATCGCTGATCAAAATCTCAAACAAATACTTTATTCAAGATGATATTTCATGGAATAGCGATGCTGGACCCTTCATGGGTTGACGCTTCTTTCGGACGAGACGAACTTAAAAGTATAATCAGTGAATATGCGTAGGAACATTTTTGCAAACTTCAGGCCCTTCGAAGCTGTCGCCACTGTCGTTTTTGGCGTGGTTATGGTGGCATTCATGGTTGTAGAGTTAAAATTCTACAATTTAAATGAGGTTGTTTTAATCGAATTAAAAACCACTGTATAAATGTCGGATGTTGTGGTCTTGGAAAATGGCAAATGAGGAAAAAAATATGCCTTTTGATCGATGGAATATTGGAATTCGTAGCCGTTGGAATTGGGTTGTTGAGGATGTCCGTCACCTTCAATTCAAAATGTTATGTGCATTCACCTCTTCAACATATTGCTAATCACATATGTTTTTTTTTCTGTTCCATATGTCAACGACTATTATTTTTGGAGCGAGCGCAAATTCAGAAGAGATGTTTTCGCTGCCTGTAATTGTTGATGCTGAACCTGGGGCATGGAAAGACGACGCCCGCCCTTCCACCATCCGTTCGAACCGCCATTTCGAATGTAGTAGTTGAGACGCTCGATCGGGTCGGGTATCGCAGTAAAGTTCAGATAGCAGTCCAGGCCTTCACCAGGTCCGCACGTACATACAAGTCTGCTGAATTTACCGTCCTTCCACTCTGAAATGTGTTTATTTTTTTTATTTTTAGGAAAAATTTGGAATACGCACTAAAATCGTACTTTGTTTTAGATAAAAAAAAATTCCAATACTATATATATGACATTGATTGTACAGCCTTCTTCATCACAAGAGCATGAACACCGCTGGATACAGAGGATTTTTCTTACGAAACCAAAAGGCAGAGTGTGTTTCCAAAGAACGGTGGATCGCTCCTGCACGTTTGCACGACGACATTCGTTGGCGCCTCGAGCGTATGGAAGCACACCTGACTAGACAGCCAAGACCAGGCAAAGCAGGAAACTTCGCCCGTCTGGCCGTCATTCCAGTTGTAGCAGTTCCTCTACGGTGGGTTGTTGGTTAAATTTATTAAATAACTGCTATTAAAATTTATACAGTTTTTAAAAGTTAAAGTTTTGAATAAATATGGTTTTTTTAAAATTAACTATCGTGACAATCGTAATTGTGCTTGATAATTTAGATATTTGCAATAAAAACAACTTGGAAAAAGGTCATCTGAGTCTCATATAAGTTAAGTTTGAGCAAATGTAGTTATTTGTCAGCTATTTTTCATTTTCGTGCAATTTCTAACCGAGGAGAAGTCCCAGAAGGATGTGACGCATTCTTCAAGTGCAAATGCACGCACGCAGGAAGCCACGATGAAGATGGCCTTGAGAAGTATCATCGCAAGATTGAGCGAAAGAGGGAGAAGTTGAGGAGAGTGAAGGAGTAGAGAATCGGAGGAGCCAACCGAGCATCGAGCAGGCAGTCGGGTGAAGTGAACGAAAAGAATAATTTCATCTGTTATTAAATCATTCGTGAGAATTGTACTGGTACTTTATCATTTAGATATTTGCTGCACTAAAAACAGCTTGGAAAAAGGGTATATGACTCTCATAAAACGACTGTTTTGCAAAACAAACTTTCTAAGAACCCTTTATTATTGTATTCGATTATTTTACATGCATCCTATGTAGCATGCATATATGTAATAAAATGATTGGGTTAATTTGAACAAGCCCACTTGTGGGTTTTGCGATATTATGATCTTTTATGCAGTTTTCAGTGTTGCTTACAATTAGAGTGCTTTTGGACAAGCTGAACAAGCATGTAAATACAGTAGGATTTTCGGTATACTGAGCATCACATATCACTTATCGCTCTCATAAAATGCAGATTTCCTTTTTTACGGTCATTTCAGAAGAAAAAAAATCTGAAATGACCGTAAAAAAGGAAATCTGCATTTTATGAGAGCGATAAGTGATAAGTGAGTGATGCTCAGTATGCCTAAAATGTCAAATGTTCTGGTTTTCTACGGAATGTGATATGTGATATTTCTGTGGAACGTCGCCACCTTCACTTTCTTCACCGAGTACTCATCCTCGGATTCCTCTACATGCTGCGGGACCTCGATACGAGCGTCTAAACCCTTATGTGCGCATAACACTTACAGTTATATTATATTGATAAATAATTTATTGACAGGAAGCGGACAAGAGAGTAGCAATTTAACAGGCCCAATTAAGCACATCTCGAGAACAGGTAATAATAAATAAATGTTAATGAGCAGGTAACATGGGTAAATGAAATGTGGCAAATGTCGCCCTGAATTGGTCAATAACCCAGCGCTTTCATTCCCTTTCGCACTGGCCGGTTTGGTTGGCTGTTTCGTCTCGCTCCTCAGCGTCGTCAGCCTTCAAGATGCTCTCCTGCTCGACGGTCGTCTCCCGGCGCACGCGGTTGGAGTTTCGTGAGGCAGAGGTGGCAGGGACGGATTTGGAGACGGGGGAGGACAAAGCGTTTCTAGCGCTCTCACGTCTTCTGCGCTTCTTGCGGCAGCAGCATGGGCAGCAGCATCTAGACATGAGCGTCTTCTGTGTCCTTCTTTCCAATTTCGCAAAAAACATCTCTGTTTCATCAACATAGCATACAATTAAAACATGTATTTTGTAAATAATTAATTATTTAATCAATTAAAAGCTCACCCGCAGCATCCGCATCCACAGCAGCCGCAGCAGCATGGGCAACAACAACAGCAGGGGCAGCAACAGCAACAAGGCTGTTTAAAAAAGGAATAGTATTGTATTTTAAATATTTAAGAATTCCTTAAAATATTCATTTATTTATTATTATTATTTTACTCGTAAACCCCAGGCGTTAATATATCATGGAAACACATCTTAAATTGTCACTTACACAACAGCAGCATCTCTTGTTCTTCTTGAGCCCGCCGTTGGTAGATTTTCCTGCGGGTGCTTTATCGGCCTTGGCTCCGACGACTTTTACGAGAGGTGTCGGAACTGAAATTAGCGTCTTTTGAACAGAAATTACCTTATAAATACGTTCGTCGACGGCTTCTCACAATAGAATAAGACATATTTTTTCTCTTACCTTGCTGGCTAAAAGTAGAATTAGCCGTGGGTGGTGCCTGGGTGGCGACTGCGACTCTGGATTTTACTTGCTGAACGCGCTTTTTGCTGGCTGCTTGATTCGTAGCGGCCGCTAAGCAAGCGACAATGAGAATTGTCGCAGTGACTCGGTGCATTGTGCAGGGAAAAGACGAACGAATGAGGAGGAGGAGATGGAATGGATCTGCATAATATCTCGGCTCAGCTTCCGCTTTATATTCGCGTGGAGAGCGTCAGCTAGAGGTTAGAGAAAACAAACAAGCAACAAACAACGCAAGGGAAAACCCAAATAGCATCAATTTTATAGCCGCGCACGCACTGACGCCAAGATTCATTGAAAGTGTTGAAAACCAAAAAAATACTCTAATCTTTTAGTATATTTTTATTGCGATTTTGTTGTTCTAATGGTAAGGAACAGTACCGTTAGTGCAAGAAAAAGCTATGCTAATATGCAGCTTCAAATTTGATGTTTAGCATTATGAGAGCGAGCAACGACAGTGAGCAGCTTAAAATGTCGCTCGCTGCATGCACGCACAGTTTTATTGAGAGTAGAACAATGAAATTAAAAAAAATTATTTTATAATTATTTTATTATGTTATGGAGCTTTCCACTGCATAAAATTTGATCACCTTGCCTTGTCCCCTTCTTTCCACGTGCCTCCAATTGCTTGCGTCGTACTTTGCGCTGTCTTTTGTTTGCTCTTTATCTCGCTCGCTTCTCTTCCTCTCACTTTACCCTCTCACTTCTCGCTCGAGCCGACGTTCCTTCCGCAATCTCTCGTGTTTCTCTCTCGCGAACAATGGCAGCAATGTGTCACTCTATAGCCTTCAACAAGTGACCCTTGTGGTGTTGTTTGTTGCGTGAGGGGGGAACTTCTTCTTTTTCTAACCTCCAGCTGGTGAGAATATAAAAGAGGCAGCTGACAGCCGAGATCGCATGGTTCCAATCCATCTCCTCCACGTCCTCATCCTTTCGTCGTTTCCCCAGCAAAATGCATCCGATCACTGCGACAGTTCTTATTGTCGCTTGCCTTGCGGGCGCTTCGCATCAAGCAGCTAGTAAACTGCGCGTTCAACCAGTAAAATCCGGAGTCGCCGTCGCAGCCCAGGCTCCATTGACGATCACGGCCAATTCCACACTCAGTCAGTGGGAGAGAGATTTATTGGGTGTCCTAATTTTTCGTCAATGATTTATTTGCAAGGAACGTCACCAAAAATTATGGAACCGATTTATTGAATTAAGAAACAATATCTTATTCAAACGAATTTGGTCCGAAGAGAAGAATTCATACCGTATTTTATGTTCAAAAGGCTCCACTTTCAGTTCCGACGCCTTTCCTAAAAGCTACGGGCGCCAATTCGAAGAAGGCTCCCGTCGGAAAGATGGCCAATGGCGCGCTCAAGAAGAACAAGAGATGCTGCTGTTGTGTCAGTGGCATTTTATGATTTTGTTTCGTTATATTTTATCAATTTTCAGTAATATGTACATATGTATTTAAAAGGAAGGTTTAAATATTTAAAATATCACTAGGCTTAGCGTTTTACAGCCTTGCTGCTGCTGCTGCCCCTGTTGTTGCTGCTGCCCATGCTGCTGCGGCTGCTGTGGTTGCGGATGCTGCGGGTGAGCACTTATTTTATTATTTAATTTGTGATTACAAAATAAATTCTTCCTTTCAATAATTTCTTGAATATTTCAATAACTGTCTCGATTGGTTTGCAATGTTAAAAAGAAGCTCCTGTCTAGATGCTGCTGCCCATGCTGCTGCCGCAAGAAGCGCAGAAGACGTGAGAGCTCTGGTAACTCTTCCTCCTCCTCCTCCGTCTCCTTCTCCGCTCCTGCCACCTCCTCCTCGTGTCCCTCCAACCGCGTGCGCCGGGAAACGACCATCGAGCAGGAGAGCATCTTGAAGGCTGATGACGCTGAGGAGCGAGACGAAACAGCCAACCAAACCGGCCAGTGCGGAAGGGAATAATCATTTTTAGGTTTCAAGCGGATATTCCACATGTTTCGTCTTCCAAATCATTTATTTATTATTATTTTAATCGATTTAGACAAGACTAACCTCTCCGGTGTCATTGCCAGTTTCTTCTCCTCTTTTGTCCCCCATGGGTCAATAAAATTATTTATTTGTAGAACATTTTAAACATCAAAGGCAAACAGTTTAAAAATGAAAGCACGCTATTAATAGACAAAAAAAACAAGTGCTATATTGCCGTGTCGAGGTGCCGCAGCATGTAGAGGAAGCCGAGGCTGGACGCCGAGTACTCGACGAGGAAAGCGAAGGTGGCGACGCCGAGAAAGATGCCGAGGAGCTCGAGCGCGAAGACGAAGCGGTCGAAGCCGATCGGCGCGTACGACACGATGACGCGATCGGCATCGGAAGTAAAGTCGAGAGGACGGGACGTCAAGCGGCGGTACCAGTAATGGGCAATCTGCAAAAGAAGAAGATGGAAAAGATATTCGAATTATCAAAGATCAAGGATCTAAGATCAGCTAATAAAGAGATCAAAGATCAAAGGCCAATAAGGAAGATTGAAAGATCAACGATTAAAGACAGTTCAAAAATCGAAAATCCAATGCCAAAGGAAGAAAATATTGCCTGATCTGGGCTGAAGAGCTTTAAAATGATCTGATTCAGCTGCTCGCAAGCGCTCTTTCGAAATTGGCGCCGGAAGAAGAAGACGGACGGATTCTCCTGGCCGTAGTTCTCTTGGCGAATCTTTGACGTTAGCCGAAATTGGTTCGCTGATTTGACATCAATTCTACAAGGAAGCTTTCTATATATTTCTTTTATAAAAAATATGTATGTTTATATTTTTTCGAAGTACAATTTTTGTCCTGTCGAAAAAGGAAGGAATAAAATTTGGCAAGCTGCCAAAAGAATTCCAACGCTGTGATGGCGCACGGCGCACGCAGCCGCTGCATCATCGGCTTCTGCGACTGGCCGAGGAAGGCGATCGTGCGGCGGTCGTCGCAGAGGCGAGTGACAATGTCGGCAATGTTCGCGTAGACGACGGCGCGCCCGTCAATGTATGCCTCATCGGCGCTCATGCCGACAAGCTCAGGCAACTGAATGGGATTTGTATTTTTTTTGTTGTTTTGTTTTTAATTTTTTTGTCTTTAAGGCTCACAATGAGTGCGAATCTCGCGCATGGAGAAGAATGTTTAAGAGTAAAGAAAATACAAGCTAGAAGACGGAGAGGTAGAGAAAACATATCACGCTCTCCTTCAAATACATGCTCTCTAGTTGTTTCTAGCCTCAATAACAATAATACTAAAAAAAACTTCTCAAAAGACGCCTTTTGGGACAGAACGCGCTAGTCGTAAGAAGGCGAGCTAAAGAATGCTCTGGTTTTTTCTGTACTGACAATGTCGTTTTTCATGACAAGTCCTTCTATCATCACGAGTGTCTTGGCGCCTCTTCGCAGATCTTCGACGACGCCAATGAGTGTTCTGAACTTTACGAAAACATAAAAGACACTAATGCAGTTAACTAAGAAATGTTTTTATCTATCTTTTCTGGTTGTTATTGTAACGAGAATGCCATGAACACAGAGAAAAAAGAATCCGCTGACATGGTGAGCGGAGCTTCTCTCATTCGGTTAACACTACGAAATATCCGTATAACAACTATTCTATCTTCTTACTTTGATCCTCATATCAGCTACAAGTAACGGATATATCTTTCTGTCTGTAGGAAGAATAGCTACACTTGGCTGGCCGAGATAAGATCTGCCTAATCTTCGCCGGAAACTTCGGAAAAGAAAAAGAGTATTAAATCAGCACATTTCGAATAAACAGTTGTAATGAAATGAGTTTGTAAGAAGCTGACTGCTGCGGCGCAACGGGTGGCGCCGCCGTCGTGCCCGTGAAGGTCGAGTTGTACAGGAAGCCGATGAAGGTGAATCCGACGAAGTAGAAGAAGGCGGAAGGGCGAAAAAATACGAACGCTGCCGACCTGAAGCGTGGTGGCAACAAGAGGCAGTCGTGTGCGAACGCGCGCAACCTAAACATGGCGGACTTTATATGCATTCGCAAATCATGTATGATGTCCACTTCTTATCATCAAATATGTATATGTTGATTATTTTGTTTAAAAAATGTGAAAAGAATACAAAGACAATGACCACGATCGGTGAGCCAAATTGTTGACCATACTCTGCTTGCCCGCGAAGATGCGAACTCCTGCTGAAATACTTTAGAATTAACGTTGACGATTCATTATGTTGAACTCGAGATAGAACTTATATACATGTAATCATAAAAAATAATGAGTTGGGCAATTAAGAAAAAGTTTGTTATTACAAAAAGTTAAATGCGTAATAATAAAATATAAAAAGATAAACAAGGAAACCTTGTATTCGCTGTCGAAGCACGTAGACAACGCGTTCGACGACAACGACAGTCGAGAGGAGCAGAAAGAGGACGAGCAGGATGGGCGGCGAGAAGACGAGCATGTCTCGCGCGGCGCCCAGCTCGAAGAACACGCGATGCTCGTAGAAGGTTTCCTGCAAACGTAAACATACTCCGCAATGAATAGGTTGCATGCTATCGCGCAAAGACCGATTTTTTTCTTAACTAATAAAGCTCACCATTAGGCAAAAACCCTGATGAGAACCTGGACGGCACACAGAAAACGATGTGACACGGGATGTCACAATTTGATGTCACAATAATGTACCGATTTTACTTCGGTACATATGTGTTCCACCCCATGTCACAATTTATGTTCCAAAAAATTGTGACCTCCAGTGAAACAGAAATGTGACGCGCCATGTCACAATTTTCGAGCGGTGGAGGGCAGCGTATCCCAGCAAAAATGTGACATAGCATGTCACAATTAGGCGGCAGCACATAAATTGTGACATGCTCCCACCGTTAGCTCCGCCCCTTTTGCTCTCCCTCCCCCTTCATCCATTCTTCGAATTAGTGATTCATTTACTATTATGCATGCCACTGGCATTTAATAACAAGAAGAATTATTCATTAAGTTAGTGAGACCTTCAAAAGATTACAGTAACAACTCAACACATTCACAAGGAAACAGTAACAACTAACACACTTACAAGATAACCGCGCCGAGTTAAATGAATTTGGGCTACTTAATCATGATAAAATTGAGTTACTGGTCATAAAACGACAAGAATTAATACATTCTGTAAAGACTGTTTTTCTTAGAAGGATATGTCTATGTTACCAGTTACTTTCTGAATGAATCTTGGAAATAAAAATTCGATAGTTCTAAAATGAAAGAAACGTATAGCATGAAAGCAAGTTAAAAAATGAAACAATCTTTTACTAAGATGAAAGAATGTTCTCAAGTGAAATAAACTCAAGTAAAAGAAAATTTTCAGATGTAAGAGTCAACAAAAAAATGTGATCTAATGAGATCAGACTGGCCTCTATTCGGCCATAATGGCCTCCAACTTGCGGTAGATGAGCCCTGCATCTCTTGACATGGGCTCCGGAATGCCGAGCAGATTCGCAAGAAGGGACAGCTCTTGTTTCACTTCGTGTGGGTACTCGAGGTCGAACAACCAGAAGCAAGCGAGGTAGGAGAGAAGCGCATGGGCAAGGTCTCCAGAAACCTGCAGCATGCGTATTATAAAGCAGGTAAAAAATAAATAAAAAAGCTATGAGTATAAGAATTTTTTTTAATTTGTTAAAATTAAATTTTTTTAATTTGTTAAAATTACATTTCAACTTTTTTTTTTAACAAAACATGACTGACGGTTACATCGACTCCCTCAAGAGCGATGATGAACTTGGCAGAGACATCACCGTATGCGACTATCACCGGCTGCCGGATGCCCTCATTCTTGAGTTGATCAAGAGCCGACGACGCAGAATGATGTGCCTAAGCAGCATAGTTTACACTCCTCTCGCTGTATCGTCTCTCTTTCTCGCTCCTTTTCACTCACAAGATAAGAAAAAGGCAACAGGAAACTAATGTCACTTAACTTATAAGCAATAGGTAGATATTGATTGGGAATTTGAATTGTAATAAATAACGGACCAGGAAGCGATTGTAGACGAACTTGACACGAGATGGCTTCTTCTTTTTGTCTGTATGCTCGAACAGTGCCAGCATGTTGAGTAAGAACTCGAATGTAGCGAAATCTGAGGCATACAATTATTCTCTTTTTAACAGTTCGATGAATAGTTTGGAAATACAATTGAACCTGGGTTACAAAGATAAATACTTAGTACACATGGATGCATTTTTTTCGATAACTCAAAACTTTATAAGGTTGAGAATACCGAACCATTTGTTCCAGGCGGGAAGGCGTTCGCTTCAACAAGAGATCTTCTCTTCGCTTCGGATATTACGCGCAGGGCACGCTGAGACATTGCCGGCGCAATCTTCTCTTGCAATCTCCGTGGAAAGTCTCCCGCGGAAGCGCACTTTGACGCGATGAAGTCATCGACAATCTGCAAGCAAATTCAAAAGTATATTTGTCTAATGTGAATTCCAAAAATTTTGTTCTAAACTCAAGCCATAGAGCAAGAAATAACTCATGTAAGTATAGGCAAATTATTTAAATGTAAAATAAAATCCGATAAATAAAAAATCACATACGTAACGGGACTGCGCGTAGAAGGAGTAACGTGTCATTGTTGCTCGCGGAGGATTGTTCTGGCAAAAGCGTATACGACAGTTTCTAAAAAAAATTATATATCGCCATTTGTGAGAGAGCTGCTACTAGTAGTAGAATTTTACATTTTAATCTAAAGACTCTCTTATATATGACAAAATGAAATATCTGTATAACTTTAAAGACTCGAGAGACAAAAACCTCTTCTGCTTAAGGAGTTCGAGGTGCTCGACAGAGCCGTGTATCAAGTTGTTAATTCGCTTAAACAAAAGGTTTTGTAATGCCTTTAATTTTCAAAATATAACAGTATCTTGTAGAGCTTTAACTGACATTTAAATGATCGTCAGTTTCTCTCTCCTCCTCGTTATCCGAAGAAGCAAGCCACTCTCGGCTGCCTGCTTTCTTCTTGTACTCTCTGATGGGCTGTGATAGCAAGCTTCTTTTTCCAAGAAGAGATCTGACCCGCCTAACGCGGCATTCGACAAGTCCCTTGTGGCTGTCGATGAAGGCATCCTGAAATGCTTTCTGTAGTTACATCAGAGAAAATTCAGGTAACTAGCAATGCGTTATCGAGTCTTTCAAATTTCATAATGATCTTCATTCAGTTAAAAACTGTTGTGTAGAAAAAAAGGTTGCTAACTATAGAACAGTTGGGGTATCCTGCGAATAGATGCGTAACGAAGCTCCGCGTCTCTTTCGGGGATGGTTTTTCTCTGCTAAAAAAGTGCGGTAAAATATCAGTTGTTCAAGAGTTGAAAACTAGCGTGTCAGCGTATGTCAGCAGAAAGTCGGCGATCCTTCTCGTAAGCAGGCAGCGGCCAACCCTGTCGTCCGAAATGTCATACGACGGGTCATCTTGTAGCCTCTTGAGGAATGGAGCTCCTTGCTTGCCAACCAATAACTTCTCAAAGCTGCATTTCAAAAGGCGCTGGTTCAGACGATGGTAGAAGGGGTCTTAAACGCATACGTTTACTTGTTTAAAAGGAAAATTAATTAGAAATCTGCTTGCGCCGAGTTTTGCTTGCATACTAAAGGATACAACAGACAAAAGTGCAGTTTACTAAACAGAAATTTAAAGGCCTGCCTGTGTACATCGTCCGATCTGGAACTGCCGAGGGAGTTCTGACCAACGGTGACTCCGAGCGAACTTGAGGTGTCGAGGGATGAGAAATCGCTAAGTAAATTAAATGAATTACTAGCTGCGCTTACAATCTGAGTATGATTTACCTCCAAGCTCTTCAAGATCGCGATCTTTGTCGACTTCTCTCTCACAAGGGTTAGCATCTTCAACATCAACTGAAAATTCATGAATCTAAGATATGAGCATTCATTTTAGTATAACCTTGCTCCGCTCGAGTATCATCAGGAAAAACTGCGTTTTTCTCCCACGAGAGCGCAGTCGGATTGGTTGGCGAAAGGGACTCATTTTTTGCCAGGAATGTGGAAGAAATCGAGAGGGATAGCTCCTGGCTGTTCATCGTAGTCGAAGTTGCCGGACTCTGAGAAGTGATCCACGTAAAAATATACTCATTTAGAGAGATAGGCAATCGGTAAACCTCGAGTAAGCTTCCTGTTGCTATATAATGTGCGTGTGGCGCCGCAACAACTTGAGAGGGGTGAACGTCTATCATACGCTGAGGAGTGTTGAGCTGCAGCCTGACATTTGTCAGAGGGGAGCCAGTCCGTGTACTCACATATTGCTTGACTTGTGCAATGGTCTCGAAGTAGCAGTCCTCTTCGCCCAAACACTCGGGCTCAGGAGCACCCGCTTCCAACAGAATGGTTAGACGCATTGGGTCTAACGCTAAAGATCACACTAACTAGGAAATAAATCATGCAAATGATCACATATTCGTGAGCCGTCGTAAATAACGGGATAAATTGAAATATTGATCTTCAGATCAAAGTATTTGTTTATTGCTAAGAGAAAATAACGAAAATATTCTAGCAGTGGCAGAGGGCGTGTCTTGGCATGAAAGCGGTCTCATTTCCCTCGGGGTAGCCGTCAAGAGGCAGTGGATCAAAAAGTTCCTTGAAAAAGACAGTTGTGATCGCTCCAGATGCGGTGAAGAAGCAACATTGTCTGCTGTCATCAAATCGAGCGGGATGTCCGATCTTTGCAACGATCTTCCATGTTTGTTCCGTGAATGCGAAGCAATCGATCTGGGCAGGAACAAAGCTGCTACTCTTGTTCAGCAAAACGATGTCTCCCGACTTGTAGAGTGTCCCGTGATGCTGGAGTAGGAGAGTGCACTTCACCCGTCGTTCCTTCAGAACTGCCCGTGCGAGCGCTGACACTTGATGTTGCTCGATTCCTTTTCCGGGAACGAATTCCACCTCCTTCTGAAGACGTAGTGCCCAAAGAGTGCGCTGGATGTGAGTTGCGAACGTGCACGGCAGACACGTGAAGTTCCTTGTAATGTAGGACCGTCGCTTGACGTACGCATTCAGTTGCTCGAATTGCAGAGTACTCAGTTGTCCAACTGGCCCTAGAGAACGAATCGCAGCTGCATAGTGCAGCAACGCGTGCGTCTTGTAGATGGGCCTGGACGAATGGGCTGCAGCTGCGCGAGAGGGCGGAATGTCCAGAGGGACAACTCGCCAAGCAAGAGACACGTATTCCTCGGCCGTAGAACGTACCAAATCAATGTCGCCAGATGTCAACTCGAATGAGCAGAGAAGGCGACTCAACTCGGAAAAGCGCTGGAACAGAAGCCGGATCTCAGGTTCCGCAACCATTACGTCCAACGGGAAGAGAAATGGGACGAGCCGAATGAGAAATGCTGTGTCGGCTGCCTTTTGCCCGGACACAGGGTCACCTTGCGAAACATCGGCCGGGATTGGGTTGATTGTGCAGCTGCTGTCGACTCGCCCAGTAGCAAAGGCACATAACTTATCGTTGATATCCTTGAGCGGAAGTCCATTCCGAATGATGGCCCGAATGACCACTCCTAGAAGACGGCAGCTCTCGCCCTCGTACAAGTCGTGGGCGATATCACAGTAGGCATCCTCCGACACGTGGTATCCCGTAATGCCGTTGAGTGGCGAATCCCCCATCACGCCAAAAGCAGGAGGGCCGTTCGCTTGATACCTTAAGTTATCGCTTAAATTCATCCTATCTCCGATCAACGACAAAGGAACCGACCACGCCAAAGTCCGTAATTGGCAGTCCTTCTCTAGGTGAACGGCTCCAAAGTCGCGGTAGTTGGTCAAGCAGTGACGGCAAGGGAAACCTCCGGAAAAGCACGTCTGCATCTGGCGGACTTGGTTTAGTGCCAGGTTATCACCAAGAACCGAGTGCAGCCAAGGGTAGACGACAACGCTTCGCCCTCTCCACGACACCATGATTCCGTTTTCGTAGAGTACGTTCAACTCTACCTAAGAAGTTAAACTAATTGTTGATCTTTATTTACAACTTTTACGCTTTTTAAAAATTTTACTTCAAATATATTACGGCACCTTGAAGCTTTCTAGAAGAGGCTTGTAGCCATAAGCCTTGTGATCAGACCCGTACGATGTCGCGTAGAGAAACCTAAAGCATTTACTTGAAGAACTGCTTTTTTTATTTTAGCATTTTGACACTTACTTCCATTTATGTAGACACGAAGCATGCCGTCTCAGTCCGGAAAAAGTGAAGAACATCATGGTTTGAGAGTGGATAGACGACGCCTTTCGTAGACCACTTCCAGGGCAAACGTCATCGAGGTATACCACAATCGGAAGTAGTGGTTTCTTCGTTCTGGAGGTAGCGTCACGAAACCGTTGCCCGTCCAGTGGAGACAGGAAATTCCCCCTTCCGAATGGCTCCATTTCTAACACCTGAAAAGCATACAGATTCTATATACTTCAATGTAACACAAAATAGCGATAAACCTGTTGAAATTCCACGTTCCGAAAGGCCGCTTCTATCGAATCCTTCAGTGGGACAATGTAGAACTTGCACGGTCGATCGACACGACTCTGCTTCCCATCCAAGTCGCGTACGGGGACAGTCATCGTCCCCATTTGTCGAGGCAAAGGTTCAATGTAGTCCTGTTCTTGTCGAAGCGCAGCCTTCCTTCTGTATGATGTAGCAACGGTGTTCAGTGTCGCCATAAACTGATCGAAATGGGAGTCGTTCATGGCTCGAACGTTCTTAGCGATACGGCGAATCAGATCCACCATTTTATCCGTTTCCGACTCTGTTATTCCAATTCGGCTTGTGGAGGTGAGGATCTCGGCTCTAATCGTTTCGCAGAAGTTGGTCGAATCATCAGCTTCGAGCGCTTCCGAGTCGTCATTCTCATCGTCCTCCTCCTCCAGCTCAGTTGCAGATATGTCGCCGTCCAACTCCTCAACATCCTCTTGAAGAGACGAGGCATCCATGTTGCCATTGTCATCAACATCCACATCCATTGCACCATCGCTATCGCTGCTGTCGGAATAAAGACCCCTCATCAGAGCAGGATCTGAAGAGAAGACTTGCGATGTTCAATAGTGAGGTACTGTTATTACTTGTTTAAATTACTACTCACGTTGTTGGCTCAAGTGAACCCGCCATGCTTGAAATCGTCCGAACTCAGATGAGCAAAAGCGGCAGTGATATTGATTTTCTCCAAGGTGTGACTGTTGACAATGCCGTTTTAAGTGGGCCAATGTAGGAAGCTCCTCCTCGCAGACGTCCGCTGGACAACGCATCGTTAAGATTCTAAACTGTAATTTGTTGTTTTCCTTTTTCATTAGATATTAACATTCAATGTTATCTTTCTATGTGCTCTTTCTTTCTATAGTTCTTGCAGCCTTGTATTCCTTTTTTCGTCTAAAACTTTCTTCCATAACTATATTGTTTTGTCTTAATAATGAATTTTTTTTCTGTATGAATATTCTTAAGCATATAACATGCTTAACAAATATTGGATATCGTAACGTAATTAAAAGCCAACTTTGTAACAGAAAAATACAAATCACACGTTTGCATTTGTGCAATTCGTTAATTCTCAATTCGTTGTAACCAGTGGGTTGTGTTACAGTAGTTCATAGTAAACAAAAGAGTTGCCCAGAAAAAAATACTTTGTAAAAACTTTCAAATAACACTCTTACAATGGAGCGATTCGCTTATTTTCAATCAGTTGTAACTACTGGTTGGGTTACGGTAGTTTATAGTAAACATAAAGGTGCCCAGAAAAATCCACTCAAAAAACTTACTCTTTTGAATAGGAACGCAATCGCTTATTCTCAATTACTTCAAGGAATTTACTTGCACAGACACATACAGAACAGATTGGGATACGGTACCTTTAAGAAATTAAACTTGTCCAGAAATTTATCACTTTCCATTTAAAATAAATCATTGGTATGGATTCGCGAATTAATTCGCTCAAATTTCGTAAGGTTACGGTTCTGGGCAACTCTCCTGAAAATCAAGAACAGTTTCCCAGAAATGGGAGAAAATAAATACCTTTGAATATAATTTAAAAGTCAAAAGATATAAGCTTACATTCTCTAAACTTAGCGTAACTTCGCTAATCAATAGCAACTACAGCTTCGATAATTGTAATTGTAAGTCACATAAAGCACTTACAAAAGCATCTCAAGGTTTCAAGTAACTTTTCACTTGCACCAACAGTATTCCAATACTCGATAAGTTTAAGGACGAGAGTACGGTATGTTAAATATTTAAAAAAAATAAGTTAAATCACATCCCACCTTGCTGCAAATGTCGCACCGGAACGGCTTCCGATCAGTGCGGTTGACGGCGTGTTGTTGGAGACCTGGAAAAAACTTACATTTGGAAATATTTCAGTTCAGAATATACAATGGTAATCCTGTATAAAATGTTGAGCAAAAAAGAAGCATTAATTATTCGTCGTACCAAAATTTATTTTCTTTTTTTAAAATATACACATCGAGTTGGGTTACGGTACTTCTTAGAAAAGAAAAGAAAGAAACAAGAAAAGAACAGTTTCGCTTATTTTAAATAAGTTATACAGAGCTGGTTTGATTACGGTTTTTTTTCTGGAAAACAAAAGAAACTTGCCCAGAAATTGAATTAACTACATAACCGATAGGGTATAAAAAGGTATTGTCGATTTCACAGAATAATTCCTAATTTTGGGCATCATCCTGAGGGACAGATGGGCAGAAACAGCTAACAAACCTTGCTAATATTTAGGATCATCGACAGTGGCTTCTATTCCCTGATAATAACAACTACAAATTTCTAACCACGTTACCCTAGAATTGAAGACTAGACAATGTATATAAACATAACGAACCTTCGCAAGTCTGCGGCAGCTTCAGATGGCAGAAGCGCGGTCTGCGCGGAGATGCGATGTCTTCCAGCTCCGGTAGGAAGTCAGGGGAAGAGTGCGTACCGATTTTCTAAACAACGCATTATTTATATTTAAAATCTTTTGAATTGTATTATCCTGCTTTCAAAGTTAAGAAAAATAATAAACGTGGAATAGGTAATAACAAATGAACAAGGAAAAAAAATGTTCGGAACAAACTTTTCAATGTGTGGGAAAATGAGTTTTTTGTACTCTTAAAGAACAATAAACGAACGAAACTTATTTAAAAGTCAAAGTTGTTAGACGAGTCTGAAAAGTTATCGTACCTGGACAAAAATGCAGCAGCTTAAGCGTTGAAGCTGCGCGGTGCGCGGTTGTTGGGTGGATTGGGCAAGAGAAATACTGAAAATATAAAATTGCTGAAATAAGTATACGAATTTCAACATGAAATATAAACGATAGTTAATGTACCAATAAAGAGAAAACACATTAAATATTTAAATTCGTTGGGAAGAATGGCAGCATCAATTAACAGATGTATCAACTTATGAAGAAAAGAATTAAAAGCAAACCACGCTCGGATGTCGAAAGAATTTGATCTTGCTGCGCGCGCCGACACGCTGTCTAGTTCCAGCAATCGCAGACAAGAAGGGCTAGCCTGATAATAAAAGAACAACGTTGCATATTCAGCATATTTAATAATGTTAATTTTATCACTCATTCGTGAGAAAAGAAGACAAAAGTGCTAACAATAAGGGAATAAAAACTGCAATAGAAACTTGCAAGAATAACCATTAACAAATCAGCTTTTTCATATCAATAGCGGGATGAATGAGTTAAACTTTTCAATTACTTACTATTAGAAGTTGAGTCTCCAGTTGTTGATCGAGAGCACAAAGAGCAGCTTGGCTAACTACGCGGCCCGGGGACTCTCGCTTTCTAACTGAAACAAAAGAGCAGAATCGCTACGCTTACACGTTATAAATGTCATATCAAAAAGCGATTCAATATTACAAACATGAAATAAAAAAAGGATAAGTTTTAAGTGTTTGTTAACCCGAGATTTTCTTCCGAAAATTAAACGTTCCGTTCAAATGATGATTCCGAATATTTTTTTAAACATGGTCGAAAGTGGTACAATGTCACATTTTCTGTTCTCGCATCGCCTCGTCCCTCCTTGCCACCAAAATGTGACATCCGTTGTCACAATTCTCTTCGGCGGCCGCTTGCGTGTCACATTTTTGGTCACAATTTTGGATGGAACATTAATTGTGCGTCACATTTTTTTCTGTGTGGGGTTCAAGCCATTTTTAAGCATTCCCCGGATGAGAAAAGCAGCGGTCTTATATCTCTCCTCCGCTCTCTATCTACATAGGTTTGTGAATCACTTGTTTCTCTCCATCTGTTTCTATTTCTTTATATGCGTATATACATATGTATATATCACTCTCGCCTACTTTCTATATGTATCACTCTCTGTATCTCTATTTCTCTCTCTCTCACTTCCTTTCCAACCGTCGGCCAGTCGATAGTAACGGTCGCTCTGAAGTGTGCAATCCGCTGTGGTCTCAGAGACATCTCGATGGAGAGCGCGTCGAGCGTGCCGTTGAAGATCAAGCCGAGCAGGCCACTCCAACGGCCATCCGCGCCCGGCTCCCAGCCGCCTGCGCAAGACCGAATGAGAAGTATGTAAACACCTGCCAATTCGAGCGTAGCTCATCGCCTGGTTGCTCGGCCGTCTCGCGCCCTCGCCATCATACATTTCTGTTGCGATCAGAAAAAGCATCTTCCGAAATATTATGGAACATTCTAGGAGCCAGTGGCAGGATACCTCCCATTCCAGAGCCTTCTGGAATATTCCCAAGTCCATGTGCTAAAGTGGACGGCTCCGGGATGTTCCGGAATATTCTGGGAGCTGGGGTGTAATACGGGCTTTTATGGTGGCACCGTTAGTAGTCGTTTTTTTTTTACAATTTGTACATCTCAAACTTGGGTAATTAAAAAGGAAGGAGCATGGATGCTTCCAGAAGACATCTTTTGGATACCGAAGTTTAGCGCTTTATCATTAGTATATGAATATTAGTACGATGCTTCTTACAGACGAATTTTGCCTCTTCCACACGAAAGCACATTTATTAAATCAAGTGCATTTAGGAGAAAATAAAAGAAGAAAAGCATGCCTTGATTCAAAGAAGGAAAACAAACAAGACCTGCGCCTTTGCCATTCTGCACGAATTCGACATGCCATCCGGTCCAAGTCGCAAAGTTGCGCCACATCTCAACGTAGATGCCATCCAGCTTACCTGCACGAATTGATGTGCCGCACACTGTTTTTAAACATTTCTCTTTGAATATTATACGGAAATAAAACCAAACAGGCCCAGTACCTGATTGTAGAATAAACTTTTGAAAGCCAGACTCACCCGTGTGTCAATTTTATTCCTCCATAAATATGATACAATTAAAGAAAACTCACTAGTGTGTCG
The DNA here is from genome assembly GCA_945643635.1 of Allodiplogaster sudhausi. Lineage (NCBI taxonomy): Eukaryota > Metazoa > Nematoda > Chromadorea > Rhabditida > Diplogasteridae > Allodiplogaster > Allodiplogaster sudhausi. Next base: position 323,846 of record CALZFC010000109.1, read on the forward strand.
ATTGCGAAAGACGAGCGGCTCTTCGACGGCGCTCGTGTAGCCGACTCGAATTGTGCGTCGCTTGTATTCCGTCTCGATGTTGGCCGTGCCGTTCACGAGTCGTTCGACGTCTTCTTCTTCCGTATCATCCAACATCTCGTTACTGTTATTCCGCATGTACTATAACCTGACAATGAGAGAAGATTAGCTTTGTTTTTTTTCAAGCAGTTAAATAATAATAAAGGAAAATCGGCCAAAAAAAGAAGATACACCAGCCGTTCTAAGATACACCAGCCGTTCTAAAATTCAAATTAAGTCACAAGCAAGCTTATGGTTTATTGTTAGGCAACCACAAGCAGCTCTCGGGACCGTGGCACCAAATAAATTCATTACTTCAGGGCCCATTACGTTTAGTTGAAACATTCACACATTTTCGAGTGGAGATTTCAATAACGGAATCTTAAAAAAACCAAGTTCCATGCCGTCTGAAGCAATTCATTCATTCCTATTTTGAACAAACATAACAAAGGCACCCAGAGACGCACGGCTACTTGATAGTCTGAGAAAGTCTGGTGAAAGAACAACAACAAAATTACTGAAAAAAACTGAAAAAATTGAACTCTTGGATTCCTCCGCAAGTTCATTGTGGAAGACAAAAAAAATTGCGTGGATCGCACTTTCAATTCTCGAACAAAAGAACATGAAGAAGAAAACAGAGGCTCGAATTACGCGCGAGCCCGCCCGGTTATTGAGTCGTTCCCCGGTGTGAAACATCCAGCGCATTCCCCGTGAAGCTAGTGGTTTTTCAGGCTATTAGATTTGTTAGGACCTTTCTAAAATGTTAAAACATTGAAATTAACGTAATAGTCCATAAATAATCAATATGTACATATATTTAAATAGGAATAAAAACTAAATTGGTTTAAAATAATTATTAGTTTTAGATATTAAAAAAAACAGTATGTGCCCAGATAAAGAATCATCTGAGCGCCAGCAGCATCTCGATCAAGAAAACTTGAGCGCCGCCGAAGGATACGCCATCGAGAAAGCGAGTGGAGAAGAGGAGAAAGAGAGTGGAAAGTCGGCCTGGTGAAAGAGGTGTAAAGAGAGAGAGAGAGAGAGAGAGAGAAAGAGAGAGAGAAAGAAAGGGAGTTTGCTATATTTTTTTATTACAAGTATACAAATAAATAATTAAGCGTCAAGGATCGGGGAAATAATGTGTAGAAATTAAAATTAGAAAGAGTGTGATGGACGTCAGAAGAGAGCGCGAATTAAATGGTCTGAGGGAAAGAGAGAGAGCATACAGCTAAACCATTTATCCAATAAAAAACTAAAAGAAGACCAAAGAATTAAACCATTTTGCACAGCAAGCCTAAATGTGCTACCCGAGTAACTTGAGTTATTGATTTTTTTATCGCCCTGTAGTCAATCAATGGAAACAATATTCTGCTACTGAAGTCCTATTAATACAAAGAAGCAACCCTGGAAATTTCATTAACTTTCATACACTCTGTATGAATGAAAAACAAAAAGTTCATAGGCTTTTTGGCGGTACTGTATATACATACAAATATATTTTCGTCAGAAAGTGCAGACAGAAGATTCATGTGATGCCCGATCAATGATCTGCCACAAATAAGTTAGCAATTCATCATTCTTTACTTGAACTCTCAACAGAGGTTCTATCGGAACAGTTACCATAAGTTAACGAATGAAGCAAGCAGCAGGGGCTAAGAACCACCAGGCTTGTGCAAACAGAAAGTGGTATGAGTAAGTGGGGAAAAGGGCAAGAACAGTCATGCTTAATCGCTTCCCACAACAGATCTCAAAAGTATCCCAACATCAGCAAAATACGCCCTTGAGGCGGGAGGGTGGACTGTTTGTTCTGTAACACTGGCAGGCCTGTACGTTGTGTGCAACTTACAACTTCGGCGAGTTACTTTATTCGAGAGAGTGTATAAAGGGTGTGTATTAGGATATTTAATTAAATGGTGTGGCAAAGCATGTATATTCGAACGTATGTAAAACATCATTCTAAAACATCCATATACATATTTACTACTGATATGAGCACCAGAGGGATTAACGGCGCTGAAGTCATTATGGCATATCTAAATTACTGCATTAGACACGTTTTGATGTGTTTACGACGCTCATGGTCAATTAGCTGAGATTCCTCTGTTTTTTTAAGCTGGAACATTCTATATGCAGTAAGCGATGAAGCCATCGGCCAGTTGTTTGCCATCCGGTCCGATCCAGAATCCCTTGACACAGTTGAGGGTGCCTGGCTTTGGCGCCTCGTTGATGTACAGGGACAAAGGCATATTGCAGCTGATTACGGCGTTATTCCTCTTAAAATCGCATTAAAAAAATAACAGCAATGTTCGTAGAGCATTCAATTCTCGACATGAATTTTGTGTTTTTATCGCTGGTGAAGAGCATTTGTACCGACAGAAATCAAAGTCGAGAGTCCATAAAGCCCAGCCCCTTTTAAATTACCCTTTGCCTGAATATACACGAGGTTTCGTCGACTACTGTAAAATTCAAATAATATTTTGTTGTCTATTGCTGTTTTTCTAAAACTGGAAAAAAATCATTAATTTTTCAACTAAAACTACTATCGCCAACCATATAGTTTGCGCATTTCCCAGCGAGTTTATCGGCGTCGTTGCACCCGGATCCGACGTTTGGCGGCGTCGTGCAAGCTAGAAATGTTTTGTAAGTGTTTTAAAAAGTTTCTTTTATGTTCCTGTTTGTTTTCTTTAAAAAAATTAATTGAAAAAAGTAACGCGCAAGTTAATATGCGTGTATTACTAGAATTAGAGAAAATAAAATAAGCACAAAAATAATAATCATCTCTGCTTACCTTTGCTACAAAAGATCGTGCCAGTGGCTGCCGGTAAGAACTTGGAGGTGTCCGAGGGGTCGGCCGCGTCCTCGAACGTTGCTCCGTCTGTACTGCACTGAATGCCCGAAGTCGAGAACGTAATGAGAATCCGACGCGTACCTTCCTGAAAATCATGACTATTGTCGTCGCTGTGAATTCTATTTTCAGAATTTCATGTTTACTGCATACATCCGTGCAAAATATTGTCCAAACAAAATAAAAGAAATATCGTAAAGATGCTAAACAGAGACCTCCAACTATAAGGCGCATTAGCAGACCTTCAGCTATGACACCGATCTACAGATATCCAACTAGAAGTAAACCTCGAAGGATGTGGGGGATATATGTAAAACTATAAGCAGACCTCCAACTAGCAGAAGGAGGGGGGGAGGGTGGTTGCATCAACGGACCATGTAATTGCCGAGCATGTTGCTGCCAGGCGCACACTTTGCAGCGATGCACGGCTCTCGCATCGAAGCTTGCATCACAGCTTAGAACTGGTGAGTCCGCACACTGAATATGCAAATACTAAATGAATAATAATTTGTTAATTTATAAACATTTAACTAGTGATGTATAAAAAATTTTCTATTTCCTTTCCCTTGTAGCTGATTTGCGATAGAAAGCAAGGATTATGTTGGAATCCGCCGTAGGTAGAAAAGAGAGAGAAGAGAAGAGCAAGCAGACAAAAAAATATATTTATTTAATTTTTTACTACCTTTATTTCAAAAGCAACGTTAAAATATTTACATTTGTATGAAATATCATTGGAATATGGTCATATATGTATGCCATTCATAAGCTACACTGTTCTGTATAATTATTAACGAGAAAACCGATTCATTAAAAAAGGAGTAAATAATGATTTATAAAAGAAAAATTACAAAATAAAAAAATTATAAATAAATGAATAAAAATATTATTTAAAATACAAATTCCACCAACCGCCGGTAGCGCCATGTACCTTGGTCCCGGGCACGTCTGGCACGGAGGCGGGGGCGTCGTGGTGGTTGTCGTCGACGATGTGGTCGTCGAGGGCGTCGTCGACATTGTCGTCGTCGTCATGGTGCTCGCATCCGTGGTCGTCGTTGGTACCGTGGTTGTGATGCGGCGGCTGTCGTGGTTGTTATTCGCGGAGGTCCTGTGTACAAGTATTATCTAATAATGCTAATTTTAAATAAAGCTCAATAAAGATATGAATCAAAATCGTTTATAACATATCACTCTTTTGGTTGATAGTACGTATATTTTCGAGCAATTTTGACTTAATGGAGAGGTTTCAAGTTTAATAAAAAAAACTCCATGAAATACAAGAAATTTGTGTCAACTTTATGCCCTTGCGGACAGTGTACAAATCAACAGGTTACATGAATAGAAAAAAATATTTGAATGTTTTCTTTTTAAATCTCTCACACTTTACTTTAAAACTTGAGATCATGTTACTTTAAAATGAAACAAAAATTATAACAAAACTAACTAACTTGTCAGGCTTGGATCGGTCGGTATCATTGCCATGCAAGCTTGGACAATGGTAGCGAACGACAAGACGAGAATGGCGCAGTGGAAGACGGAAGACACTCTTGACATCATCATTTTTTCTTCTCTCTTGCTTTCTTCCTTTTCTTCACACAACGAACGCAGTTAGAGAAGTTTTCGGCAAGTCGAATTGGCCTTTTATACTGTGGCACATTGCCATGTGTGCCTGAGGGGTGGGCGGATGTGGCCATGTGCAAGTTATTGTTAATGAAGAGTACAGCGCAATCTCTCTCTTTGCCTGACACAAGAAAATAACGAGAGAGAGAGAGAAAGAGAGAGAGAGAGAGAGGGAGAGAGAGAGGAAGAGAGAGAGCGAGAGTGAGAGGGTTACAGCGAGAGAGAGAGAGATAAGGGGAGAGAGAGATAGCGAGAGAGAATCATAGCCATTTTACACATGAGGATAACCTTATCTCCGAGCATTACATGCTCTCTCCCTTTTATCTCTCGTCAGACATGAAGAAATGTTATCTTCATGGATGGCTATCCAAGTGTGAAGAAAGGAAGATCGAAACAGAGTTCTCCTTTCCTTTCCCTCCGTGCGCAAGTGACAGAGCCAGCAGCGCGAGCTGTTCATACACAGTGTTCAGCAGCGTAAGCTGCGATTATTGCACTCTGAACTGCAAAAGAGAGAGCGGCCGTCCTTACTTTGGACAATTTCAGTGCGCCGCGGCAGAGGAGAGAGAATAATTTCATTGCCTTTGTAGATGGAAAATGTTTGTTGATGTAGAAGGAATGGATCAGTTTTCTACGTCACGATAAAACATACTTTCTGTTTGTATATTTACAATTATACAGTTTTAATACATATACATTTCATGCACTTTTTCGGGCGGAGTGAGCAAAAAAAATTCATTGAATATTATAGAGTTCTTCATCAATAAAACACTAATTCACTCAATAAAGTACGCAGCAAAACGAAGTACTGTATTTTCTCTATTTGTGCCCCTCCCTCTGTTAGAACCCCCCCCCCTCCTCTAATAGTGCCCCCTCTCGCAAGGGCATTGAAAATAGTGCCCCCGGGGGCACTAATATAGAAAATACGGTACGTAAATTGAAATGAGCAACACCGGAAAAAAGCGAACTATTGTGGTGCTGACTGAATGTTAACGACGGGGATCCATCACATGGAACATAAGGAAGAGGACGATCGATGAGTACCGGCGCAATTTCGTACTACTTTGGACAAAAGTAGTAAGAGTAAGTAGCCAACGCGTCCATGTATGTATGTATATCGGTCGAATTGACATTGAATAAATTGGCACAACAAACGAAAAGATGCCATGATGAAGAGCCAAAAAGTACTAGGGGCAACCTCCTCGCCATTCTTCCAGCCTCTTCCTCGCTCCTCCTTTCTTTTTTTCAGTCCACCCTGCGGCGACTCGAATGTGCCGAGTGAGTGCAAAACGGTTCTCAGCTCTCAGCTCTCATATAGCCTTTACGCTTGCTCATGCCGGAGGGGCGCGAGGGCAGAGATTTTGGAAGAGAGAAAGTTTCTCTTCTTCGTCCATATTCCCTCCCATTCAACTTAAAGGAGCTCGTATTGAAGTCTCCTGACGGTTGTAGTCGACGTCTCTCTCTCTCTCTCTCTCTCTAAATCACCTGATCGCTCGCACTTGTGGCAGGTAAAAAAAGTGCGAATTCATGATTGAGTTGTTGGTTCCTTTAAAAAAAATAGGCCGCCAAATTTTAAGAATTCTTTTCTCTGCTACTCCTGCTTTCACAATAAATTTTCTTTGTTATCTTTCGTTCCTCTTTCGGAGTTCATTGGTGCAAAAGATATCAACTGCGAGAGCATAAAAGAGAAAACAAAATTGAGAAAATCAGAGGATACAGTAATCTTTTTTTTTAACCGTGGGTGCATATACATACATATGTGTAAAGTGGAGTGTCCTTTTAAGAGAAAAAAAACTGAGAACGAAAAGTTTCACCCAACGATGTCGTATTTGAATTTTTATATTAAAGTCTTCAACTCCTTTGCGGTTTGCCTGATACGTCATAATGTGAGAATGCCCGTTCCGAAATGGCAGAGGTGCGGAAATACGGAGAAAGAAAATGAAAGTAAAAGAGAGAGAGAGAGAGAGAGAGAGAGAGAGAGAGAGAGAGAAATAGAAAGAGCTTATCATTGGGAACTGCAAAACACAAAAAGGACATATTCGTTGGTTATGGTGTAAGAGAAAGTGATGCAGTGAGAAAGAAAGAGAAAGAGGGAAAGAAAGAGGAAGAAGAGAAAAAGAGAAAGAGAAAAAGAAAGAGAAAGAGAAAGAGAAAGAGAAAGTGAAAGAGGAAGAGAAAGAGAAAGAGAAAGAGAAAGAGAAAGAGAAGGAGAAAGAGAAAGAGAAAGAGAAAGAGAAAGAGAAAGAGAAAGAGAAAGAGAAAGAGAAAGAGAAAGAGAAAGAGAAAGAGAAAGAGAAAGAGAAAGAGAAAGAGAGAAAGAGAAAGAGAAAGAGAAAGAGAAAGAAAAAGAGAAAGAGAAAGAGAAAGAGAAAGAGAACGAGAACGAGAACGAGAAAGAGAAATTGAAAGAGAAAGAGAACGAGAACGAGAACGAGAAAGAGAAATTGAAAGAGAAAGAGAAAGAGAAAGAGAAGGAGATAGAGAAAGAGAAAGAGCAAGAGCAAGAGAAAGAGAAAGAGAAAGAGAAAGAGAAAGAATAGAGCGAAAAGGGAAAGCAGGGGAGAGAGGAGTGAAAGAGAGAAATTTTTGCCCACATTGGGCTGAACATTTCCCTACCTTGCTGTAAATGGTTAGTGTAAATCTTTGAGAGGAACCCACAGGGATGATGAAAGGAAAGTGGAGAGCGGAGGTCGGGGGAGAGAGAAAGAGAGAAAGTGAGAGAGCGAGAGAGAGAGAGAGCGAGAGAGAGAGAGAGTGAGGGGAGAGAAAGAGAAAGAGAGAGAGAGAGAGAGAAGGAGAGCGAGGGAAAGATCGTTCTCTCATCCTTCGATAACGGCGCCTTGTGTGCAATCTGTGTCCTTTTCGTGCGAACTAAATCGTCATCTTTTTATTTATTTATATTAATGGTAAATTACCATTTATCTCTACGATAGCTTGTTTTTTTCAATCTAGATTAACAAATAAAAAAAATAATAAAAATAATAAACTAAAATGTTAATCGTGTCTTATTGTTAGCTGACCATCTCTACTTCACATGCATCCATGGACGAAGAATTCTCTAACTAGAAGAACGTTGGCTTGGGCGAGACTGCATGAGCGACTGAGAGCGAAAGAGAGAGAACGAGAGAGAGAGAGAGAAAAGATGAGAGAGCGAAGAGGTGAGAGAGTCAGTCGAAATAGAGAGAGCGAGAGAGGAGAGAGAGAGAGAACGAGGGAGAGAGAGCGAGAGTCATATGGATTCGAAGGACTGTAGAATTGAACTCCCGCGCACAGCGCGATCGTCAGGGTGGGCCCTCTCGATTGGCCTCTCTATACGAACTATTTCTTTCTCTAAATCTTTCTCTCTATATCTCGCTAACTCCTACATATTCTGTTTCTCTCTTTCTCTCTTTCTCTCTCTCTACTCGCTCTCTTCCTCGCTCTTCTCTCTCTCTTCTCTCTATTTCCAAAATTCCTTTCCTCTCTCTATTTTCAATCATTAAAAGCGAATGGGCGTTTGCTTGAGGCGCAATGTGTTGCTTTTCGGGCGTATATTCTTTCTTCAACCGTCATCATGACATTCTATATTTCTGTCACCTCGTGAGGAAAAATATCACGCACGTATGTATGAACATACATATGTACATGCATATGAGAGTGCGAAGGGCGGCAGTAATTTGAAGTCTCCGATAAAACTTCCTTCATTCATCTGACTCCTTTAACAATTCAGTTGCTAGATAATGATAATGTACATACGCAACGTTCAGAATTCAAAACTTATTGAATATTTATTCGAACGAATTTCCAATTAATTAGGATTGGAAATAAATATAGGCAATTCTTTTCTCGGTCCAGAAATCTTCGGAGAGCGTACTGCATCGCTTAATCGGAAGCGTCATCATTCTTCTCCTCTGCTTCACTGGCGCTCGCTGTGTCGCGGCGAACACGAGTGGACGGGTGGGCGTGGTCAATCTTGGCGGCGACCGCATCACGTCTTCTGCGCTTGCGACAGCAACCGCATCTATTTATTACCATTATTATTATTATTATTTATCTACTAGTAAGCTTACGGATCTACCTATAAAGTTGATTTTTATTATTGTTTTGTGGAAAAAGAAGCTAATATTAAAATACCCGCAGCATCCACATCCGCAGCATCCACATCCGCAACAACCGCATCCGCAGCAGCCGCAACAGCACGGACAGCAACAGCAGCAAGGCTATAAATTTCCTTTATAATACCTAAATTTGCATATTAATTTCATGCCCGTAAAAATTTGCATATTTCTTTCAATCTAAAAAATTTTATTATCCGAAATATTTGATTTGCTAAAAAAAGAAAAAAATAAATTATTAAAGATAAAAGTGTGAATAAATAAACAAACACAGCAACAGCAGCAGCGCTTGCTCTTCTTAAGGCCACCTGATGATTTGCCACTTTTTGGCGCTGCATTCTTTGAAGAGATCAACGATTTTAGCACAACGCTCGGGGTCTTTGATGCTGAACCAAAATAATGCATCAAATGGATGGCTATATAGTATGTACATGCATATTACTAATACATTTCGGATTTGGAATAAGATGGAAACCAACCGATTTTGGTCGCGGCGGCGAATGAAGTGGGCGCGGACGCGGCGATGCCCTTCGACTTAGTGGCAGCGGAAGCAGCGCTTTTCGTCGAGGCGCAAGCGAATGAAGCAAAAAGGAAAAGTGCGAGAGCGACGAAGCAGCGCATTTTCTCGTTTTCTCCTTGAATTAGAAAAATTCTATGAGACTCTCAGAAATAGATAACACTTTTTAAAGTTTAAAATATTTCGTGTAAACAATTTGAAAATCTGTAAGAACTGAATGAAACTTCGATCACCGCCTGTTTTGTATAAAAGCATAAATAACTATACATTAAGTACATCTTTGTACAATTTGAAAGAGGAAATGTTTGAAGCCTACAGCAGCTCATGCTTGACGTGTCTGTATTCTCGGCTTTTATACGTCGCCGGCGCCCTGGTCAAGAAGAGCACACGATCTCAAGCAGCCCGACGGTACCCAGAAGCAATCAAGGAAAAGATGAGAGCAGCAAACAATATTTGATATATGTGCATAGCTGCCTTCCGTTCGGAAGGGATATGTACATACATACATATGTTTGAACATAGATATATATGCATGCATATGTATAAATATAGATATATGAACATATGTCTGTACAAAAATAAGTGTGATTCTTTGTAAGATTTGCTGCTCTTTTAACCATTTCATCCTTGGAAATATTGCGAAACTTGGCCACAAAGCGTCTGAAGACACTGGAGGACAATACGCGCGGAAGAGGTATCGCATTTCATTGTTCCTGTTGTCGCGCGCGTCCTTTGCACTTCAAACTTTCGCCTCGTCCCCGAGCGAACAGAGTCAATGAGCTAGTGTACATTATATAAGAAGCATACAATTGATTGAACCTTATTGTTAAATGAAAATAATGAAAAAAAAACTTCATTCATTTATAGTGAAAGCCTTACTCAAATTGGCTTTGAAAAAAAAAACATGGTGAGGAGATGTTATCCGGCTTTTCAATTTTGCACACGAGTAAGCGCACAGTGTTCATAAAATTCTTCGTAGGTCTGCAGTTTCGTTGCTCCTTCAATTGGTCATTTATTTGAAAATGTGACACATTTCTTTGGCGCCTCTGGGCTAATTAGTCGTTAAAGAAGATGATAACATTTCCACAATTGGCATTTTCTTTCCTACTTTGCACGCTGGTCTAGAGCAACAAATTGCAGGATTGAAGGAAACAAAAAGGGCAAAAAGGAATGAATGTCATTCGCATTCGTATAAAAGCCAGAAACGCATGCAAAGCGACAGAGCAACAACAAACGTCCTACTTTCACATTTCTTTCTTCTTCCTCTTATTTTGGCTTTTCTAAAGACAAATAATAGATTTATTAGAATTTAAAATTAGGTATATTTTTCTTGCTTCATCAATATAAATTAGAACAACCTGTAATCATTGCGTTTAGAAGCTCCCTTAAGAATGCAAGCCACTCTGGTGCTTCTCCTCGTCTCGTGTTCGGTTGCCTTCGCTGGCTACGGCTATGCGACCGCTGACTCGTCTTCCGGCTCTGGCGAGGTTAATCGATGGAAACGTTGTCCACCAACTCTCTAAACAATTTTGTCCATCAATGCTTTACACAATTTTGTCAAGCAACCCTCTAAGCAATGAAAATTGGAACTATTTATTAGAAAATAAATAGTTTGAAGTTTTTATTGAATGATTGATACCTTTAAAACGTGTGTAACTCCAGCTTTCTGCTCAAAATGTCTACAGTCACTCGCCGTCCTGCATTCGAAATGTCCTTCCGTCGGCATCTTGTGGATGCGGACGTGTGTTGTTCTTTTGTTCTCCTCAAAGTATATTTTTGGTCCAAAAATTTGTCATAATTAGGCTAATAATCATGATTTTTCATAATTCAATCCAGGTAGATAAAACATGAATAAAAATTCTAGTTTCTTCTTTACAATTTCTAGAATGTAAAATATGTGTACATACAGAAATTAGTTAAAAACATTTCTTAAATTTCTGTTTCTTCTTTAAAATTACTGTAATTTGAAATATACACACATAAATATGTATATGTTTAGCTCGTGTGGTGAAGCACTGCCCGAAGGTCTTCGTTAAGAATCGCCGGTTCGTCGTCAATCACCCGCAGAAGGTCAAGAAGGTGAGCAGCTGAAGTTCTTTTGAATATTCTTTTAAATTGTCCTGGTCTTTCCTTTATTTTGGATATAATATGTTACATACATACGAAAATTAATCAAGAATATTTAAAATAATTAAAAGTATTTTCTTACCAGTTTATGATAGAAAAATAGAAGAAACTACAATACAGGTCACCAAGAAGATCACACTTCACAAGCACGTCGTGCGCCGGCTCCCGAAGGTTTGCGACTGTTTTTTTGTTGTTGTTGTACAATCGCTTATGGATCCGCGATATATGACAGTCTTCTAATAAATTCAGGTGTACAAGAAGCTTGTTGTCAAGCACAAGGTTCGCTACGGTCTTCGCAAGGTGAGTCTTTTATATATTTTTTGTCTAGATGTCAATCATTTTTTCATAAGAACATATCACGGTCACAAAGTGAGACAAAACACTTTTCATTCGCAGGTCCCGACGTGCGGTTGCGGTAAGAAGGTCGTCGGCTATCAGAACGGTTACGGGTAAGTGCTGTCGGAACGAACTTTTGAACCAAGCAGCAGTAGGATTATGCTTGAAAAATTCATATTTTGGCGCTATTTTAAACAAGTTTATTTGTTTTAAAATAAATTTTCATTCAAATTACAGTCATGGCAGCGCTTCGAGCAGCGAGGAGCAGCCGGCTTGCACGAGTGTTCTGTAAGCGATCTTTTTATTTACATACATGTAATTATTTTATCGATTTTTATTATTATCGAATTTTGTTAGTATCAGAAAAAAGCAAGCACAAAATCAAATTAATTAATTTATCAAATTGATTAATTATTTTTTGCAAAAATAATCAAATTAATTTACTTATTTTTAAGTCACCCCTCCGGATGTGGCTGCGGCGCCGCATCGAGCAGCGAAGAGCTGCAGAACTACGGCACGCCTACATGCAACCGCTGGTCAGAACTATTTAATCAATTAATCAATTAATTAATTAGGAATTAATTCGAAGAAAATATTTAAGAAAACAATTAATTAGAATAATATGTTTATTCTTATTTGACTCCTTGCCTCTTTCCGACTTTTTTTTAAGTTAGTTTAGTCATATTCACTACTTTAGCCGCGCCGCTTCCAGCTCGGAAGCCGTCTATTGATGCCCCGATTGCGAGAGAGAAAGAACTTCATTTGTTCGGACGATTCTTGTTTTTTATCAATACGTATACATTTAAAGCGATAAAATGGACACTTCTATACTTTCAAATCGCAGAGTAGTCTAAAACTAAACAATGATGACGATACCGATTTCCATGCCTTGCCTGTACGGGAGGCAGAACGGTCAACATAAGAGAGAGAAAGCGAAGGAAGGAGAAGTATAAAAATGAGTGAAAGAGAGCAAAAGGATACTTAAGAAGAGATTAAGAGAGTAAGGACGATAAGTATTGGCGCATTATTGTATAGTTGAGAAACAATTCTTCTTGACAGGAGTTACGTTCCAACATAGCCATTCATTCCTCAGGTCAGAGACCAAGTATCTACACCCATTCAGTTGGCATTCGTATAGATATTGGAGATGAATTCAGAGAAAACTAGAGATGTTTTCTCCTTTCTTTATTTTCTTTTTCTTTCTTCTTCTTCTCTATAAATATCTTCCCTTTCATCATATGAATATTCTACTTTTGCTCTTTTTTCATTTTAGTTTTCTTAATAAAAAACACCCTGAAAAATTGCACCAATTTTTCTCAGCTGGCATAACATGTTTTGTGAATATGAAAGTTTTTTTTTAGCTATTCCCTTCATTTCACCGCTTTCTTTATAAAATATGTACCATCTTCCTTGTAACTGTTGGCCAAATTGTAATTGTTTATACTATGGTTTGGAGAGAGCTGATGCACTCATACATGGTTGTCGAGTGGTGTACTGGATACCTGCCGAGCGTGCGGTCCGTAGTGCGCGAGTTCGGATCCAGCAAGGCGCGAAAGGTGTCAATGATGAAAGTAGCTCATCCTTGCTCTGCGAGCGGCGGCTATCATGAGAGTGGAGTTCGCTCTGCTCTCCGAGTTGAACCTGCCACGATGAACAGTGCTGGCCTCTGAGGCATCACTTTCTTTTCTCGGACGGCTGTCTCTATCGCTCTCTCTCAAACTTGAGTCAATCACCCTTTTCTGATCATCAAAAAATAAAACATTTTTCCAACGAAAACATGGTGATATTTAATGAGCCACATAATTGTATACTTACAAAATAATTGTTCTCAGAAGGGGAAGCGGATGAAACAAGAAATGACCAGAAGAAACTAGACGGTCAGAGACATCAGAAGATATAAATAAACTACAGTGAAACATTTAATAGCTAGAGATGCGATAAACGAAGGAACAAAGGAGAATTTCGCTTCATGACAGCGACTAAGATGCCAGACAATAATTATAGACAAAAGAAGCAATCGAAAGAGATGAAGAGACACTACGGGAACCATGGAGAGTTAGACGACAGACAATGGAGGTCGTTCTATCTCAGCTACAAAGAAGCGGAGAAAAAAGAAGCTAAAGAAATTGCAGACAGTCATGAACGCTAAAGGCTGCCCGTCAAACATTCGGCACTTCATACATAGTCTTTCTTGATACTAGTAAGTAAGGTTTATCTACACTTAAAAAAAACTTTTACCCGTTTCAGGATCTATCGCCATAAATGCGATGCTAATTTTCATCATATTTTCGTCAACCGTACAACTTTATAAATACGATAAGCAACGGTTCGAACTTTGCAACAAATATTTATTTCTATAACATACATATGTAGTTATGAAAGTGTCAATCGCCTAAAATCTCCTGAAATTCGCAGTCTTAGCGCCCGTCAGAGATGCGTACTTTTCGTCATCAGAATCCAGCTTGTAATTAAACAGAGTCAAGAACAAGTGCTCATTGTTCGCCGGCTCTCTGACCGAATGCACCAATTGCATCAAGGGCGCATTCGTCAACCTCCTTTGCACATATCGAGCACGTCTCACCCATCATGCGCTGCACTCCGCTAGGCTGTAGTCGGAACATCTCCATCTGTGTATCGACGCTTCATAAACGAAGTAGAAGGATCCCGGGAATTCCATTCTGCACATTTTGAATTCATGATTGCTTTCTTTTCTCAATATTTCTTATATTTCAGAATATCTATTATTGTATTCTCTCTAGTCGCTTTGGTGTTCCTACTATTCTTGTTTAGCCCGCACCAGTTTTGGTCTTCTCTGCAGTGTAATTCTCTTCCAGAAGAAGGATGCAAGGATATACAACGGAAGAAGCGGGAGGCAAACACAGCGATCAAATGGAAATTAAGACAACGGCTTCGAGGCTTCGAATGTTTCTCTTTGGGGCCTTTTTAACATACACCTCGTCTATTAGCACTTGTTCATCTCTTTTTCACAAAACGTTTTCTTTTTGTGTCTTGTATGTGTGTCTTGTACGTTTTGCTTACCTTAATCTTTTTTGTTGTCGTTTGTTTCCCATGTTTAAAGAAGGGCGATCACCGAAAATACAGTAAAACGTACAAATACTTCGAACGGAAGTCCGTTTAATTACTCAAAAATGTACGGTAGACTAGGAATGTGCGTGTGTTTTTTGAAGAGGGTTGTTTTTGCTGTTATACCTATTTGATAATGTTTTGCGTAACAAGAATTTATAAAAACATTTTCTAAAACAAATGAACCAAAAGGTGATAAAGCATTCACCAAAACAATTTCTTCAAATCCTTGTAATTTTATTTTCCCGCGATGGGTACGTGGCCGTGAAGTTGGGATTATACCGATGGGTTCTGCTTTTTCCCTGGCACACCAATCACAAATTCATTCAAAATTTGCACTTTAAAGTTCATTATACTTGAATATGGAACTTTCTTGTATATTTTCATATACATATTCTTTTTCTGCATGCCCCAGACTATTCGAAAATAACTAAGATGGTTCATTTATCGTCAATGACTTTTCGGTGATCGCCCTCCTTTAACTACCCAAGTTTGAGGTATGGGATAAAGATAAAAAAAACGTTAAACTCTTAATTCTCTCGTATATTATCCCTTAAAACAACGTTTTTGATGGTTTGTCTCCTCGTTATTTTTATGTTGTGATGCCATATGCCAGAAGGCACTGAAATTAGTCTATTTTATTTTCTTTATTGAGCAGCAAAGATTTTTTTGTTAACGAAAATTAGAGATTTCTTTTCGAATGAGGACACGCTTAGTAGCTGACACCCGAGCTCGAGCATCCACAGTCGACAGGATGGCTAAAGTATGTAACTATTAGTGAATAATTAGTAGAAATAGCAATTAGGATTCTAAAATTTCATTTTTACTTCTGCAATTTGCATGAAAATGCAAAAACAGATAGCAAGCAAAAAGTAAGTCCAGGAAATTTGAAGAAAAAAAGCTAGACTCGACTCCATCCGAGTCTCAAACCACTTACAAACGGCTCTCGCATACGGGCGATGCGAGCTCCTCACTGCTCGACGCGGCGGTGCCGCAGCCGCAGCCGACGGGGTGGCTATAAAATTTCTATTATTAAAGAAACGCGAACAAATTATTTAGGATTTTGAACAAACCAAGCAAGCATTAATGCAACGGTAAGTTGACTTAATAAAGGTAGCTTTAAGAAAGTTTAATTTTTCATATTACATACAATCGGCTGGCGCAAGGGGGAGCAGCGAACTCTTCGCTGCTAGAGACAGCCGCGCAGCCACAGCCGACAGGGTGACTGGAAGTGGTAATTTATGTTTATATTTTTATTTTTTTTATGTTTTAAAATATATTGGAAATCGATTAAATTAAATAACGACCTAATAGGAAAAAGTACATGAATAACTAAATCATATCTAACTTAATGCTCGCGCATCTTGGTGCAAGGCGCTCCTCGCTGCTCGAGCTACCGTACTTGCCACTAAATATTTGTATACATTTTGATTTAGCTTTTTCATTGCATAAATTATTCCAACGTTGGATGGTAGTTCGGGTAGACCTCGTTGCCACAGCCGCAGCCGCAAGTTGGGAGCTGAACAGAGCAGGTGATGATTATTTACGGCTTGCTTCCCGAAATGAATGAAACAATGAACCATGCTACTTGTTTGCACTTTTCATGAAATCCAAAAAAAAAAATGTTACCTTGCGGAGTCCGTAGCGGACCTTGTTCTTGACAACCACCTTCTTGAACACCTGAATAGAATAATTAATGAAATACAAAATGACGAATTGTTTAATCTACCTTGGGAAGCCGACGAACGACGTGCTTGTGGAGAGTGATCTTCTGGGTCACCTGTATTAATTTCCAGTTAATCAGCATTGTTTTTTTATTGATGATTGAAATAACATGAGACAAACGTGAAGAGTATCTAAACAAAATGTATTCTCAAAATTTATTCTTAAACAAAAGAGAAAGTGCCTTCTTTATACCTTCTTGACCTTCTGCGGGTGGTTGACAACGAAGCGGCGATGCTTTACGGACACCTTCGGGCAGTGCTTCACGACGCGAGCTAGGCATATCGAGCACTCTATTACTTTTACTGAGAACAATGGTAGCAATACAATTATTTAAAAAGAATAAATCGATGCAATTTTGTATTATATACTCTTTGAAAAAAGCAGCAAGCGAAAAGCTTTTTTGCTCACGCTCGCATCCACATGTCGCAGTTGGAATGTAGCGGCGGACACAGGACGGCCCATGGCTGTAGACCTGAATAACTTGATCTTGTCGAAAAGTAGAAAACTTCATTCGAAACTATTTAGAAATTTTCTGACCATTGTGGTCTAAATCACATGCTCTCTCGCCCTTGTTTCTGTCGAAAATGTGCGAATTCAATAGTATGTAGTTTTTGGCTCCTTTAAAAGGTGTGGGAACAGCAAACGCAAATTTGCTTGCTTGAGAAATATTATTATGTTTGACTATTTTATAAGAATTTCGAATCGATGAAACTGGTTGTGTCTCGATTGCCTCGTTCGATGCAGAGGATGATCCAGCTGTGCCATAGCCGTAACCCGCCAAGGCCACCGAGCACGAGATGGCGAGGAGCGCCAGAGTCGTTTGCATATTTGCTAATTTGAAATTAACTTTTAAAAGTTTCAATTCTTAGGTATTACTCTACTAAAAATAGAGAGGAAGCTGCTATCTTTGAAAACGGAAAGTACCGAAACATAGGAAATGAGGTAAAGTAGTGGAAGATGAAAGAAATAGCAGTCAGCTCTTGCTTTTATATCAGAAGCGTTGACATTTACCAGCATCAGCGCCTTCTTGACAACGTATTTTGTTTTCCTTTCGCTCTGCCACACTCTCCTCTAGCTTGGTTCTGCAAACAAAGAATATTGAAGGGCATGGCAATTGAAAAAAGGAAATGACATGGAATCAGTTTAAAAAAATTGCATGGCATTCGCACGAAAATGAAAAATGGACACTTTACTACGACGGTAGTCATTGAACTACATTCGAAATGCAGTGTTGATGTCTTATTACATGCATTTTGCCATCTTATAATTTATTATTTTGCAGCTACCGGCTAAAATATACACGACTCTTGCTCCTCCGGAACCCCGAAATGGTTTCCAGGAAACGATTCTCACGAGAGCTATCACCTGAGAGAGAGAGAGAGAGAAAGAGAGAATGATGATCTATTACTCCCTCTCGAAAATTTTTGTCATACGTTACTTTTTCGTTTTTTCTCCCTTTTTTCTCATAGTGTACATACCAGTGAATCGAATTGACTCGAGACAGATAAGGCTGGGGAAAGTGGAAAGAATTGTAACGCAAGTAAGATGCCCTTCTTGCCCGGTCAAAGCTCTTTATTTGTGCATTACTTTCCTTTTTTTATTTTTCGATTTTTAATTGATTAATCGTATCTTTAAGGATGTCCAATGAAAACGAGTCGAAGAATAATAATTGCAGCAACGACGAGAAGGAAGAACGGCAGAGGCAGCGAGAGAGGGGCTTTCCCGTTCGAACTTCTCCAGAATGTGCAGGTGAGTCACCAAACAAAGCACAATTATTTCGAGCAGGCAAAAATTCAAGGTTCGATCCCGACCTAGGCTCAGATTTGTGATAACGCTCTTTTAATGATTAAAGGATCACTCCGGCGAATGTTTTCGCGCCCGTTAAATAATTGGTGTTTGAAAAACCAACCCTTCTAAAATTCTTACAGTATTCGGGAGGTTGGATTTTTTTTTGGAACGCTGTGATTGTGTTGGATGTGTTCGAAATGACTTCCATTCCTTTTTATGTCTCCCTCTCTCCCTCTCTTCTACACTCTTTCTCTCAGAGTGAACAATCGATGACATTCATATCATCCCGTGCCCTCGTTCTCTGCCACGCTTAGCATGGGGGGGAGGGTCGCTTAGCCATCCATGCTCATGAGCTCAAAGAACGATCGCGGGTGGAAAATGCACCGTAATCCAGATCAAAAACTGTTAATATTTAACAAACTAAACATTGTTTGGAAACGGGACCACTTCTAATGGATGTTTGTGGCCGATCTTCATCGAACAAGAACATAAAACGAGAAGTTGTATATTCGCCGGAGAGGTCCTTTAACCAATCCACTGAAGATGGCATGAAATGTTTCCAAACCATGATTGATATTTGCCATAAAGTGGAGATGAAGCATTGAATGATTCGTTGCAGGTGATGCGGAAGTAGCTCGAGATGGACTGGAGAGTCAATTCCTATTGAATCTTCAGGAGAGAGACTTCTGATAGCTCCTCGACGACGCGAGCTGCGGTGAAAGTGTGATCAAGTTTGATTGTGAGGTGCCTTGAAGAATTGGGCGAGCTTTAGGGAACAAGAGGAAACCAATTTTTTATGACTGAATAGGCGTCTGCCGAGGGAGACGAGAATTCGGCCGTCGCGCCTGGTTGCCATAATAATGAACAGGCAAAACATGTCCGTAGAAGGCCTTGCGATATGAGTAAGCGAATGTGGCTCCCATGAATAATTGGTTTCAATAAAAGGAACCGAAAAACTTTCATGGACACTTTCTCTCATTCTTCTGTTTACATCATTTTTTAAAAGTTGTCTTGAAAGGTTCGCGATAAGCTTCTGTCTTCAATACTTGAAGATGATGTTCGGTTCATGCTCTGTGCCACTGTTTCTGGCACTCGTCATCCTTGGGATTCAGGTTAATTTAACGAGAAATTGTGATGACATTAATATAATTCTTCCACTTACTATTTATTCCATATATTGTAATTGAGACAAAGAAAAACGCCTTTTTCAGTTCTTGCATGCGCTGCCGGTAACTACGTCGGCCAGCCAAGACGTGATTACGGAGGGCTATCCCGATTACATTGACTTCGACCGGCCATGCGGATTCTATCGTTGCCCTGATGAGGATGATGAGGATTATACCTTTGGATTTGCTCTTCGCAGCAAGCAGCAGACATCTTTGCAGAGCATGCGAAATTTCTAATGTTAGAGACGTGGCAGAGACAACCAAATATGTATTTATATGGATGACAACTCCACATCTTGTATCTTTTTCCAACATTTTTTTTTATTTTTGTGCAATTTTATGCAAAGCACTGTGATATATGTATACCCAAAAACTGTAGATTAAATAATAAATGTTTCTATGAACATCTTCAGAGTTTCTCAATAGTAAAACTCACGACTTGCCATGGTGATTTTGGATAAAAATGCTTAAAAATTCTTGGTTTTACTCTACGATGGACATATCCGCATAGCAAAAAATCTATTTTCATTATTATACGGATTCCTCCTTTAAGATACATCTTGAGATCCATCGAAAACATAGAAGTCCGCAACAGTTTTGAGCCATTTTTTCTGTCGGTAAATATTTCCAGTTTGTATAGATACTTTAGTTCCTTATTCATTCAATAATTCATCTCGGGAACTTTCTGATTATTTTGTTATGAAAAGATAAAATGTGCGTAATCAAAGTTCGAATAGAAGTTGCACAGAAAGTAGCCCTCGCGTCCTTCCAAATGATAAGTGATATCAGGTGCAAACGCTGATAAAAGAATACAAAGGAAAGGAAAAACAGTGAAGAACTGTGTCGGCGTCCGCAAACGGTTGCCCCTTTCCACGTTTTGGCTCAACTTTGTTCAATGAGCTTTCCTATTAATCTATAATTATACATAGATATAGATATAGATATAGATATGTATGTAAGGCAGTTATGAATGATATTTTTACAGTAAAATATGCTTCTTCTACTCTCCCTTCTGGCAGTACACCACTGTTCGAGTGGCCAGCAGGTAAATATATTTATCGACATCAAAGAAATTAATGTGACATCATTTGGAAATGCAACTTCAGTAACCATGTATTAAAAAGTAATATCCGTTCTCCTTTTTACAATAAGAATCTTCAAAAGAAAGAAAAAAACTGCATGATTCTCTAGGTACCAACAGTTCAAACGTCGTTGGGCGCCGTGCGCGGCGTCCACGTTGACTATGGCGATGACGTCACGCAACTCTACTCGGGCAAGACAGATGTCTTCCTCGGAATACCGTATGCAGTTCCTCCTGTCGGTGAGCTGCGATTTAGGGTTGGTGCAATTTTTTTTTAAACTAATTTAAAAAAAAACTTAGGATTGGCGCAATTTTTTAAAATTTCGTATTCAATTCTACTATCCTTTTATATTTAAGCTTCCTCGTAAAATTTGTACTTATGGTGCTGCTGGCATAAATGCGACAACCTACGGGTGAGAGTGCAACTGTACTATTTTTGGAAAAGTTTATATTTTATTGGCGATGAGATTTTCTTCACTTTCTCTATTCTGCTAATGGTAAGACTACTGATATTCTCTTTCGTGCAGACCGGGTTGCCCACAAGTTCCCAATGAACAACTGGATCATGCTGACGAAGACTGTCTCCAACTGAATGTCATGTCTCCATCGGTTGGTGCAATCAGTCGAATAATGGAATTCATGAATTCTTTTCATAATTTCGAGATGTCAGCAAGCTTGCACAGGTGACAAGTGGAAAGAAGTACCCCGTAATGGTTTGGATCCACGGAGGCACTTATGAAATTGGCAGCGCTTATCACTACGATTATAAGGTGATTTCTGTGGGAGAGAAAAACGAGACGAGAAGCAGATTTTATCTATCAATAACAATAAGTACTATGCGCTACTACATTTCAGGGAGGAGTGCGTAACTTTGTCTCGAAAGGAGTCGTCCTTGTCGTCATCCAATATCGCATTGATGTGCTTGGTTGGAGCGGATTTTTTAAATAATTAAAACACGAACATAATCCGACTTTTTTTACAATTACTTTTATCGCCTCTCGCCCACCAGGATTCTTTACGACAGTTTCTGAAGAATTCCCGGCGAATCGTGGAATTTTTGACCAGGTTAGCAGACTTTTATTCTGTTTAAATTTTCATGTTGAGTCGCCTAAAGATGCAATTGCATAATGTGGTACAACACTGTATATTCTCAAATAAGGCGCTTCCAACTGAAATTTGGGCAGGTATCATGGTGAAATTTACTTTTATGCATGATGACATGTGCATTATGCCCTGCCGGAGATCACGATGATCCCATTCTAGCAGTAACATAGAGGTGGGAGTACCCCCACTCGCCTCATTGCAATAACACTGCTCTACCACTGAGCTACACCCGCTACGACCATGCGATCATTCTTAGCTCTTTTTTTAGCTCCTCGCTCTCCGCTGGGTGCAAGAGGAGATCGGCGCCTTTGGCGGAGACGCCTCTCAAGTGACAATCTTCGGAGAGAGCGCCGGCGCCTGCGGAGTCTCCGCGCTTGCGCTGTCGCCGTTGGCAAGGGGTCGGTGTGATTCGTAGTTGATCATTTTTCTCCGCCAAAGGCGCCGATCTCCTCTTGCACCCAGCGGAGAGCGAGGAGCTAAAAAAAGAGCTAAGAATGATCGCATGGTCGTAGCGGGTGTAGCTCAGTGGTAGAGCAGTGTTATTGCAATGAGGCGAGTGGGGGTACTCCCACCTCTATGTTACTGCTAGAATGGGATCATCGTGATCTCCGGCAGGGCATAATGCACATGTCATCATGCATAAAAGTAAATTTCACCATGATACCTGCCCAAATTTCAGTTGGAAGCGCCTTATTTGAGAATATACAGTGTTGTACCACATTATGCAATTGCATCTTTAGGCGACTCAACATGAAAATTTAAACAGAATAAAAGTCTGCTTTGTTTTTGGCAAGCTCATCGCAAAAGAGTTCTCTTTCTTGTAAAACGGAACCGATTCGCTATATATATGCAGTGAGTAGTTTCAGTTGTGTAATTTTACGGAGAGCGCTTGGGAGCAACGTGACTCAATGCATGCAAGACATCAACTGGCGCACCTTTGTCAACATAAAGATGGTAATTTGGGAAGAATGAAGTTTTGGACGCATTTATATCCTCTGCTATTTCTTTTACTTTACATTCTTTACATTAAAACGAAATAAATCAGAAGAAAAAAACATGTTCAAGCCTTTGCAATACATTTAGAAACAAAAGAAATTAGGAATAACGAGTCGTAAGGCTATTCTTCAACATTAACATATGTAATACATCTCTGTCCTTGTCAGCCGAAAACATTGAAAACAGTGCATGGCATGTCATTAACTCGACGATTTTGGACGCATTAAGTACATTAGGAAACAAAGAATGTACAAGCCTTATTGTTAGCTATTCATTTAGAAACAAAAATTTATGAATAACAAGGCGTAAGGCTATTCTTCAACAATTAACGTAATCGTCTTTAGTTATATATTTTTTTAATATGGAGTGT
Source organism: Allodiplogaster sudhausi (assembly GCA_945643635.1). Lineage (NCBI taxonomy): Eukaryota > Metazoa > Nematoda > Chromadorea > Rhabditida > Diplogasteridae > Allodiplogaster > Allodiplogaster sudhausi. The sequence continues at coordinate 346,750 of CALZFC010000109.1, forward strand.
ATTGAATATTTTTAATTACTTTATTTACTGTTTTATTTATTTCTTTTATTTGGAGTAAAGATATTTATAAATCTCTGTCTCATTTTCACAGCCGAAAACCGTGCACCACATGTCAGTCTACGCGGACGGCTTCCTCTTCCCGGACACGCTGGCTCGGCTTGCACAGCAGAGGCCGAATTATCCGACAATGCTCGGCAATGTATTGAGCGAAGTGTTGATCGGTCCAATATTTTTTTTAGTGTTTGTAAATTTGCATCATTGATTGAAGCTGCTTTTTTATCGTTCGAGAACTATAATCTAGAAGTGGCGGGATATTGGAGAACTAGAGAGCGAGCGAGAGAAAGGTTGGAGATCAGGTTATGGACACAGAGAAAGGGAGAAAGAGAGAGAGAGAGAGAGAGAGAGAGAGAGAAAGAGAAAGAAAGAGAGAGAAAGAGGCAGAGATCAAGAAGGAGAAAGAGAGAGAAAGAGACTGAGATCAAGAAGGAGAAAGAGAGAGAAAGAGACTGAGATCAAGAATTAGAAAGAGAGAAACAGAGAAACAAGGGGAGAGAGAAAGAGAGATATAAAGAGAGAGAGAGCGAGAAATAGAGAGAGAGATTATTTTCAGTGTTCACCGATATTCTCCCAGACGCCCCAGGAGCGCCAGCTGATCTATCCTCGTTTAATTCATCAATCTTCGAAAATTTCATCGCTCTAAACTATCCTTACCTCGAAGGTGACTTACTTATGATATTAGAAATATAAATAAATATTTACTTTCTGCTGGTAACTATGGTAAAAAAAAACATGCTTTTGAAGACCGCACGGTTCAGCAGCGCGATCTTAACATAAATGTTTTTTTCCATAATTACTAGCAGAAAGTGGCGTAATTATTTACTCTTTATTACGTCTCAGACAAGAAGCGCCAGCTATCCGACATCCTCACTCGTGTCTACAAGCGAGAGCGCGACATTTTGGACGGCGACAACCTCGAATGGTTCAAGCTCTCCGTCGAGGTTCAAGAGATAGATAATATCTTATAAATATTTATTCGTCGTTTTCAGTGTGAACTTCGCTTGGAATTTTTTAAAACTTTAAAGCTTAAAAACAAAATAATATTAGAAATTGAGGCCCTCAGCGATCTAATGTTCACAAGTGCTCTTCGCTTCGATGCAACTTATTATGCAGCCAACGGAAATAAACAGCTGTTCCTTTACACTTACGACTATATGAGCGTCTTTGGAGGGAACGTAACATACGGTGGATGGCGAGGCCATCTTTATTTTCAGCCCATATAGAAGAATAAAGTTGTTGTCAAATTCTAATGTTTTAATAGCATAATATTCTTGTTAAGTTGATTCAATATTCTAGTGTTTAATAACATATTATACTTGTTAAGTTGTTTAACACCTTGTACATACCTTCATAGCTGTACCTCACGGAAGCGAGCTTCAATTCTTGTGGAAATTCAAGGCGGATTGGGAGTCAAAGGAGTTGGGAAGCAGCATAACAGAAGACGACAAGGCGATCGCGGACTTTCTCTCCCTCTCCGACGTCTGGACTTCTTTTGCGATTAAAGGGTATGGAGAACATATGTACATACATATGTATGCGTAACACAAGAGTTATATGACTAACAATTTTTTCTTACAATTTATAATTTTCAAAACTTGCTTGATTCAGAATAAGAATGAATGTTGTGCATATACATAAATCTTAGGAAGCCGTCCCCTGATTGGCCTGCCGTGTCCAGCCTTGAACAAATGGAGTTCTATCGAATCATGGCTCCTCGCGGACATGTTGAGACGCAGTACGTGCAGAATGCTCATGATGTCTACAATTCGGTTAGGCATACTCTGAGATTATTCGAGAGAGAGAGAAAGCGAGAGTGCAAATGAAAGTAGATTCTCCTCGATTTCTAACCCATTCAAATTTCTCACTCATTCCAACAAAGAGATGCAAAGACTACACTATAATTGCAACTTCTCAGAGGAATGTCGAAAACATCGTGATTTTTTTAAAGAACGTGTCCAAACAATTTCTATTCTCAATGATACTAGGGTGAGCGAATCGTTCTTAATAGTTTTCTTTATGGCAACTGCAGTCAAATCATCACTCTTTTTGTTTCCTTTCACAGGTCTTCCAGTCGTTAGTCGGCGAATTTCCTCCCCAAAACAATGGGCCGCAAGCTCGGAAGTGGCTGGACGAACACTACCTCCCGAAGATTCGCGCTGAATACGAGCGCTCGATGAAGTGCTAACTTAGCGAATCTACTTTTGCAATGACCGATGACTTTCCTTCCGCATAGGCATATATTCTCTAGAACAATGTTTTCCACTTCATATTCAAATTCACCTGAAACTATTAGAAATTTTTATGGTTGTCAAACGAAAACCATAAAAAATTTCTTATTGATTCAGGTGAATTTGTTGCTCTTATTGTAAGCACATTGTGCTTGCCACCTAAAGAAAATAATGCTTCAAAAATAAATGACCTTATGAGTGTGAGTGCGACATACTTATGTACATCAAAAGAAAGTATGGTTACCACTCAAGGACTTTAATTATCTTGAGAGTGTTGCGCAATTATCTCCGAATGCGTTCAAGAATTGCCTTTGCCATAATTTTCAAATGCTAAAATTTCCGAAAAAAACTTCAATCACATATTGCGAACAGACTTCGCCTTCCGCCGTCAACGAAACATGCTCAAAGCCCAATTAGACTACCACATCCAAGTTTGATGTTCCTCGTCAAACAAGATGTTGCGTTTTTGAGCCGTTTGCAGCAAGTATTATTAAACGAGAAGGAAGACTACTCTCTCTTTACATTCATGCGTCTGTCTAACGTGTAATTAGTTACCATACATAGAAGCTCGAATTTTGAAGACACTCTATGTCTTCGAATTGCTTGTATTGTCAAATCTACACATGCTTCGTTTAAAATGGAATATAACTGCAAAATTAAAAAAAAACATCTGAGTCGCATTTCCGATTACATCTTTCTGCTACGAACCAACGTATGAGATCAGCGAAGCTCGCATTCCATTCTTCTAGGAAGAGCTGATCTTGACATCACGAGTGACTCATGTGAATTTTGTACAAACCCAAGCGTTTGAAACTTTGCCCACTTTTGGCCAGCTTCCTCAATATAGTTTGGATCTCCTTTGAAAGAATGCATACATCCATCGTAACAGGAAAAACAAATCACGGGCTACAATTTTGTTTTTGCCAGACTCCGGTAACCTTCCCTTCGCCTCAGCGCCTTTTTAGATGACTACAAGTGTTCATTCTTCTAGGCCAACTTGACCTGCGACATGGAGTGCCGTTTGAATTAACAATCCTAACCTAAGCACGCGAAAGGCACGTTTCGTCTGACTATCGCTGCTCCACTCCATCTACAAGATCAAAGATCAAAGATCACCACACTTCACTTGAAGTTGCTCGTCACCAGATGCAAGCGTATGACGTCTGGTTCTTCTTCACATGCGTTTATCTGGCATCGTTGCTTCTTCTCTACGCCGCCGAGTTCGTGACCATCTGCCGAAACTGGAAGAGCGAATTCCGCAGTCCATTCTACAAGATTTTCGTCTTCGGAGGAATCGTGGTCAGAATTGTATTTTTTTTATAAAATAATAAAAAGTCTTCGCGATTATCTTCAGGACATCATCGCTTTCGTTGACAACTTCGCTGCCTATCGCATACCGATCACCTCTTTCGCCAACGGTTGGGTTCTAGAGAACGCAGCATTCTTCGCCATCTGCTACCGGTAAGTACATCCAATATTACTTGTGTCTATTTCAATAACTTGTCGACCCGATCAAGATTACATTATCTTTCAAGTTTTGGTACATTGATTATACTCCAAATTATTGATGGAAGATCATGGCTCTCATTACAGTTTTGCATTCTACATCAGTGGTGTGCAGACATGCCTCTCCATGGCAGTCGCTGTGAATCGCTATATCGCTGTCACTCTTCCGACACGAACAGATGTAAAGAGCAACAAGTTCTTACATTTTCTGGTTACACAGAAGAACCAAATGCATTTGATTTCACTAATTTGTGTCAACGATTAATGAGCATGCGCATATGTACATATGTTAGGTACATAGTTAGTTCTTACATTTGACTGATACATAAAGAGTCCCAAATTCATCTGATCACTAATTTATATCAATGGCTAATGCGCATGCACATAAGTTATATTGGTAGATATGTATGTAGTTAGTTCTTACATGTGTCTGCTACACAAAAGAAACAAATTCATTGTTCTAATGAGCATACGCTAAAGCTATGTACATACATATTTTTCAGTTGCAAAACAAGATAGCCGTCTTCTCGATAGCCGCGTCCTGTGTGGTGCCCCTGGCGACCTCGTGGCCTGCCTTGATGATGATCCCCACATACTTCGAGACAACCACGGAAGGCGGAAGCATTGTCTACCTCGCCACCGTGCGGCTTCCCATTCCAGATGTATGCACTTGTCTATTTAAAAAAATCATATAACAAATTTTGAACAAATATCTAAATCAACTCACGCCGTCATTAAAAAATCAATTAAATTAATGAAGAGAATCGCTTATTACATTGTTTTTGAAGGATTTGCAGTGGATAAAGAACGCGTTCCTCTTCGTGCTCGTGGTTGTGAACATGCTGGTGACGGCGGTGCTGTACGCGCGAACCGTGTTCGTGCTGCGCGGACACGCCGACGCGACACGCAACGCGACACGCGACGCGACAGGACGCGGCGTGCAAGCGGAACGACGCCTCGTCTACCTCGGCATCGGCCAACTTGTCATCGACTTCATCTACTCGTTGGACCAGGCAAACATCCATCTTCTTAGCGTGTTGTCCCCAGTAGTTTGAGGAGCATCTGATGCTTTACTAATTTACGGACATATTTCGCGTGAACTTCACCAATTTACGGCCGACTTTGAGGCGCACTGTGCACCTTGCACAGGGTCACAATAACTCTCAATATTCTTTACTCTTTAGATCTGCCAAGATGAGCACATTAGCAGTTCTTTTGGTTAAAATCTGTATTTTTCTGGTGTGTTTCCTACGAAATCGAAGATATTCAATCAACAACTCGCTTCTTTGGAAAATGGTATATTTTCAGCTGCTCAAGGTGATTCTTTCTTTGTCCGTCTTCAGTCTGGAGAATCGGTACGCGAGCGCAGTGCTCATCAACGAACTGCGCAGCTTCTCGCCTGCCCTCCTTCTCATCTGCGTCAGCCAACGAGTCCGACAAGTATTGCGACAATACAACGTTTGTGGATTTCAAACACAGCAGCGGATTTATAATCAATGCATACTCAGCAAGCTCCAATCCTTTTTGCGCACAAACATTCATAAAACATGCGTATAGAGATTCCGACAAGGAATTTTTGGGACTACAAGTGAATAGGATTAATCAGAGAAAACAGTAAAAGATTTTAGCAGTATTTCTTGATCATCCCGATCTCGCAGCTGTATACATTACTTTTAGGACTGGTAATGTCATTAACGTAGCGGAATCTAATTAAACGTAACAAAAAATTTGAAATTTCATAGAAATGCATTTATTATCTCTTCTGCTCAAAACGACAAGAAGGAACTTGTGTTCGATTATTCACTAATTAATTTAAAGAGAACGAATCCCTAACATTCCCTTATTTTCAGAACATGTCCTGCCGAAGCACCGACAAAAGCTTCACACCCCCTGTCACCAAAGTTGTCTTCCACACATGAATCTGCCTTAAGTCTTTATTATTAGTTTTTTTTTTTAAATATGAATGAATAATTTTAAGATTGTTTTAATAAATATTAGGAACCTATTTATGCTAGATATTGAAATTTAAAAAAAAATTCATCTACATGCAACTCCGTAGCCTGTTGTGTTACCGTTCACTCGTCGCTGTGAATAAACACAAAATGGAATTCGGTCGAAGAAAGTAAGACTAGGAAATAAACACGGAAATGAACCAAATGAATAAAATAATGCACCCAAAAGGAGAAAATGGACACAATATGACAACAGTCTGACATCCTACATTCCACAACATTTTTGACAGAAGACGTAAAGGGCAACATTCGGGCACTTTTGTGAAAGAAGAAGTAAAGTGCAACAACGAATACATCACTCACTTCTTGCAAAATGAAAGAAAAGAATATTATCCTCGAGCCTTCGTTAGCAGCATGTTAATGTATGTATGTATGTATGTACATACATATGTACATATGTATATTGGCAAATAACAAATCATGTTTTACACTGCTAGACAGATCTGTCGGAAGCAGAATATAAAAAAGGGAAGCTTTTTAACGAGAAAGAAACGAATAGTAGTAAAGTGAATAAAAGACTTGGGAGACTACTGTTATTGTAGTTGACAACAATAATAATGCATGGTTCTACTTACGGTCCTTATAACCCTCCAGATAAATGCCCATCACACCATGATTGAGGGAGTGACCTTCTAGAGCGCAGAACAGTTCGCCAATCAGAGTAAGACGGATGTGAAGGATCGGAATGACAACTTGCTCCATAGGAATTTGCTGCAGAGAAGCACAATCAACAGAATACGTATTTTGGAAAATAGTCGAAATTTTGTGCAACCTTGGTTCACGTTTTCACCTTTTCACAAATTGAGCGACAAGGCGATCATTCATACTTGTCAAAATCACGAGATAGACTGTCATGAGTTCGCAATGGTACTCCGAGAGCAAATGGCATGTTTGGCGCGTGTATCTCGCACAGGAAACAAGGAAATTTTTTCTGCGGCGCCACGATGGCCACTAAAACACGGAAGTGCAGACCCATCGGCAGTAAGAAACATCCTAGCATCATATATCACATTCTCAAAATGCAGAGAACGATGCAATCGCTTCTCATCCCAAACAAATGTACAAAAAGAGAAAGCTAAAAAAAGCTTAAAAAAGAATATGTGAAGCTTATGTCTTGTTTACTAGAAAAGCGCGGAAAAAGTTCAATTAGGTTGCATAGAGAAGATATGCATTCATAAGGCAAAGTTGCCTCGCTTAAATACGAGTCCAAAAATCACTCAAAAGTGTATCAAAAAAGACACTTGAGAGAATATCTCTTTAAATATTTCAAGCTGCTTGTAAAATACAGAAGAAGACATTGAGCAAAATAGAGAAAGACAAAAGCATTTAAGACAGCCTTCTGTAAGGCTCGATCTGCAGCTTGTACTGGGAAATTTTAGATTTTTAAATTTGATGTAAACTTGACCATTTGTACTACTCGGCATGCTCTTTCAAATTGTATAATCGTGATTTCTAAAACAATTTTTTTCGTGATGATAGCAATTTAATGTTAAAATTACAGTGCCCCTAAATCAGTTATTAATTAATATTTTTTTGAAATCTCTTTCTTTCAATCGATAGTAGCTCTTTACATTATCTTTAAAAGAGGTGTTAGTGACTTTTTCGTGAAAAAACTTTAAAGCTTCAAAAATCGCAAAAACTATATTTGCTAAGATGCTTTTTCGGGGTTTTCATTCCAAAACACTCCCGCGGAGAAGGTAAGATGCAAGAAAGCCAGTAAATTAACAAAGTTTAAAAGAAATCTAACCAGGGAATGGTCAGGAGCCCTAAATTCCAAAAAATCTAGTTTTTTTCATGCGAATAGCCCTGTGTCTTATTGTTAGATGACTCAAAATGAAAAAAATAATCTCCAAATCCCTTTAGAAAGCTTTTTACAGCCATTTAAAGAAACATGTCAATCTCTTTCATCTGTGGTTTGACCACCTTACCAAAAAGAGAACGAAAAAAAGCGTTGGACTTTTTATGAATGCATGTATGAATTTTTTCAATGCGATTCGCAACTAAAAATAAAATCGATAAGCGTAGAAAGTTCATAAAAGTACCCTAGAAATTAAAAATTTGCTTTATTTTAAATCAGCAAAACGATTCGTGCCGAAGGGGTATTGAACCTGCGACCGAAAAATCCTGGCCAAGAGCGCAACCTACTGCGCTACTCGGACATGTTTTATTAATCGGAACATTTGGTAAGGTGGTCAAACCACAGATGAAAGAGATTGACATGTTTCTTTAAATGGCTGTAAAAAGCTTTCTAAAGGGATTTGGAGATTATTTTTTTCATTTTGAGTCATCTAAGACAAAGGGCTATTCGCATGAAAAAAACCAGAATTTTTGAAATTTAGGGCTCCTGACCATTTCCTTGTAAGGGTACGTGTATTGGGCATTTGCACTTAAGTGTCGAGATTCGACGTCTAAACTGTCATGCAAGACGTCCAGGTTCGATGCCCGGTCGGAGCAAAGTCTTGCAATGTTTTGAAAACTAGCAAAAAAACATATTTTCTGTCCGAAATTGATGGCAATTAATGTCAGAGCTCCATTGCTTTTCTCAAGCTTTCTATTTTTCATACTTTTTTTTTATCAGCTGAAAGTTTCATCAATGTGTTCAGTCCGCATATGTTTATTCCTACATAGCTTCGCGATAAGTTATTAATGGCGCCCAACAGACAACATATTTAAATTCAGCATTTTCTGCACTTTATTATGTACGATTTCGTCTTGTCAGCCCTGGCTCTCGTTGAGTCGTAGTCGTCCGCATGATGTATATACTCGTATTGTCAGACCGGATCTTTCAATTGACGGAACTACTGCTCGGCTTCTTAGATATAATTTTATCACTTACTTAGTCGATAAGAAGGTACAATGAATATAAAGGGTGAGGAGAGGGCTCGGAGTGGGCGCTTGAAGTTACTCGTTCCATTTCCTCTCTTCGAACTGACGCACAGCTGGAGAAGAAAATGCGCAAGGAAATCGACGCAGATGAAATATTACTCTTTTCACCGCCAGATCTCCTCAATTATCAGCAGATAGCAGGTATTTTCGGAAATCTTGCCTCGATGGAATAACCACTTTACAACATTGTATACACATGTATTCGAGAAGAACACATGTATTATATATATATATATATATATATATATATATAGATATATATATACACATATATATATATATATATATATATATATATATATATATATCTTTATCGCTTTGGCCAGCATGTTCATGTTTAACGTGCTTGTCATATGTTCGTAGTTGTCTTCGGGGTCAAGCAATGGGGAAAGGTGAAAAATAGTGAGAAAGAAAGAAAGTAAAAAGATAAAAATAAAATAGTCCATTCTTACAGTTCAAATCGAGGGAAGAATGCTTCGCTTGAGTAATGACGCAGACGATTGGAATATTACCATTCAGCATGAAATGAAGTAAGTTCTTCGTTAAAAATACAGTGTAGTGACAATCACAAATACTGTTTATACTTGAAAAAAAAAATGAAATTGCAGCGAATTATATGACGCAGCAACTCTTCCACTGATTGCTGATAGCTTGAAAAAGAAGATCGGTAAGGAATTCATCACGCAACACGACTTTCATTGCTGGGGCATCGTGCGCGAATGGTCATCAAAGTTTTGGAATCCATGTCCCACAATTGACTATTGGTCATCTTCATATAATTTTGTTGATATGAGCAGCATCGCCACTTTAAGTTATCGGAACAAAGGTGCGCTTTTCCAACATTGTGAGGAGTTTAGATTTTTCTTCTTTGCGTAGTTCTCAAGAGTTCAATTGTTCTGAATGGAGTGTAATTTGGAACCGCTTAGTGTTGTCGGTTTTGACGGTAACAATAGTTATCACAATAATTTTTTTTCTCTACAATTCATATACAAATTATCTCTCTGCTCTCATCTCCCTCTCTAGGCATGGCTAATGCAAGTTCGCACGCGAAGTGTAGTGTACCCCCCGCCCATTGCCTAGCGCGCCTATTCAGCTCCTCTGATATTTCCCGCAGGATTCCCTCTCCTGTTTTCCATCGACCGATTTTTGATTTTTTCCTCTTGCCCTCTTCATTCATTGTTTGTTGCTCGATCGTGTAGTGTTTCTCGTTGTAGTACCCCCAGCTTTTTTACCTACACTAGAGGGGTTTTTTTGCTGGGGTGATTATTCGTAATATTTTGTCGCCAAAGATAAAATTGCTCCCGTGCAATACGATGAAGCCTGATAACTGAAGTGTTAATCAATCGTGCCCCCGAGCAGCACGCTTTACAGACGGAACGCGACGCGACAGGAAGCGGCGTTTTGTCCCCAATAGTTTGAGCAGCATCTGATGCATTACTAAATTATGGACAAATTCCGCGTGAACTTCACCAATTTCTGTCAAAATGAACTGATTTTTGAGGCGTACTAGGCAAAACGCTGTGCGCCTTTTTGTGCACAAACATTAATGAAACATTCGTAATATAAGTGAATAGGATTCCTACGAGAAAACAGTAAAAGATAATAGCAGTATTTCTATCTTGTAGCTGTAAGCATTACCTTTTGGATTGATACTGTCACTAACATGGCGGAATTTATGAAATGTAACACAAAAATAATTGAAATTTCATCGATTTGCATAGATGTATTGTCTCTTCTGCTTAAAACAAGAAGAAGGAACTTGGGTAACATCGACAAAAGCTTCACACACCCTGTCACCAAAGTTGTCTTCCACACATGAATCTGCCTTAAGTCGTTCTTATTAGTTTTTTTTTAATGAATGAATAATTCTAAGTTTGTTTTAATAAATATTAGGAATCTGTTTATGCTAGATATAATTCCATCTGCATGCATCTCTGCAGCCTGTTTTGTTACCGTTCACTCCTCGCTGTGAATAAACACAAAATGGAACTCGGTCGAAGGAAAAAAAAACATGGAAATAGACACGGAAATGAACCAAATGAAGAAAAATAATGCAGCCAAAAGAAGAAAATGGACACAATATGACAAGTGGCAAACATTTTGTGACGAAAGGTGAAAAGTGCAACAACGAATAGGTCACATCTCGCAGAAGGAACGAAAAGAATAATATCCTAAGGCCTTCATCAGCTGCATGTTGATGTATACTGCCAATATTAGTAAAGATGACTTGGACGACTATTATTATTGTTTTTTAAACAATAATAATGCATGGTTCAGTGCCTGCATGCGAACATCGACGATGTTGCCGATCTAGACTTGAAGCTGCTCGTCACTAAATGCAAGCGTATGACGTCTGGTTCTTCTTCACATTCGTTTATCTTCCATCGTTGCTTCTTCTCTACGCCGCCGAGTTCTGCCGAAACTGGAAATGCGAATTCCGCAGTCCTTTCTACAGGATTGGCTGCTCACGGCGGCAATAACAAGCGGTATTGCCGGCCGTGAGCAGAGCCATTTGGAACACTCTCACGATTGCTTTGGAAGATGTTCTCTGCGCAGCAAGCAGACCGTTCGGAGAGACTTCGAAGATGCGGCTATCGAGTTTGTCTATGCAGTCGCAAAAGCTGGCAACGACGCGGCCAATAAGTTGCAAATTTTTTCACCGCGACGAATTCTCCGACATTGACGACGTCAGTCGATGCACTTTGTCTTTAAATATCTTGCTAGTCTCTTCTATACTATAGGCCGAAATTGCAGATGAAATAAAGACATGTTTCAACGAACTCTTTTGTAGTTTCTTAATTATTGTTGACGTAAGATAAATAAATTGGCAATTAGAGGCAAAAATATGTATACAGATCGAATTAAGCTTGGCGCTGAATAATATGTGAAATGTTGTCATTGTTCGAGTTGTTATTGTTATAAAATTATGCTCTGAATAGTACATAAGTGCATCTCCATATAATACCAGAACGCAAACACCGATTTCTGCACCAGAAGAAATACTACTTAAGGAATGGAATTTTATACGTACAGAATTAAATTGGATTTGAAGTTATACTAATCAGACGAGTACAACAGGGATAAAATGAAATATGTATTCAAGCAAATACAACATGCAATAAAACATGCATTACAGGAATGAGCACAAGAACTACTAATCAAATGTCCAGACGTTCTGATATTCGTCAACATGTGTTTGACGACAGGGGAAACAAATAAACAACTTGAGCAAGTGGCAGCTGTGATCTTTGGAAATAAGAACAGGAAGTGTGTGTGTTTGTGTGTGTTTCGATGATGCGAACGAATTTCTTTATCCGATTGCGTAATTGCTATACAATCAACAATTGCGGGATATTCAGACGAGTCGCTGGCTGGAAATTGAATTTAGGTCCTACGCGACCAGAGTAACGTCAAACTTCCTTCTCCCTCCACACAGCCACCACGGCAGAAGTGACCGCCGCATCGAGTGTGAAAACGCCAGAAAACACCGTAAATATCGAGAGATTTCGTGAGTAAAAGAAAAATTATATTTTGTGAACTCTTTCCAGTCACAATAAAACCTCTCTCGAAATAAACATTAAACTTTATTGCCACTACCAGAATGGCGCAACACATGATAGCGCCTGAAGTGCAGTTGATATGGAACCGGCGGCCAGGTGGTCCGTGTAGGGTCGGAGATTCTACAAGAAAGTCATTAATTAGCTATGGCGTCTTTTATAGAATAAATAAAATCATTATTACCAAACGTATTTAGGCAAATAAATAGATGAAAAAACAAGGTAGAATCAATAAAAAACTAACTCAATTTTTAGTGCAAATAAAACATTTATTATTATTAATTATTTACTGCGCGTATTTTTTCGTGACGCCGTCGTAACTTTTAATTCTTATTCTTCATTAAGGGTTCCCGCAGGCCAACCACTGAGATGTAGAAGATGAAGTGGGTCGCGAAGCCGACGACGGACGTGACGACAACGCCGCTCTCTGCCTTCGCTCTCGCATCCACTTTGGAGGGCGTCTGTGCGGGTCGGCGCCGCCGGCCGCACGCCAGAATGACAACGAGAACAGCATTTACGACCAGAGTCACGATGCACGAGAAGGCGTACAACGACTTTTGTACGAGAAAGGTGAGCTGAAAGAGGAAATGGTGACGACTGGAACAACGTGTCCTATTTTTGTTTAAAAAGATTTTTTAAATAGAATTATATATTTCAAAACAATAGAAGAGAAATTGGTGGCAAAAAGAAACATCGAAAGCTGAGCTGAAAGAGGGAATGAGACGTCTCGCACAACGTTTCCTATTTTTATTTAAAAAGATTTAAAAAATATATAATTATATATTCCAAAACAAAGGAAGAGAAATTGAACTAGCTGAAAAAGAAACGACGAAACCGACGTGGTCATCTCCGTTGTGGATCAGGAAGATCGACCGGCCGTTTGGCAGCCGGTGAGGAATGTAGTGAAAGTCAGCGAAGACGCTCGGCGCAGTGACCGGAAGGGGAAGTAGAAAGACGAGAGCGGTCGAGATTTGATAGAGACGCTTCTCGTGCTGAATCTTTTTCATTACTAGAAGTCTTCATTAAAAAAAACATTTAAAGGAGGCCAATCACCAATAAATAAATAATGCAAGTTGGAATTGGCGCGTCCCTACGAGAGGATACTCTCTCATTCTCGTGTGCTATTTCGCAAAAAAAAAACGCTGCCTGGAAATAGCACACGCACGAATGATTTGAAATCTAATAAAAAATTTCGGTGATTGCACTTCTCCATTAATTTTCTAGTAAAAAAAAACAAATCTAACTCTTTTATTGGAAACGGGGAATGCAATGGCAAACAGACGATTTAGAGCTAGCGTAAAACACGCTAGTAATTCTGCACCTTGACAGTAATACAGGAAAAAGTTGAACACTTTTGCGAGACCCGTAAGCTCTAGCCAGTCGTACCTCAATTGAGCCTAATTAGATTCTTTTTTTGTTATTATTTATTTCAAACATTAGCGGGTATGCTTTAGATTCAAATACTGCTTGTAAAATCTTTCGCAAAACTCTAAATATTACCAACCATTCATAAAATGAAGGCCATGTCGTAAACATGAGAAGAAAGAGGACAGATATGTAAACGGCCAAATCCTTCAAAAGAAAATTGATTAATAAAAATAAAAATATAACAAAAATATTGATTGATCTATCGATTTGCTTGAAATTGCGCTGGCTAACTGTCATGCCAGCGATGACGATTATGCGAAAAGTGTAGAGGGACGAGTAGAAATGGCTGAGGACAATTCGGACGTAGACGAATAAGGCAAGCGGAAAAGTGAGCGAGCCAATCAAAATCATTAGCATTGTGCTCAGCTGCTTTAGTCGTTCGATGTCATCCATCGGACAATTAAACTGATCGCTTCTTAAATGACCAACTTTCTAAATGCAGTAATTAGTGGACGACAAAGAGTTGTATTTTAGGAGAAACTTTCTGACGGATGGCACTAATTAGAGGACGAAGAATTATAGAATAATTAATTGTCGACTTAGTAAGTAAGTAAAAGCGCGCATTGACTTAGTTACTTTACTTTATTTACGCACAAAGAAGTAGTGAAAAATTTAGCAGTGAAAAATAAAATAATTAAATAAATAAATATAACGTCGTGAAATATACATAGCATTGGCTCGCTGGTGCGAAAACGTTTTCTTTATCCGTAGACGCTATCAGAATAAGAGGAAAGTATTATAGATTTGCATCGAGGATATCTCATTCATTGTGTTTGCTTGCTCAAAAGTCTCTTCTGAAATTGGATTGGTTCGCCGAACGAGAGACTAGTCTGATAAGACTGGCAAATGGAAGATAGTGTTGATTGGCATTTTGTAGAAAGTGGAGCAACTGAAAATTATATATTCTATTCAGCAGCACGCGGAGAGTATTAGAAAAAAAACTGCATCTTGAAACAAAGTACATAAATATTTGCGCGTTCGAAAGATTAGCACGTGAAAAAGGAACTTTTCCTATGGGCTTTCCAGTGATTCAATGCAGACAGCATGAACATAGAAGTAAGCTAAATCTTGACATCCATTGATTTAAGTTCGTTTACCCTTTCTTAACACTCTAGGAAGCGTTGTCGTTGAAACACTGCTGCCTCTCATGTTACAGCAATGATAATGGCTGAAGAAAAAAACTAAAACAACTAGGCTTTGGCAGCAGAGAAACGAAATGCCATAATAATGAGCTGGCACAAAATTTACTTTGAGTTCCTTGTGGTATGACCAAGATAATTAATAAATGGTTACAAAAAAAGGAGCCAAAACCCTTTCATGTACACTTTCTCTCATTCTTCAGCTTCCATTATTGTGCCCTTCGTGGTAAGCGAGTCAGCTTCGAAGAATAGGCTGTGATGGTTCATCCAACACTCGGAAACGCAAACAAAGAAGGGGCCAGCAATATTACCGCTTCTTTCAAGGACATTTTCGATGATAACATCTTCGATATTGGCTGGAGCCGTCAAAACAATATTTTTAATATGAATTCCTTCATGTGTTATGACAAACAATAAGCGAATGTTGCAACGCTGAGAAATATTTTTTACTATAAAAGGAGTTGAAACCCTTGCAAGAACATTTTCTCTCATTCTTCTGCTTCCATGATAGTTCTTAATGTTTTTGAATGTTCTCGGTTAGCAGAAAGATGATTTGAATACTTTAGTATGATGTTCGGCTCGTGTTCTGCACCACTGTTTCTGGTATTCGTCTTGGCTGCGCTTCAGGTTACTTTTAGCGAGAAATTATTTTGATATTTATACAATTATTCCGGAGTAACTTATGTATTTCTTATTATAGATGACAAGGGTAATATTACCTGATTCAGTGCCTTCATGCGCAGCCAGTGAACAACATCGACGATCCACTCCCGCGAAGCGTGGATCGTAGTGCCAGTGAGCAGCTACTCGACCTCTTTGTTGGACCTCATGATCGCATTGGACACGAACTTCACCGCAAACCGGCCGCTCGTGCGACCGTGGACCTGAAAAATTCGTGTTGAACTCGGAAAAGGAGGCTACAATGTCAATGTTATGTAATATTTGGGATAACACGCCGACATTGACGGTATCCGTCGCGAAAAACTATTTTTTTTCGCAATATTATGCTAACCACAATGCTGTATGCCGCAAACTGCAGATGAAATAAAGACATTTTTTCACGAACATCTTTTTCGCAATATGTCTTCAATACTTTGAAAATGATGATCGGCATGTACTGTTTAAATTATTCTGGTAATCGTCATCTCTGCGTTTAACGTTACTGTTAGAAGAATATTTATTAGGCACCTATTTTGTCTTAGGAATATAAGGGCGACCTGTAAACGACGTTTTCTCTGTCTTCAAGAACAAGACAAGCTTGAATTGATTCTACCTCTTTTCATCTCATTTGTGTTCCTACATATGACTCGTTTTGCTATAATATCAAAATGACGAGGGACCCGGCAAAATTAGATTTCGCTCAAAAGCTGCTTACTGGTACTTTTTAACACGGAGAAATGAATAGAAGGGGTTGCAAAAACGCAAAATTTCGCGAGCTGTGAGAACTTTAAAATACAACAGCTCGGTGAGAGTTGGAGAGATGGCCGCACATTCGTGTTCGCAGTTTCGCGCGTAATTGAGCAATATCACTGAAATTTTTGTCATAAATAGACAGATATTGTTTTAAAAATCAACCCAATTATAATTTAAAAATCACTTTAAGAGTTTCCGAGGCCTCGAAACTTTGGCCACAATGCTGTATGCCGCAAACTGCAGATGAAATAAAGACATGTTTCCACGAACAACAATATGTCTTCAATACTTTGAAAATATTGTTCGGCGGATGTGCTGTTTAAATTATTCTTCTAATCGTCATTTCTGCGCTTAACTTACCTTTAGAAGAAATTATTATAATATTATCCAAATATTTATTAGGCACTTATTTGGAGATGTAATATTGTGACACAAAAAAACGAGTTTTCCTTTCTTCGGAATATAATGGCGACCTGCAAACGACGTTTTCTCTGTCTTCAAGAACGCAGCAAGCTTTTATTGATTCTACCCCATTTGATCTATTTTCCTACATATGACTCCTTTTGCGATAATATCAAAATAGGAAGGGAACTGGCCAAATTAGATTTCTCTCAAAAGCTGTTTACTGGTACTTTTTTACACAGAGAAACGAATGGAACGGGTTGCAAATCGCCATTTTGGCGAGCTGTGAGAACATTAAAATACAACAACTCGGTGAGACACACTCGCGTTCGCAGTTTCGCACATAATAGAGCAAAATCACTGAATTTTTTTTATCAAATAGACACGATGTGGTGTTAAAAATCTACCCAGTTATAATTTAAAAATCACTTTTAGATTCTCAAAGGCCTCGAAAATTTGTAGAAGCGTCGCTTGCTTAAATGACATTTTGTATCGGCTTTCAACCGTAAGTTGTGGAGCCAAAAATTATCTTTCGATTGAGCTATCGTACGGCAAATATCGACGAGGTCTAAGCTGAGTCAGACGAAAGAGATAAGAATTTATGGAGTAGCGCGATCTTTCAGCGTTTTTTTTGCTTCTTTGACTTCCAAAACCTTTCTGCCGCTTGAATTTTTTTTTGTTAATTTTTTTGAATTTTTTTTTGATGAATTGGGTACGTCTTGGTAATTTGGGCATTTTCGAATTTTCCGAACGTTCCTGCATCCCTGGTTGTTGTGCTGTACTATATCTTCATATTCTCAATATTCCATTGTTTTAATTTCCTCAAATAAAAAACATGCAAGTAGCAATGTACTTTTGGTGACCTTTTGTCGTAAACTTGAACTATTCATCACTACCTATTTCATCACAATTCAACTATAACTATAGATGGAGATATGTACATTCCAGCACGAATCCCTTTGCCCTTACAGTATTGTTAACAAAGCGCATAAGATAGTTTAAGTGCAATGCAGATTTAAAAAAAAATTATTTCATACTCAATTACAATGTAAATATTAGGTGGAGACAGCTCCATCGCAATTGCAGCCAACAGAATCACCGTTGAAGCAGACGGATGTTCGTTATTCCTCGCTAATTCTAATGACTCGAGAAAAGAGATGCCTTTCTCATTAATTTGCAAGACAGCAGCCAGCTGATTGCCTTTATTATTGTAAATTTTTATTTTAATATCTAATGTTGAGTTTCTGAAAAAAAACACTCTAATTTTTTACTTGATTACGCTCTAAATTACAGGTGGAGACGGGGCCAGCCGAATTGAAGCCGAAGGAATTCTCGCTGAGACCAATGGATGTGCGTTTTTCTTCGCTAAATGCTGATGGAATACACTCTATCATATGTAATTGCATGACCCCCGCAAGCGGTCATAAAATTATAAAAATAGCGTAATTAAGTAGTCATTTAAGTTCATTTTAATTTATGCGCTTTATTTACAGGAGAAGATAAAGGACGGGCTCGTTCAGGAGGACATTACTAAGGATAACACGGATGAGGATCTTTCTGATATTCAAGAAGTTTTTCTTAAATTAACTTATTTAAATAAAATTGTTTCTAAATAAAGTTAAGTAGCCAATTTATATTCGTAATTAACGGTTTTCTTTTTTAAGCGTCTCGAAAAGCCGATTCGAGGAAGAGAAAAAGCCATCCAGCCGCCAACTTCTATTATGAAGTCAGAGTAAATTTACATATATACTAGGAATATTCATATATTTTAAAGATAATAAATTAAAATAATTATTTAACAAATAATTTCTTTCTGCAGATTGCCTGCACGTGAACGGCCAAGCGGGATTCGGTACGAACCGTCGCTTTCCGAAGACTCGGAAACATTGAAGAAGAAAACAAAGAAGAAGGAGGCGCAAAGGGGCAAGAAAACGGGTGCGGAGGAGAACGCCTCGGGGCGGATTAAGGCATACAAGCCCTCTGAGAGCGCCCTTCCACCGGCTTCCAATGTGAAGTACGATTGTTATTTCATATTGAAAAATATGTATGTATGTACATATGTATGTAGTAGTATGTTCATAGTATAATTTATATATTTTACTGAATCGAAGATAATACTATATATTTGTTTAATAATAATTATGAATTTAAAGTGACAAATCAATCAAATGTATGTAACTAATAACTTCTTTCTCCCGAATGCCTACGCGTGAACGGCCATGCTGGATTCGGTCCGAGCCATCGCTTTCCGAATACTCGGAAGAGACAAAGACGACGAAGGGGGAGAATGCTAAGAAGAAGAAGAAGAAGAAGAGCAACCAAGAGATCGCAGAGGTGAAAGCGCCGGAGAAGCCGCCATCGCGTCCTCGTCCGCTGCCGCCGACCTACGTGGATGCTGCACTTTTGCTCGAGTCAGAGAGATTTCTCTTTTTCTTTTTTAACAAAAGAAAAAAGTTATTTACACAATATTAATACAAAGTTTACATTCAATTTTGCTGGAATTCTTAAAAAAAAATCGAAATGATCCATGTTTTTCTTCTTTTCTAGGAAAACCGCACAGGACAGCAGCAGTTCGGAGGAAGAAAGCAATCTAAACGACGAGTGGTTCGGATATATTATTTGTTATTGATAATTGATTTTATTATTTAAAAAAATATATAATTTTAAATTTTTTTTTAGACGCAACTCTTCTACACATTGTCCAGTGCGGTTCTTTTCATTCCATCTCAGCGCTTTCGATGAGAATAAAGCTCTGAAAAAGCAAGTGTAGCTTCCTTGACATTCATCATATAACAATTTGATGAACAATTTGAGTTATGAAAAAAAGACAAGAATCTGATTCCTCCCTTGCCTTCTTAGACCTCTTTCTTCCTCTATGTATGTATACTATCTCAGACAAGTAAAATAGTAGCGTAAAATAACTTAGTGATATTATTTTTGTAATTGATTTACAGATAGCCAGGTAATTATTGAAATAAGGACTTACAAAAAACATTCATTGAAGAAAGCAAGCAATTAAGATTAACACACGAATATGAAATGTAATGAAATGCTTGTTCTCTACTTACTTTAAAAAGTCAAAAAAAAAATTCTGACTTTTCCCATTAAATATTTTCGAAAAAAAAAAAAAAAAATTTCTTCAAAAACATTTTTTCCTCCAAATTCACTCCAAAGAGGTTTATTAATGCGAGGAACAAGAATATAGCAACAATTTTGCATAATATTCATATTAATGCATGTTAGAGAGGTTAAATGGGATTTTTTTAACAAGCCGCACTGAGCTCAGCGGATTAAACTAAACGCTGCAATGTTTTGGGAAAGAAACTATGACCGATAAGTAGTTTATCCTACGTGAAAAACACTGGGCTTTCATATGAAGTATAAATTGAGGCGCTGTTGTGGGGACTATGTGCACCTAAAGGCATTTTTATGTCGAAAAATAACCTCAAATACAGTTTTTGTCGAAAAAGTCGCAAATCGACTCATAATTGGAAAAATATCACTGACATTTCTTATTCAAAATAAAGAGACGAATCGAATGGTGTAATCGAAATCCAAAAAGTTTAACTTTGAATCGACCTATGGTCGTTTTTATACATCGGGCCTTTCACGGATGACAACATTCATGTCAAAATATAGTAAAATAGGGGTACGGATTTCTGAATGAAAGGCATCTAATTAGGGGTTTAAAATGTCGCTCTTTCACGAGGTGTTTTTACCTTTTTGACATGGGGGGTTTTTGTGCCCCAAACGCACCATTTGAAATATTGAAATGCCAAAATGAGGTCTTTAATGAAATATTTTGTAAAAGTGATTAATAAAGTGTTTGTGCGCCTTTCAATTTGGAATCGAATAAATAGTTCAAAATTAACATATCTCAACAACGAACAAAGTTATGATCATTTGAATTTTTTCGGGTTTTCGCTGCATATCCATGGTGAAATAACAGGAAAAAATTTTTTGAAACAATTTTTTGGGATCTTTAAAGGGTGCTACATAAGCCATTAGAAGGAATAAAAAATCAAAAAAAATAATTTTGTTCCCGACATGCACGTGCTTGAGTCTCTCAGATTGCCTCTCTTAATATCTTAAAGAAGCCAGAGTGAATTGAGGGAAAAAATAAAATAAAACAGAGAAATACTTTTTTCTTACTAATAATGGAACTGAAAGAGAAATGGGCATATGGGCATCTGTCCTGCCAAGACGAAAAATTGCTTATGATCAAGTCATTACGAATATTGCTTTATCTCATAACATTATCATGCCATCAGCATAACCACTCTGCAACCCAAGTGTATTGACTCATTTCAATCATGTACATGGCTGTGCCTTTTGGAAAGGGTCCAGAGTGGTACTTATGTAAAAGTAGACGTCAATCAATATCCCTCATCACTATATATGTATCTTCGCCGATCCAAAGTCTATTTTGTTGGTCCTAATGGAATAAATGAATTATTGTGTAATATTAAAGAAGGGCGATCACCGACAAAATGCAATTGTATGTTCAAACGTGCAAAGGTTTCAAACGGAAATCCATTATATTACTCAAAAAAGTACGGTAGACGAGGGCACTAAAGTAACGCTGGGTTCGAAAAGGCAGTGTTTTTTTCGAAGCGAGATGTTATTGCTAGTTTACTAATTTGATACTGTCTTGAAGAAAATTCACATAAGAAACGTGGCAAAGTATAAAACAAACAAAAAATGTCTTGAAATATTTGTAAATTTAATTTTCCCGCGAGGGGTACGTGGCCGTAAATCTACCATCGAGTGCTGTTTTGCACTGACACCAATCACAAATGCATTCAAAATTTGCACTTTCAAGTATCTCATACTTGAATATGGAACCTTTTTTGTGCTTTTTCATTTGCCTTTTCTTTTTCCTCATGCCCGAAACTATTCGAAAATAGCTAAGATGTCTCATAAATCAGCAATGACTTTTCGGTGATCGCCCTCCTTTAAGTAATTGAAATTATTGCAACTGATTAGATTGGCTGCAACGCTCTACAGCTTCCGTAACCGGCCGACTTGCTCGCGATTCTCCGTACGGAATTAGACGTTTGGTTTCGGGATTCCAGAATTTATTAAACCCTGCCTGCCCTCGTCTCCATTGCAGGAATATAAAATGAGATAATAGCATTACCGATTTAAATTTTTGTAAAGGTCCGACATTACGAAATTCTAAGGAAAATTTTCTCACAAATGTCATGTTAACGAAAGATATATGCACACTTTAGTATATATATATATATATATATATATATATATATATATATATATATATATATATATATATGTATGTATGTAATTGTGCACATTCAAAGTACGATGTCCAAGAAGGATAGGGAGAATTTCAGAATGGGTCGTGCATATAAAAGAGTGGGAGTCGAACAGAAGAAGCCATTTTCGTATTGCTCTACTCTGCTGCCTCATTGTACTCGTGGTGGTCCGTTTTTCGCCCGGCTTTCCTTTGTCCCCCCCCCTCGGCAGATTCTCTGTTGTGATTTTCGTTAGAGGAAGCCCCTGTTCAATGTAAATTATTCAGGGTATGTTTATTAGCTCATCGGCACACCCCTTGTTCTCTCACTGTTTTCTCTCGCTCACCCTCTGCGCTTCTTCTCCCCATCTACCAATCTCCCCCTCTTCTCTACACGCTTAGCCTCACGTCACCAGCAGGTGGTAGTAGAACGAAATCATGTAAAAAAGGGGCGATAAAGAAAAGTAAGAATAGGGTTTACTTCTAAGGTTTTTGGGGGGTTCTTGGCTCCTACTGTGACGATATTCATTATGGTTGCGATGAATTAGCCCATTTAAATGTATATTAATTAAATATAATTTAATTTTTACCGATTCGTTCATATGAAATCGTGTAGACGATGACCCCTCTCGCGTTCTTGAACAACATTCTCCATAAATGGAGATTTAGTAAATTTAATTAATAATTATATATTAATAATTAACTGACCATGTGTCCGGCAGGTGTAGCTGGCCCGAAGAGGATTGAATACATCCTCAACATTTTTGGGAAGAGCGGGCAAGTTCGGCGTCATCTCCGTCTACGCATCCATCAAGTTGGTGATCTACAACATGAGCATCACCATTAGTTAGAATAGCATGGTAAAGTTAATGAAAAGATAAGGCAGCGTGAGCGCTGTACCTTCGCAACACTGGCGGCCAGTACTTATGCAACGGCATATCACTACTACATAATTGCGTCAATCGGCGGTGTTATGCGCCGACAATAGCCTGAAAAGTGCTGAGTGAGCTAAGCTTGATGTAGAGAGATTTTAAGACGCCAAAGTTGTTGATGAGAGCGCGGTTCTTGCACAGCTCGCCACTCGTCGTTCAGCCACATTTTCGCCACCAAGATCCTTGGCGGGTCTGTAGTTTCCCAATTTCCACCCTGCAAACGGGCACGGTTCCATTATCCAGGAGAGAGAGAGAGAGAGAGACAGGTGGAGCAGTGACATGTTCACCAAAGTCGAAGACAGTTGGTCCAAAATGCGAATTGAACGCGAGGAAATAATGCTCATGGTCAGCATGACAAGGGTCTTTTTGATCCGAATCGATAGAAAATGAAGTTCCAGATCTCGACATATTATAGTTCTCGGTGATCCATTTCATTCAAACGGTTTTATTTCGACTTGTAACAGTGCAGCCAAGTTGAAATGTCAAGATTTATCGTAGAGGGGCTGCCTTCTCTACCAGATTGCACAACGCGTCTCAGGATTCATAGTGGAGCCGACCGGGCAATGGTACGCCTGAAACGACAACTTTGACTCGTTACATGTCTTCTTTATTCTAATAAACTTCAGACGAGGAATCGTCGAAAACCCGATCAGATCATGCATCCCTCGACTATCCATTAAAAACACCTTGAACTTACCGAATACACAGAAAACGACTTCTGATTTTTTTTTGCATGCTATCGCATGTGAATATTGATAAAATGCCAACAATATTCTGAGAATAACCTCAGCAAACTCTCGCTGATTCGCGAGAACGAGCCTAGCGCGAGTGCGATCAGGCGAATGATCATCCGTGTGAAGCCACGCGCCCAATGTCTATGGCTTTATGTTGCGGCACCAATTCTGAACAGGCTGGTCTTTTTTCCTGAGTAAAAAAAATCATTTTCCTGATCTTAAAACTATTATGAAGGACGGTATTATGCAAATATTTTAAAATGAAAAAATGCTTCCCTGAGCATAGCTGACAAAGAAGAGTTGTTCATTGGTGAGCTGCTCGACGAGGGGCGTGCGAGGTTCGGAGCCGTGCGTCTGGAGATGCTTGTGGTAAGCCTGTGCAACAACGATTTCGGTCAGATTAAAAGTGTCGGACTTTTGATCTACAACTACATATTTGTTGATATTCAAATGATCGGTTAGACTGTTATTGTTGCGCTTTAAAAGGCAAATATAATTAAAAAAAAAATTCAGATTAAGAGTGGCCAGATTTTGATTTACGTCTATTAATTGCGCATCAAATGTCAAGGATAAAAATGAACTTGATAGGCTTGCTTGATGCCGCCGTTGTCTGCGATGTTATCTCCCAGCGTACGCCTTCCATTCACATTTAGAAGGACTTGCTCGTACTAACAATAAGACTGAGAGTTTCAATGACACACAGAATAACAGACTTAACTGCTTCAAAAGTAGAAATGCAATTGGTAATTGTAATTATCAATTCTCGCGAGAAAGACATTAAAGGAGGGTGATCACCAAAAACTTAAGTTGCCATGACACATAACACTTTCACTCGAAGCAGCATTAAATATTTCTCAGTGATCGCGCTCCTTTAAACCAACGGACATATTCAGTATTGTTTGACGAAACACTCCGAGCGTTCGTCAAACGTTCGTCTAGTCTCCGGCTCCCACCAGTTGCGCACGTTGCCGATGCCATCAAAATGACTGCCTGTGCGGAAGACTCTTTGTTATATAATAATAATAATAATAATATTGCGATTATTTCCGAAAAATTCGAGATTTTATAACATATAAAATGACTTCTAAAAATGTCTTTCACCTCCATCATCGAATCCATGGGTGAGCTCGTGCCCGACAAAAGCTCCAACACTGCCATAATTTAGTGCGAGTGGACAGCCGTGGCAGAAGGCAGGCGGCTGCAGAATTGCGGCGGGGAAAACTGAACATCGATAATAGCGCTTGTGGACAACTTGTCTTTAAGGATTAAAATATTTCATTTTCTTTTCTTTCCTTTCAAAACACTTTTTCTTTTTCATCACGCTAAAACGCCCCCTGGAGTAATATGTACGAAAGATTTTACAGGGAATATGGAGTTCCGGTTCGATTTCCGGTCGAGAACAAAGTTTTGCCCGTAAGAGAAGGGCCATAACTTGTCAAAACATAAGGTTTAAAATAATTTATAGTTTGGCGAGCTATGAAACTGACAGATGCTGTTTCGTTGTGCACTGTAGTAAGCGTTAACAACAGCCGGATTCGCGACGAACTCGGATCGATCGACTGGCACGAGAAGGCTGGCAAGTTCAAAATTAAGCTCCCACTGGAGAACCTTGGCCATTCCCTCGGCAAACGAGTCCGTCGGCAGAATGTTCAACTGGAACATTACGAAATTTCATTTTTCAACGATTACGAGTATAAATTATGTACTTCATTGTAGAATTTGTCCAGCTTTTCGTCCTGCAAAATCCAGTCAGGATAGCCAATATTGCGGACGACGGAGCGCAACTTTGTCAGTGCTTCCTGAAATATCTTTGAAAAATGTATTTTCTGACATCGTTCTGAGATAGCCAGTGAATACGTATGAGCTGTGCCTTTTTCGAACGGTT
Source organism: Allodiplogaster sudhausi (assembly GCA_945643635.1). NCBI lineage: Eukaryota > Metazoa > Nematoda > Chromadorea > Rhabditida > Diplogasteridae > Allodiplogaster > Allodiplogaster sudhausi. The sequence goes on from CALZFC010000109.1 coordinate 372,183, forward strand.
GTCCATCCACTCGTTGCCTTCGATGGACTCGCGGAAAGCTCCGCTGATCTCATCGATCATCGTCTCCGTCGCTGCTTTCGCATCCTCAAGCACATTGAGCCTTTCAGATTCAGAAGGGGCACAGGGACGATGATTACATATGTCCTGATTTTTCGACAATTGATTTTTCGAAACTTTTTTCCTGATTTTTCGAAGATTAATTTTTCGTAATTTTTTTTTATTTGTCGTAAACAACGAAAAATCAAGATCTTCTAGTTGACGAAAAATCATGGAAAAAAAGACAAAATCAGCACCTCGTTGAAGTGCTTCTCGACGTAAAGAGCGCTATTCGCGTACTTGAGGTGCTGCGCCGCATCGACACACTTCTTATACCGCTCTCGAGACGCCTCCTGACCTCTTACTACCTTATTCAAACGCTGCAAATAGCGATATTCATGAATATTTTTTTAGGACTTCAAAAATTTTTTTTGTAAAATGTTTTAACTTCATGCATGCCTGTACAATCTCAGCGTATCTCGAGTCCAACTCCAAGTTGTACGTCTTCACGTATGCGAGAAAAATGTAGTTGGCCACTACACGCGGGTTGGTCTCACTGAAGATTTCTATAGAATATTCACGGTTAGAACTGTAGTGCCTTACTGTGTATAATACGTATCGCGTGACACAAATTTCTCACTAAAAGAATATGTTGAAATTATTAGTGCGTATTTTTTGAATGTTTGTTGTATGAACATGAAATTAGTTCAGAATTAGTTCATTTCTTTTTTAGACCCACTTGAGTAGTTCTTTCAGGAGTTGCAGATATAACAGATCAGAGACGTCAACCTTAGGTTCTGCATCGAAATAGACACGAATCGAGGCGGCTGACAAGTTGAAGTATCGCGGCCAGTCAATCTGATAAAACCATACTAAGTTTATTCCACTTACTAAGTTCAAGCTATTTTAACTAATTGTACGCAGGTATGTGTGTATGTATGAATGATCCCAAAAAATTGTACATCAGAAGGAAAATCTATATAAGAAGAGAGTGAAACGAACGAGCGGAAAGACCCGGTGCAAATCGAAAGTATAAGTTTTTCCGTCGATTGTCTCGTTCAGGCAACTCAGTCGCTTTTCCAGCTCGAAAACCTTCCAGACGTCCTCACGGAGCTTCTTCTTCGATATTTCAACGCCGGCGTCAGAAGCGATTAGCGAAACCTTGGGAGAAACAAAATAGGAAAGTCTGGTTCATTGAATAGTTTACAAAAAAAAGAAGGATAAGTTTAAGCAATTGAAAAGGGATTTCCTCTACTGACAGTCTCGAAGGCGAACTGTCTATATGCCTTGATTTGCTTTGCATACGTTTTCTCGTTCTGGTAGAAGTCAGGCTCTCCGAACGTGAGTTTTCCTTTTTGAATCTAACAATAAGTTTAAATAACTTGAGATTCGTATCTCCATAATGCTATAGAAATGATGATGGATAGATAAAAGAATTCTTAAAAATATATGTAATTTGAGTTTTTGTAGAGTTTGCCTGAAGATTCCTTCGCGTGTTGTTTGTTAGATCGGGGTTGATGGCGACGGTCAGAAAAGTTGTTGTCGAGAAGCGAGAGGAAAGGTGAGCAAGCAGGGAAGTCAGGTCAAAGGCATCCGCGTGCCAGTCCGGCGTGAGCATTGGCCACACACCGAGAGACTGAAAAGAGAGAAAGAGAGAGAGAGAGAGAGAGAGAGAGAAGAGAGAGAGATAGAGAGAGAGATTGATAGAGACAGAGACAGAGAAAGATACCGAGCGAGAGAGGGAAGAGAGAGTGTGAGAGAAAGAAGAGGGAAGAGAAGTGAAAGCAGAGAGAAGACAGAGAGCGCGAAGATTGAGAGAGAGTGCGAAGTTTGAAAGAGAGAAGATAAAGAGCGAAGAGAAAGAAGTTAGATAGAAGAGAGAGAGAGAGAGAGAGAGGGAGAAAGAGAACGAGATATGATGGTAATGATGCTGGCGACATACTTTGATTCCTTGGATGAGGTCTGCTCCCTTCGCTCTCTCAATGGCCTCCTCGTCCATGCATGCCTGGTAGAGAGAACGGACCATCTGCTTGGCCTTCGATGGTGAAGAGTCCAGCGGGGACGACAGGAGGTCTCAATTAACTTGCTACCGTATGAAAACGAATGGTGTCTGGCTAATTATAAGCAAATGAAGTTTTCAGCATTTATTCAGCCAAACTAATTATTGATTGCGGCTGTACAAATCAGGCAAGAAATGCTGCTTCTCTTACCTCTAAGCGCCTTAGCAACTTCATTCTTCAGTATGTCAAATTATGCGTGATGCTTGATGCGTCTTCCGGAATCGGGTTCGCTGCAAGCCAGCCGCCGCAAGCAAAGTCGTAAAAGTCTTCGCATGGATCCGCCTATTTGTACAATACTTACCTTATTTATGTATATAAACTACTTAGTAAATTACCATTATATGTACATATATATATGTATATATAATGTAGTTACTAGTAGTTGCGTCATTTAAGCAGCCTGTTTAGAATTAGATAATAATTTAATAATAATTGATTACACCAAAAATAAGTTGACGCGACCACACTTAAATGATATAAAAAACGAACACTTGTATTCATAGAAGCCGCAAGCATCTTTCCGGCGTCGATGAATCCCAATGGAAAAAAAAACAAGATTAAACAGTAAAATTGTTAACAATGTTATTTTTAGCGTCTATTTCTGCGTCTATGGCCATCATGCCAAAACCTGTATGTTTTTAATACCTTTGAAGTTCCAATGTCGAGCGAGGGCGGGGATTCAGACGTCGGGGTCGGGGCTTCAGACGTCGGAGTCGGGGCTTCAGATGTCGAGGGCGGGGCTTCAGACGTCGAGAGCGGGGCTTCAGACGTCGAGGGCGGTGCTTCAGACGTCGAGAGCGGGGCTTCAGACGTCGAGGGCGGGGCTTCAGACGTCGAGGGCGGGGCTTCAGACGTCGAGAGCGGGGCTTCAGACGTCGAGGGCGGGGCTTCAGACATCGGGTCGGGGCTTCAGACGTCGAGGGCGGGGCTTCAGACATCGGGTCGGGGCTTCAGACGTCGAGGGCGGGGCTTCAGACGTCGGGGGCGGGGCTTCAGACGCCGTAGGCGGGGCATCAGGCACCGGCACCGCCGTCGTCAACACAGCGAAAATCAGCAGGCGCAACATCATGCTTCGATCCATTCGTCTGCACATCCTCGGTTGTTGTGACAGGACCTTTTTTGAACTTCTAAAGAAAACATAGCTGGATCTTGGAAAAGTAAAAGAAGTAGAAGAGCAGCCACTCGACCAGACACGAGCGGAGAAGACTGATGAAGAAACTATGAAATATTGACCAGCACTTATTGCTCTGAATAGTGCTTATTGTTAGGAGAACAGCAAAATCTTGTATGGATGAATAGTGAAATATAGAAATGATATATCAGAATAGTAAGATATGCATCGAAAAATAACTGCTTTATCCTCAAACTTTCGCTATTAAACAAACAGCCAGCTTATAAAAACATAAAATATGTAGAACAACGCATGGAGTAAAAATTAAGATGCGAATACGAAATATAATGCTTCTTCTCTACTCGCTCAAAAAAGTCGTACATACATATTCCCACGTGAATATGGTTTCAACCATGCAGAACGATGAGGCCATTCTAACCACGTAACAAACAGAAAGTCTTTCTATGATCATCATTCATGAAATGAAGGGAAAAAATTTTTGAATTGGGAAAAAGGAAGAAAATATAACACATAGAAATATTTTTTTGCTTTCTAATAATGGAAGTGGAAGAGAAATGTAAATGTGAGAAGCAGTGGTTCAACCACGACTGCAAGCTTTTGTAATCGACATGTATTGTAGGGGTAAACTTAGTCAAATTTTGCAAATCATACGCCTGTTTATGCCAGAGTATGGAGAAGGAGAGGAAGAGGGAGAAGAGGAGGGGGAGGAAGAGAGAGAGAGAGAAGCGAGACGAGTCGAGAGAGCCAATCTGAGAGACTCGACCATGCCCAATTGTAAAAGGACAGGGAACAAAAGTACCCTTTGATAATAATTTTCTTAATACAGCGTATGTAGGACCTAAATGACTTCCCAAAAACGTTTTCAGAAAAAAAATTTTTCTCAAGTATGTCTACAGTATGCCCTGATAGTCCAAAAAATATTCTTTGTTCAATGGCGACCAATCTTGATTTTGATATATTTGTTCGATTCCTTGTCTGATGGGGCACAAAAAAGTGTTTAGATACTGTTTTTCTGAAATCTTCATTATAGGGGTCATTTTGGCAAAAATGTGTTTTGAGGGGTCCATTTCTTGCACTGGAACCCCCCCATGTTAAAAAGCCGAATCCACCACGTGAAAGAGCGTGGCTTGTTACCTCTACAATAATTATTCTTAAAGTGAATGTCTTTCCGGAAAGGCACGGTAGCACGTGAAAAATGCGCGCGAGTCGGTCAAAATGGCGCATTTTCAGCAGCCGAGGCACCGTGCTAGCGCATTCATCGATCCATAACTACGCTCAAGGTTAATATTACAAACTCTTTAGCATATCATCTACGAGCTCTCACGGAGATCTTCAAATGTTACATACATACTTTTATTGAAAAGTTTTGATTTATATGGGAAATTACGTTCTGTATAATTAGAAGGCTTAAAAAACTACTTCATAAAGCTTTACGCATGTCCAAACATACATCTTTAGAAAGAGGATGAAATTTGGTACAAGATGAACCCCTTTCAATGAAATTCCATGCATATGATATTTTGTTATAAGCCATAAGATTAGGATAACAACGCCTCATGGAAAAAAGTGCAAAAAAAGAATTCGAATATTCCAATTCGAATAACCTAAACTGTGAATTCTTGGGCGGAATGACAGTGACTCAATTGATTTATGATTTATAATAAAACATCTTATAATTGGAAATTCATAGAAAGGGGTTCATCTTGTACCAAATTTCATCCTCTTTCTTATGATGTATGTTTGGAAATGCGGAAAACGATTGACTGCAACAGAGTAGAGAGAGACAGAGAGCGAGGGGGAGATTGCTGAGAGTAGTAAGTAAGCAGAGAGAGAGATAGAGCAAAGAGAGAGAAAGAGTAGAGAGAGATGAGAAAGAGAGAGAGAGAGAAGAAACCCACCAGATGCAAGTCGCAAGTCGAAGGACACCGATGCTGCATCCAAAGCAGCGGAGAGAACGGAGAAAGGACGGCGCTCTCCATGACCAGATCGTAGTCTACATACGTGGTAGCCCTTCAGCAGCAGACGGAGATTGTTGCGGAGTTCAGTCGTTGATAGGACCTTTTCAATAAACAAGCACACCCACAATGCGTTGCCGGCAGATTCCCAGCTGGCCGCTGGTCTCGTTCACTGCTTTCTTCGACTCTGCGGAGAGTTGGACCCTGCGGCAGACGCTGTCGGGGGAAGTCGGCGTGATCTCCGGGATGTCCGGCCAGAGCGCGATCCCATCGCGGACCCTCAAAGAAAATGATGATCTCTCTCTCTCTCTCTCTCTCTTTCGCACTACACTAACTTTATTTATTTATGTATTTATTGATTTATTGATTTATTTATTCGTTCATTTATTTATTTATTTATTTATTGCATCAAAATTAACTTCTGAGCGAAGGCGTGGAGGTCGACGGGAGAAGTAGCAGCAGGCAGAGATGCAAGAGGCCCGGCCGGCCTCGGCCGGCCCGGGCCCAAGGGCCGGCCGGCCCAAATTTCCAAGGCCCTGTAGGGCAGGGCCGGGCCGGGCCCAACCTAGAGCCCGGCCCTCGGCCCGATTGGCCCTTTTTTCGAAAATATGCTAGCGAGCATTCTCATGACCGACCGAACTCTTGTTGATCATGAGTAATTTTGAAGTTCAGGAGTCGTATTCCGCTTCAAAATCAAATAAATGAGAAGCCTTTTGAACGGGAAGTTAAAAGAAGTAAGTTTTGTTAAGAAAATGACGAATTAAAAATTTTAATTTGACATTTTCTAATAATCGGGCCGGCCGGGCTCAAAATTCAAGGGCCCTAAAACTGCTGGCCGGGCCGGGCCCAAAAACGTTGGGCCAACTTGCATCTCTGGCAGCAGGTGCCATATTCTTGAAGTGGGAAGGGAGAAGGGATGAGGGAAAAGGGAGAAAAGAGAAGGGAGAATGGAGATCGAGTAGATGTGGAGACTGAGCAGAATCAGGGTTTTTATATCGACGCAATATGGAGTACTTTACTGAGTCCGGAAGTACTCCGAAGTGCAGATATTATAATTCCAATCATCCTTTGTAGCCAATGACACATCTTCTACTGATTCGAAAAGCGCGCAGGAAGGCTAAGTGGAAAGATTTTTTTGTTACGTCTGAGAAATTTAACAGTATTAACGTACTTTGATTATTTCAAAAAAAGATATGGCCATTGGACTCCTGCACTTGGAACGCCTATATGTGTTGCACGCAACCAACATTGGTCGGATTTTTCTTAACAGGTCTCGCTCACAAGCCAATTGGTTTACCACAAAGTTGTGTGGAGAGAGTGCGAAGGGTAGTAGCAGCTCTGTCGGATTTTCGGAAGTATGGGACTAGTTCATTTTGAAATGTGTACCCTATCCCTCTCCTCCCATCTCACTGCCGGCGCCCTTCGTAGTCTCTCTTCATAGAAAAGGCCGGCTAATATCGGTTGCAAGCATCGATTTGCCGCTCCAGCGCACGAATTCGTTGGCCCCGGTGACCACTGTGTTGTACCGTTAAGTTTTTTTCTTTAAATTGCTGGAAGTTCAAATAATATTCTTCGCAGGAATTTGGCGTCAGGTTTGAAACTTTTCTCACAGTAAGCAAAAGTGATTGGAATTCCATAATTCCAATGTGCTCTTTAGCACCATTTCTGTGGATTTCTAACATACTATTGCTCCGAATGCAATCGCTGAAAATCGCTAAAACATTCTGAGTATTTATGAAGAAGTGCTGTATAATTTTGTCACGAGATGAACTTATTCACATTGAAAATAAACTTAATTCAATTAATCCCCGATTCCTCTTCTAAGCTAAGTCTTGACATCATTCGATTTCCTCTTGTTTCCAATTCTTTAACACTCTTTTTAAACATTTGTCGGTGAACCACTGCTGCCTCTAGCATGAAGCAAAACTCTGATAATGGCAGAAAGAAACAACTAGGCTTTGGCAGACGGGAAGAGAAATGCCATAACAATGAGCTGGCATTCAATTTCCTTTGAATTCCTTGCGATTTGAGTAAGCAACAGTTGCTCCGATTACTGAGTGGTTACAGTAAAAGGGGACGAGACGCCTTTCATGAGCACTTTCTCTCATTCTTATTTTTCCATTATTGTTCTTGATGTTTTTGAAGGTTCTCGATCAGCAGAAAGAAGACTATGATGTTTGGCTGTTCTGCAGCACTATTTCTGGTGCTTGTCGTCGCTGCTTTTCATGTTACTTTAACGAGAAATAATTTTAAAAATTTTATACAATTATTCAGGAGCCTTTAGTTGCTTATGGTAGATGACAAGAAGAATATTAATCCTGATTCAGTGCCTCCATGCGCAGCCGGTGAATCGTGTCAGCAGTGAGCGGCAACTCGAAATCTTTGGTCACCCTCACGATCGCTTTGGACGCGCTCCTGAGACCGTGGACTTGGAACATCCGATTGCAAACGCTATCGTTGAAGTCGGAAAAGTGGGGTACAAGGCAGCCGAGACAGTTAATGACGTAGCAAAGGAAGCTGCAAAGACAGCCAACAAATTTGCCAAGGATATGGAAGGCTTTTTCACAGGAATTTTCGGATGACAACATCTCCGACATTGGCTGTATCCGTCGCGAAAAAAACTTCTTATTTTTTGCAATATTATGCTAACCTCTATGATATATGTATGATGAAAACTGCAAATGAAATAAAGAAATGTGTTTACGAAAATCTTCAGAGTTTCATAATCATCACATTCTTGTACGACTTAAGAAAAAAACATAATAAAAAGGTAAAAATGACGTACAAATGAAGCTTGGTGGTGAAAAGGGGTGAATCATGGAAAGCGGTATGTACGCATTTGGTTGCTAATGATAACACTCGGCTATGTATGCAAAAGGCAATACATTGTACGTACTGTGTCAACAAAATCATTTTTCCGTGCATTTTCTTACAATTTAAAGAAAATTGTGATAACATTTAAAAGTCTTTATGTACATATGTATGTACATACATACATACATACAAAACGTGTATTTAAAAACATTCATGAAATATTTTTGTATCTTTAATCATATGCTTCCTCGCATTCCCTTCTCGCCCCACGAGGAGCGGGTGAGTGATCACCTGCTCTGAGTGATGGGCCCACCCCCACCTAAGCGTCATGCCACGTCACCCTCATCCTCCCCCGTCGTCGTCGACCCCTCGAAGCTCTCGGAGAATCTTCAGAAGCTGGTCACCGACACCCTCGACTACGCGAACGGCAACGCTCCGGCTGGGATGAACAAGGACGCATGGAAAGGTCTGTCTAGTTTGCTCGTTCTTTTGGCCTCGACAGTCGAGCGCCTGTCCATTTTGTCACCTCCCGCGCCGCCTTCTGTCTCTTCTCCAACCTCTCTCTCTCACTCTCACCTTGGCCTGTCTTTCCCGTCTGCGTCCTCTGCACTCTCTCATGCTCTCTCGCCTCCCACTGCTGAGTCTCCTGCTGAAAGGCACCTCCGTGAGAGATCACTGGTGGTTGCTAATCTGCCAGAGAGCGACGCATCCGATGTTTCGGCTAAAGTGGTTGCAGACGAGAGTGCCGTTGCTAGCCTACTTGGTGTTCTTGGCGTGGAGGCGCGTGCCCAGACTGTGTTTAGAATGGGCCGCGCCAGTGACAAGTCCCGTCTTGTTAAGGTAACTTTGCCTACGCGGAGTCATGTGTTGACGGCACTGAGGAATGGCAGACTCCTTCGGGATCTGCCTGCTTGGCGCAATGTCTTTGTGAGAAGAAGTATGACTTTGGATGAGAGGAAGAAGTGGAATCAACTGCGTGTGCAAGCATCTCAACTGAATAAGAGCGATAGCTCCGCTGGATGGGTGGTGTACAGGATGGAGCTCTGGCGCAAGTCAGAGATCACTGGTCGCCGCAGGCTGACCATGCCACCTCCTCTTCCTGGGGCACTTCCCGATGAAAGCGCAGGGATGCATATTGATGAAACGGACTCCTCTCCCAACGGGCGGGAAAACGGCCAAAGCTAGGTCTCTGTTCTGTTTCATGTGTTCTATTCAATGCCCGCAGTATTGTTAACAAGCTCTCTGATCTACATATGTACATAAGTATCTTTCGACCTTCTCTTCTCTTAATTACTGAAACTTGGCTAAGCACTAAAGTCTTAAATTCTGAATTGATTGGTGGCTTGCCTTATTCTGTGTTTAGGCGTGATCGCTCTAGTAAGCGCGGAGGTGGAGTTGCCATTGTCTTTGATAATTCTTTATCTGTGCAGGTGGTTGATCAGGGCGCTTCATCATCACGCTGTGATACTTTGGCTGTAGATTTGCATTCATTAACTGGTCCTGATACCGTTCGCATTGTAGTCGCTTATCGTCCACCGAATACATCCTCTGCTGCCAATGATCAGTTCTTTGATACTCTCTGTGACATTCTCGCTGTTCCTTATCCATCCATGCTTTGCGGTGATATTAATTTGCATATCGACTGGAATGATCCCTCTTCTATTCATGGACAGCATAGTCGTTTAGCTGATCTTGTTAATGATCTCTCTTTTACTCAGTATGTGCGACGACCCACTCATAAGGATCACATTCTCGATATAGTTGCTGCCTCATCCGGAATTGTTTCAAATTGTGAAGTGAATGCTCCATTTTCCTCCTCCGACCACGCATCCGTATCCTTTAGTCTCTCCTTCAGCAATGATTGTCCTATTTATGCACCTTCTTTTGACTTTAGACGCAGTGATTTTGAAAAGCCCTCCTCCTTTATTTTTGCTGTTGATTGGATTTCTTGTTTTGATAATTTTCTTAACATAGATGACATGTACAATCGTTTTCTTTCCGTTCTCCATTCCTTCATTCCTGGTTGTACCCCCTCAGGCGCAACTTGGCAAAGAGTACTAGCTATCCACCCTATATACGTTCCTTGCTTTTGCACAAGAATAGGCTTTATTCTAAGCTTAATTGCACTCCCGTTCGATTAGAATATGAAAGAGTTTGTCTGAAATTGCGTAAGCTTGTTGACAAGTTTGTAAGAAATTGTGAATCTCGGCTTCTTAGCTCAACTTCTGGATTATTCTCCTTTGTATCTGCCCGCCTTAAGCAAGCTCCTAAAATAGGTTGCATTACTGTCTCAGGCCAACGAATCACCAGTGACTTAGAAAAGGCTGAAGCACTTGGATCTTCTTTTGCTAATGTATTTACGGTTGATGATATGCATTCTCACGATTTCCATTTCAAGAACGAGTACTCTTTCTCAGATTTTGTAATTATGCCACAGCAGGTTCAGTATTACCTAAAAAGGCTTAAACCATCGTGCTCTCTAACATCTGAAGGTTTGCCTCCCATCCTCTATAAGAAATGCGCTCAATCTCTTTGCAAACCTCTCAGCTTTATATTCAACTTTTCTCTCTCGCTTGGAACTGTCCCCTCTGTATGGCGAGAAGGCATTGTTATTCCAATTAACAAGATTAGTGCGCCATCTGAGCCTTCTCATTTCCGCCCAATAACTCTCTCCCCTGCGCCTGCCAAAGTCATGGAGCGATGTATTAAGCCTCGGTTGGAAAAGTGGTGTAAGCGCTTCAATCTGCTCCCTGATTCTCAGCACGGTTTTCGCGAACGCAAGTCTGTTGTGACAAACTTATTAGAATCCACTCAAGACTGGCTAAATGAAACAAATAAGGGGAAATTTGTTGATGTTTTGTATTTCGACTTTGCAAAAGCTTTCGACACAGTTTGCATTCGGAAGCTGCTATATAAACTTGATTGTTGTGATATTCGAGGTAACATGTACAACTTGTTAAAATCGTTTTTGGAGGCTCGAACATATAAAGTTAAAGTTAATGGAGTACTCTCGAGTAATTATGATTCTATTTCAGGTGTTCCGCAGGGGTCTGTACTCGGTCCTCTATTTTTCAGCCTTTACATCTCAGACTTGCCAAGAGAATTGGCCTACCTTTTAACAGTTAAGCCGGTAATGTTTGCCGATGATCTCAAGCTGTATGCATCTTTCGATCAACTTTCGCAAGGCCTCACCCACAAGCAACTTTTGGATGCCTGTTTAGTTATCGTAGAATACTGTCAAAAATGGCAGTTGTCGGTTGCACACAAAAAGTACTCCGTTCTTCATCTTGGCAAAAGAAATCCAAAATTGACCTACCTCATTCAAACTCTTGTGCCTTCTATCTCTTTCACATTTCCTGTTGCTATTGATCCAGTTCGTGACTTAGGTGTCTACATTGACTCTGATCTATCTTTTAAGTATCATATCTCTCTTACGGTAAAGAAGGCTTAGAGTAGTATATGCATTATTTCGTATTCTCTAGTCTGGTTTCCCTTTCGCTTATACCAAGTGTTTCAAGGCATTTGTCCTTCCAATAGTTGAGTTTGCAAGTCCAATTTGGTCTCCTCATCGAGTTATGCTGATTAGAGAATGAGAGAGAGTCCAGAAGGTTTTCACTCGTTTGCTTTTTAATCGTTGCCATCGTAATTCTTCTACATCTGCTATGATTCCTAGCTATCCTGATAGACTAAAGCAGTTGTCGTTTCATTCGCTTTACCATAGAAGAGTGCATTTGGATCTGATTCTGACATTCAAAATTATGAAGATGCTGGTTGCCATTCCTATCTCTCTTTTCTATAAATTTAGGCCATGCACACATAGAACAAGCATATTTTCGTTTTACATTCCGACTACTAGGAAAGATCAGTTGTATCATTCGTTTGCGTATCGATCTGCTCGCTGGTACATGAAGTTGCCTCTTTCTCTCATTGCCTCTCCTTCTCTATTGGTTGCGAGAAATCGTATTCATGGCTTTTCTGTTAGCTCAGTACTATCAGTCCCAAGTATCACAGGTATATAATGTTGTTCTCTCGGCCATCCCAAACACCCTTTCCCCTCTCCCTGGCCATTCTTTTCCTACCCCTCTCAACGTCCCAAGAGTACGTCGCTGTGCTCGCTCCTCTGCACGCCCTCTCCCGTGCATACAGCGATCCGCTTCTCGCTCTTTGGTGGCAAGACGAAGTCAGGGCCTGGCTCCCCCTGAGTGGGGCGGGTGCAGTGGCTACTCTTCCTTTCCTTTCCTTTCCATTCCCTTCTCTTCCCCCTACCTTCCCCTTCTAAGTTCTACTTCTCTAAGTTTTCTCTCTTATCTTAATCTTTACTCTATCACAATCACAATCAGGAACTTTTTAATAATTACTGCATTTTGCTTCTCCAAGTGTCGTCACATTAAATTTATTTTGATGTCGATAAATAAATAAATATGTTCTTCCTCTTGCATTTCATACAATGCCTTTTATTCTTAATTTAATTGAGCTATTGTTTCAGTTTGTAAGCTAACAGTGAAAAAGGAGGAATAAGAAAACAGGAAAGGAAATATTTAATAGAAAAGGATAGTCGGAGAGTGGTAAAGAAACCGAGAACAAAAGAAGGTGAAAGATATGTAGTGAAAAAACTGAAGAAAAAAATGAAAGAGGCAGGGAGAGAGAAAGAGAACAAGAGAAAGAAACAGACAGAGAGAAAGATGACGTATAGAACACTTCAAACATTCTGACAAGGGTCTTTCTTTGTTTTGCTTGCTATTTGTAAGGAGTGAACAATCAATGCAAGCAATTAAGATGACGAATTTAGAGAACAAGTAAAGGGTTTTTTATGATTTTTTTTTCATTTTCTTCTTAAATCACAATTATATCAGAAAGATTAAATGAATCATTGGTTATACGTGCAAAGATGTATGTTTGAGCTAACCATAAGAGTACTCTTCTTTCATTTACATCCCTGTTTCAATGCACTTGACATCATCAAAGCATAATTGGACTAATTGTAAGTAGGCTGCTGACTAAGGCTTAGCTTACATTTGAGACATTAGGATTGTAAGAGCTCACAATCAGTGAAAATGTACGCATAGTTTAGGCGATGGAGGAATGAAAAGGTCACGGCTTTTGAACATAAGGAACTTGGTATTCCATTTCGTCAATAAAAATAATAAAAATTAGACTTCTTTTTCCTTCTGCAATGTTTTCAAAAGGCTGTTTGGCAATTGTGACAACTTTATGGGGAATGTTTATTAAACACCGAGTATTTCATAAATAATGTTGGTGAGTTTCATTGACGCCATTATACATTCTTTAGTAGACGGCCTCCGAGCTTGAGCCGGCGCATCCGCAGCCGACGGGGTGGCTGAAATGCATTTATATTGTAAAAAAAACATGTAAACAAATTAAAATTTTAACTGTAGAAATATCGTAGTGAATATACCGTAATTCTGGAGTGAATACATTTTAACTGAATTTAAACAAGACGACACATTCATGACACTTACAAACGGCTCGCGCAAGTTGGAGCTGCGAGTTCTTCGCTGCTCGACGCGGCACCGCAACCGCAGCTGAGAGGGTGGCTGGAAAAAGAGAATATATATTTTTTATTTTTATTTTGCACGTTTACAAATATGTAGTTACTTCTGAGAGGAAATTCATCGAAAACCTGAAAAGAACAAAAATAATGAAATCTCGAAGAAAATAAAATAAAAATATAGAATGTAAATGTCCTACAGAACGCTCGAGCATGCCGGCGCAAGGCGTTCCTCGCTGCTCGAGCTGCCGTACTGGCGCCTTAGGGGAGAAAAAAAGATTCAGTTTTGAATGCGCACCTTTTTGTCTGACTCAACAGCAAGAGAGCATGTGATTTAGATTTTTAAATTAAAAATGCCATGGAAGCGGAAATAATGTAAATTCAAGTGAATTCATTCAACCAACACTGGATGGTAGTTCGGGTAGACGCTGTTGCCGCAGCCGCAGCCGCAAGTCGGAAGCTATAAGAACAAGTTGCAAAGAAGACAAGTTAATGAGCTTAATTAATATTAGCTTTAAAATATTAGCTCCGTAGTTACCTTACGGAGACCGTAGCGGACCTTGTTCTTGACAACCAACTTCTTGAACACCTGCAAAATTTCGTTAATTGATATTTTTTGCATCTTCGTGTTTAAACACTGTCAACATGCTCTTCTTGTGTATTGAGTATTTCTTGCGTCTTGCGCATTATCATTTTGAGAGAACCTTTGGCAGACGACGAACGACGTGCTGGTGGAGAGTGATCTTCTGGGTCACCTGTAATATTATTGCTCGACTATGCACATATTTTTGAAATCAAATGGACAATTTGTAACAATACTTAATTTCGCACTATGAAGTATGGAAAAAGATGAACAAGAAGAAAAAGATGTGGAGAAAAACATCATTTCATCCTACCTTCTTGACCTTCTGCGGGTGGTTGACAACGAAGCGACGATGCTTGACGAGCACCTTCGGGCAATGCTTGACGACGCGAGCTGATTGTGGGACTTTTTTTATTTATTCAATTTTTGATTGGTGACTCGTCGACAATTTTTGTTGTCTTCTAAAACTGAGTGCTTTTTACAACAACAAAAAAATTTCCTCACGCTGGCATCCGCAAGTGGCCGTTGGGATGTAACGGCGGACACACGATGGGCCGTGGTTATAGTAGCCGACCTGAAGTGGAGAGAGAGAGAGAAGAGAGAGAGATAGACGGAGAAGCGACAGAGAGGAGTGAGAGGAGAGAGAGAAGAGAGAGATAGGGAAAGAGAAAAGAGTATCTCCTCATCTTCTAAAGAGTAGGCTTTTTCGAAAATGATAAAGCAATTCCTGTTGAATCTTCTCTAGCTATAAACGAGTCCAAAACTAAATAATGAATTCTTGCCAAAAACATTGGCGAAAGAGCATGTGATTTAGACAAGCAGCCGCCACTATGATCAGAAAAAAGTGCCGAGATATTACCGTTGAGTGCTGCGCTAATTTAATGGTAGCTAAATCGCACTGTTATACTCAACCTCATTCGAGCCGGACGACGAGCCATAGCCGGTCGCATAGCCGCCGTATCCAGCGAAGGCAACCGAGCACGAGACGGCGAGGAGCACCAGAGTTGTTTGCATGCTTGCTTCAATTTTATACATATTCGCATTAAATTGTTCAGTTCTAAGATATCACCATTCCAATTGTAAGCTGAAGAGCGGTTCTTCCTCGAAATCCAACATAAAAAGAAAGCTGCCCTACATTTTTTTAAAAGTTTTTTTTGAAAGCCAAAAGACGTTCATTTTCTAAAGCAAATTGCAAAAGTAGAAATGTTGAAGAAGACACGACGATGCTTGCAAGTTGCACTAGCTTTCCTTTTATATCGAAACCGTTGACATTCTCTCATTCACCACCCGCGCTCACTTGGAGCTTGCTTGTTTTCCTTCCTCTCTTTCTATTCCAGTCTCTCTCTCTCTCCACGTTATTCTCAATAAGAGCGCCGTGCAGCCGAGTAGGGCAAAAAGAATTGCAGAAAGAAAAGGGCACTGACGGTGCGATATACACAATTAAATGAAGAGGCATTTCACTTGGAAGAAAAAAAAGAGTTCCAAGTCTTTATTCTCAAATGCTGTTTTTTCGACATATTGGCGTTCATACAACTGCGATCGATGTCGCAAAATAAAATACATTATGAGTTATATCGCTCTGTTGGGCTCTTTTTCTTTTTCTTAAATGAACGAAGACGCACCAAAATAGCGTCTAACAATAAGCGCTTTGATTTTACAATCATTCTTCTCGAAGGCTTTCAAAAGGGGCCACAGATTCTCAATTCTAAACAATATATGTATGTCATTACTGAAGGCTCTAAAGATCAGCAGACATCAATATCTCTATCAATATTTTTTTATCAGTATCTCAATCAATATCTCGCTCGTCCTTCTTCGATGGTGTTTCTTCTGGAACAGCTCGGTTGCATTGGCTGAACACTTGGCCGGTTGCCAAAAAGTGCCACTCGAACCTTCAGATATGCCCTATAACGAAAAAAAACCATGTTTTATTCAACATTGTTGTTATTGTTTCACATGTAAATCACTCTATGCATCTCACTATATATTACATATAAAATCGTATCCATCATCCATATCTTATATGTATCCATCGTTTCGACATCAAATATATAATGTTTTCTCGTCAGTGTGCAAAGTAAGCAAAAAAATTTTTAGTAAAGAATATTTAGTGAATTAGAACAAAAAAGTGTGCTTTGCCTCCTAAAGCCGTAGTCCTTGAGGAAGAGGAAGATGAAGAATGCGAAGCAGGCCAAGAAGCATGCGAGCATCCAGGCGAGCGCGACCAGATTCGAGCGAAGGCTGTCGGATTTCTGAAGGTGAGGAATGCATTTCTAAAATTAGAGGATTTAATTCGAAGACTTACAATTAATTATAGAACTTATCTAAACGAAAAAGTCAAATAATTTAGGCTCAAATTGACCCTGAAAGTAGGCACTCTCTCATTCGTGTGTGCTAGTATTTCGCAGGTCTCACAAACCCACTGCTTCAAATTGTTATACAAAGAAGAGCCGCGGCAATTTGAAATCTCACAAATTCATACCGTGATCACTATAGGATATTACGAAATGAAATCAAACTTTTCATTAAAAATGATTTATTCATTTAAATCCAAAGAGAACGAGCGATTTAGAGTGATGTATTATATCCTGGCGTATTCAAGAACATACACATGTTTCGCTTCCCATTCATGCTACTTTAAAAAAAAAGAACGGAAATTCCAGCATTCTCACAGTACCTCCGTTCGGGTGCCAATGTTTTGATGAGCATAGTCAAGGTCCATGTGTAAATAGTGAAGAGTAGTGCGAGCTAGTCTTGCTAAAAGAATATTGAACGGAGAAAACAGTCATTGAATCATTGAAATCGTACTCGAGCGCATAAAACAGAGATAGGAATGATCGGTTTAGATAATATATGTACATATATGTTTATGCACTTGTTTCTCTCTCTTTCACTCTCTTTAGGAATGATCGGTTTAGATAATATATGTACATATATGTTTATGCACTTGTTTCTCTCTCTTTCACTCTCTTTCTGTCTCTCTCTCCCTTTCTATTTCTTTCTTTCTCTTAAATTGTGGGCGTGCTAATGGCGGATTAACAGATGACTATCTAACCGTTTAATGTGCTCGCTATTTGAAGACTCAGGAATATTCTTCGCCTACATCCTTTATGTGACATTTGCAATGGTTTTGCCATCCACTTGTGTCTAACAGGGAAGAAGACTTCTTCTCAAGCAACCGCTCAAGTGGCACCTCAATCAGTATAATGAGATAAGCCACTTTTCTCTGCTGAAGAATGTCCTCTGAATGAATGACAGAGTGCAAGAGTGGCAAATCAGCTACAATCGGATTGTGCAATTTTTGTGCCATCCGGTGATTAAAAATCAAATTTGTACTTTTTCTTAGTCATTGCTCAAGCGAAGAAGCATTAGAGGAATAGAAAACACTACTGAAATTAAATTCAATTTTCATGATATGATCTCTCTAAATCGCATGGTGCCTTACCCTCCCTTGTTTCCGGCAAAAATAATTCAAGATTGCCTTTTTTGGTGTCTATAAGCATTTGTCGGAAGAAAAATTGTCTTTGTTTGAATAAATGTAGTCTCAGACAGAAAAAAAAACTTTATTCTCTTTCATTAAAACTCGCAAGTAGATACACGTAGATGTACTTGCAATGGATATCACATGAGTCGCCATCAAAAATACACAGACAGTTATGAGTGGTTGGAGGACGGGAGATTCTGGGAATCATGATAATATGTCGAGGTGAAAACGGGTTGGGGTTCGATGAAGCTTGAAACTCTGCGACTACAAGCTCCTTTAAGCGTGGTAACGTGCGCGTCTGGCGAGGTAGCGGGCGCGCATGCGTGCTCGGTAGCCCTCGTCATCGCCCGCTTCTCCGCTGTGTCCACCACCGCCGCCGCTGACAGCGCTGCTCGGGTTCATGCCGGGTGCTGAAGCTCCGGCGCCTGAGCCGGAGCCGCCAGCTCCATATCCACCGGAGCCGGAGCCGGAACCGGCTCCACCATCACCGCCCCATCCTCCGGCACCACCAGAGCCAGAGCCAGAGCCAGATCCACCTCCGGCACCACCGCTGCCAGCTCCAAAGCCACCGGAGCCGCCACCGGAACCGCCGCTACCGGCGCCTCCCCAACCTCCGGAGCCAGAGCCAGAGCCAGATCCACCTCCTCCCGAACCACCGACAGCTCCAAAGCCACCAGAGCCCGACGCGCCACCAGAGGATCCCGTTCGTGCCGGGCAAGGGCAATAGGCGGCATCCGAGCCAGGCAGGCCATCCGAGCCGTTGTCACCGTCCGATCCCGACTGTCCGTCATTGCCAGGTCTGCCAGGCTGTCCGTCCTGACCAGGCTGGCCGTCGTTGCCTGGCGCGCCATCCTGTCCCGGATTGCCGGCGGCTCCGGGCGCGCCGGCACGTCCAGGCTGTCCGGGTCCGCCAGGAAGACCGGGAGTGTACTCGACGCCAGAGTCGCCGGGCGCACCGGGTGCGCCGTTGTTGCCAGGGCGACCGGGTTCGCCGGGCTGTCCGGCCTCTCCCGGTGCTCCGTCCTGGCCAGGCATGCCGTCGGGACCGGGCTCGCCGGACGCGCCAGGGTTGCCGGCGGGGCCGGGGGCGCCGGATTCTCCGGGTGGGCCAGCTGGTCCGGGTGGGCATGTGACGCAGCCACCGGGGATGTCGTAGGTGGCGGCGAGCGCGTAGCCTGAGGCGCCGCCGCGTCCGGGCTCGCCGGGCTGTCCGTCATTTCCGCGTTCGCCGGGCTGTCCTGGCGGGCCGGGCGGGCCTGCGGGGCAGTTACGGGAGGCGGCCGCGCAGCCACATCCGCCGGCCTGACGCTTGGCGCGGCCGGCGAAGAGTGTCGCGAACGTGGGCGGAGCATCGGTGGCGCCCGAGGGGTTAAGGTGAAGCTTGAGGATGAGCGACCAGGTGTCCTCGGCGACTACCTGCAAGGGGTCCACGGTTTGCTCTACGTTCTTTTTGAGGGCCACGTTTGATCTACGAAATTTTTTTTTAAGTGACACAATTTGATCTACATACCTCACTATTTGAGGGCCACTAGATGTGCTTATAATCAAGTTGGTGAAATAAGTAAATGGATAAGATAAGAATTTAAGAATAAAAAAAGATGTCAGATTTGGCACGTACGCGGACTTGGCTCATGCTGGTGGTGACCTCGTCCTGGAGGCTCGACATGTCGTTGACCATCGAGTGGATGGCGAGCAGCGACGTGCACGTCATGAGCAGCGCGACCGACGAGCTGATGCCGATGAGCCACGACATTTCTGGGAAAATAAAAAAAAATTAAACGGGAAAGAGGAAAGTTCAAAAATAAATAACATTCGAAACGCCATGTCTAATGGGTAAACAGATGACAGTGAACGGCACTTTTAAGGGTTGTGAGACACATGACTGATTGAAAAAAGATATACTGTTTTTCTTCTTTTCTATGAAAAGGTTCAATCGTTGCACGATTAAGTGTCCGAAAAAAAATATTTATAAAAAAATAACTTATGACATTTTTCAAACTAAGAAAGCTCATACCGAGAAAAGACCAATCAAAGAAAATAACGATGGTCAACGAAAATTTAGAAAAAAATTGGCCTAGTTTTATGTTGTGAAACTGCTGCTAGGGCGTAGAAATTGGCAGAGAATGTGCTTTGAATTGGAGCTTCTCTGCCTTGCCTGGTGATGACTACTCGAGTTGCCTTATATTGGCTTGGCTGGCCCGGCCAGAGCACGTTGTAACTCCCAGTGGTCCTTTGTGTGCGTGAGTGAGCGGGCCGACCCAAACAGGCGAACGCACTTTTTTGTCACTCTCTCTCACTCTCTCTCTCTTTCTCTCGTTTCCCTCACTCTCTCTCTCTCTGTCTTTCTCTTTCTTTCTTGCTTTCCTCTAACCTCCTTTTCTCTCCCTCTCTTTCACTCTCTCTCCTCATTCCCTCTCACTTTCACTTTCTCTCTTTTTCTAACTCGCACCTCCTCGGGCGTTCTATACCTGCGTGAAATAGCGTGGGCAATTCGCTCCCGAGCTGAAAACGAGGGGGGCATTATCTGTTTTTGTTCGCCTTACTACCTTTTTAGTCTACTGCAACTTAATCATTTCGTCGTCATCTTTCTCGCTTTCTTTCTGTCTCTCTCTCTCTTGTATCTTTCTCTCTTTTCTCTTTTTCGCTCTCTTCTCCTCTCTGTTTTTGTTCAATGACTTGATGTTGCATATGCTGTAATGGCCGCTCGGCGTTAATAGAGTGCCGCCCAGTAGCGGACAACAAAAGCTTCCTTTCTGCCACTTTTCACTAACTCGTTTTTTTTTCAAGTAAGATCGCCCCGCTGACCCCAAAAAGTGTCACATAATACAGCCTGTCAACACATTAAAGCCGTTCAAGCCGATCACTCAACCGACTTCTCCATTAAATTCTCTTCTTCGTTTAACAGCCCTCGCCAATGGCCACTAGACGATTGACTAATGCAGCACTCAAACAATAGCTTCAACTAATTACTTCAACCAATGAGTTTAGAGACTAGTCATTATTGTCTCTTGTATAGAGCATATTCTTTGACCATTGCTGTCCTTTTTTTTTTTACAAATTGTAACATTCTTCTATGAGGGAAATTGAACAAATATTTTATTACAAATACCTTTCAACAATGTGCATACTGCACAATAAGTGTTACAACGACTCATTTTATGTGATCATCACTGTAACAATCCTAATTTTTTTTCATAAAAAGGGGATATAGCGACGAATTTTAACTGAATTCACAAGTTCAGTTATCTCGAAAAATACATTATTAGCTTAAATCATATTTTCTATTGTCTTGATGAGATAAATTCATAAGGTCTATTGTCTCGATAAGATTAATCTGTTCTATAGCTGTACATTGACCGGGTGGCTGCTGTCATCATCATCATCATCTTCTTCTTTTTCCCGTTCAGCAACAACCGGCTGTGCCGCAGTGACGTCATCGGCCGAGCGACACAACGTAATGATAGCGGCGACAGCGAAGATGAACGAGACACAGACGTGGACGCCGGCGTAGACGAGGTACTGTAGAGATTCATATGTGTATATATATATATATATATATATATATATATATATATAAACAATATAATAAGTTACAAAGTTACTTTTTACAAGAATAATCTTCAGTAACGAGTCAGCATTTGAGTTTGTGCAAACAAACAAAAGATGGTGTGACACATACAAGACACATGTTCTTGACAACTTTCACAACATATGCCCTTAGCTGCTCTCACGTAGCTTTTCTTCAACACACTTTTATAATTGGCACACTCGGCGCAAAGTGAATAGGGGAGCACTTGTGACTTGCGCGATTTAGGTCGTGAAACCATTTGGAAAGGGATGACAGCAGTTCTACTAGAGTCATGTTCGTTTGCTTGCGCGTTTCAAGCGCATATTTGGTGGTGTCTTTTTGTGCACACATGCACATATAAAGAAGATGCAGGGGATTCTTCGTTCTATTGTGAATTTTATTTTATTCACCGTGCTCGTGAAACATGCTTCATTATGAACCGAAAAGAATAACTAAACTCCTTCAACCTTGACTAGTCAATATATCGATTTACTTTTATTTCTAATATCCATTTCGTCATGCCATTCCATAAAGTAAGTTACCTGTGACGTCACTTTCAACGCGAGAGGGCCATGCTTGTCGGCGACAATGTACGTGAGAAGCGACTGAAGAGCGAGCGCGACAAACGTATTGAGTCCGAAGACGAGGCCGAACGAGTCGGAGCGGAGACGGTCGGCCAGGTTGAACCTAGACTAGGCGAGTTTTTTTTTTTTGAGAGAGAACCGTAAATTCAGTTTTGAATTCGCGCCCTTTTAACCTGAAACAAGGGCGAGAGAACATGTGTGCTTGTGAAGAAACACGAATTCAATGTTGATTACGGTTGAGTTTCGTACCTCTTGGAGCAAAAAATTGGGTTGTTTTCTATTTTTTTTTCCATCATTTTTACATATCTCGAACTATTCTGAGGCTATAGAACATTTTTCGGAGCAAAACTTTTCAGAAATTATGTTAATCTTCTAGTGCAGTTTCGAAGAAGATAGAAAAGATACAGATTCATTTAAAAGTTTTTTTCGTATTATATTATTTATTATTTTATTCAATTGCTCACTGTGCGATCGTGATCATTGCCTCGAAAAGAGTACGATAGACGATGTAGCCGGCGTACATGACAAAGACACTCGAGGTTCTTGCCTAAATTGCCTATTACCTATAATTTTTGCTAATCATAAAAGTGAAGGACTCGCTTGCTACTGCGAAATCATTCAAAAAAATTTTTTGTAGAACTTGTAGAAATGAAGTGCATTTTTGTTGTACCTGTAAGAATAGAAGTCCAGCATCGCCGATCGATAGCACGGCGAGCAGCAGCTCGCCCCAGCGTGACCAGCGCAGCTCGACTCGCTGCATCGCGAGCACAACGGGGAGAGCTGAGAACATACCGACGAACTTATGTATTTCCACGCACTTAAATCTCACTATTTTTAAGAGATAATAGTGAAACTTAAATATTGCTGCTTACTATTGACCGTCTCTTCTCTGTATTATTTTAAAGACATGTTTAAAACAAATGCAGCCCTTATAAAGTTGCAACACAAAGACACGCAGACTTACAGACGAGCGGCGTGAGTGCCTCGGTGAATCCGTTATATTGACCACTGTGCTCCGTCTGCACGGTGCCCCAGAGCGACTGTTCGTAGTTCAAGATCTAAATGTGTGCATATTTCGGCTTGAAAACTAAACTTTCAAAATTCAAATTCAAATTTCCCGCCTGATTCATGAGGCAGCTGTTGAGTGCCCACCAGAGCGACCACTTGACGGTGAATGCATCCGAGTAGACCGCGCGCCCGTCCCTCCAGAGCGTCGCGAACATTCGCTTGACGAATTGGCCGTAGGTCACGGCTTCGGCAACATCGACACCTCCATTCTCAGCGTCCGCAGCCTTTGCAACTAGTAATTGGTTGCGTGAAAAATAGGACAAAAAAAAAGATTTTGGCGATCACAAAGCACCAAAGTACAGCTTCTTAATGCCTACACGAGCAAAAAAAATACATTTGAGATTGCAACACCATTGGGTGTAAACGTTGCGAATGATGAATATTTAAACGTGATCTTTTAATCCAAATTTTCAACGGTTTTTCTTTATCCGCTTGCCCTGTTTCGAGAAGCGCTTCTCGTGCGCGTCCTGCCATCGCACAGTCGGCAGAAGAAGCGCGAAGGGAAGAGCGAGGACGAGACTGGCGGTCGAGATGTAGTTGAGCGTCCTGTAGGGGGAAGTAGGAGGCGGGACGAGGGGAGTGGAAGTTCAACTTGGGATTGACGTGAAACCTGTCTCTCATCCAAGCATTCATTTTTATATATGTACCGTCTTTTCTCTATTAGTGCCCCCGGGGGCACTATTTTTCAATCCCCTTGCGAGAGGGGGCAGGGGTTGCCGGCCCCGGCCCCGGCCCCAGGCCCCGGCCCCCGGGGCTGGGGCCGGGGCCGGGGCCGACCCTGGGGGCCGGGGCCATGGCCGGGGCCGTGTTCGGAAGCGGGGGCCGGGGCCGGGGCCGGAGCCTACCCTAGGGGCTGTGGATAATTAAATGAAGTTCACCCCCAGTTGAACAAATTATAAGCCAATTTATGACTAAATGTGCTAGTTTTTATTCAGTATGCGTTACATATGTATTACGCATACGCATTTTCTCAATTTTGGATAGATTTTTCCCCCGATGCGAAATTTTTAGAGAAAATTTTTTAGATTTGGGGTTGAGGCCTCCTTTGGGGCCGACCTTGGGGGCCGGGGCCGGGGCCGACCCTGGGGGCCGGGGCCGGGGCCGACCTCGGGGGCCGGGGCGGGGGCCGGGGCCGGGGCCTACCCTGGGGGCCGGATATTTTCGGCACCCGGCCTCCCCTGGAGGGGGGCACTATTAGAGGGGGGTTCTATTAGAGGGAGGGGTACTATTTTTCAATTTGACTGACAAAAAGTTTGATAACACCACTTTCTTCTCAAAAACGAAGAATTATAGCTCTTCTTCAACGGAATCAGCACTGGAATATCAGTTTTACCTTAGATTTTGAATGAATTTGCAATCAGTTCATTGGTAAGAGCATCCCATACCTAAGCATGGATTCCAGAAATGACTCTATTAGACAATTAGGGGGGGGCACTATTGGAGGGGGGGGGGTTCTATTAGAGGGAGGGGTACTATTTTTCAATACCCTTGCGAGAGGGGGGGCACTATTAGAGGGGGGGTTCTAATAGAGGGAGGGGCACTAATAGAGAAAATACGGTATATGAATCTTGCAAGGATACATCTTGGGCCGAAATAGAATGAGTGAAAGAGTATATATAGAGGGAGTGAAATAAAGATAAAGAGTGAGAGAGAGAGAAGAGAAAGGTAGATAGAGAGAGAGAAACAGAGAAGAAGAGGACGAAGAAAAATCGGCTTGAGCTTGCCTGTAGGTGCCCCACTCGAGCAGGATGACCGCTTGACTGACGGCATATGACGAGAAGCGGCCGACTAGCAGTGCGCCGCGAACGTATGACGTCACGCTTAAAAAAATTTATTTTAATAAAAAATATATATTTTGATTAAATATCTATTGTGTTTTTTTTCCCTAGGAAACATAAACACAACCTCTTAAAATGGTCCTTTGGAGCCGTGACATAAATGTATGAGAAGTAGGCAACGCCTGAAGCCGTCGCAAAGCCATAGGCCAACTCGACAAACTGCAAATATTTTGTTGTGAAAAAAATTCTTTTTGCGAAAGCACGGATTTGATTTTTTGATTTTTTAAAATTTTTATGCTAATTTAAATTAATTAAGTAATTAAAGATAAGCTCGAGCTTACTTCCACTGCTTAACTGTATTCCGCATACAATACTTAATATGCATCGAAAATAAAGAAAGAGAAGACGAATGGTCATCAACCTGTTGCGTCAGGACTGAAGTGCCAACGTCGAGCAGGAGCCAAGTGGCGATGTAGCAGAAGAGCTCGAAGATGATTACGGGCTTGTAGAGGAGGATGTCGGTGAGGAGGAAGATGGGAATGAGCGCAACGAGGTACGTGTACGTCCAGATTGGATAGACCTCAAATGGAGAGTTATGAGAGATGAGAGAGAGGGGGGAAGCAAGAGAAAGAGCGAGAGAGGAGAATGAGAAAGAGAGAGAGAATAAGCGATAAAAACAACAGTAAAATAAAAATGAACGCATGAATTTATTTTTAATATTCCTTCAAGAAATTTGCTACATTTCCTATTGATGCTTCGAAATGGTTTCTTCTTCCATCTTCTTTCGAAATTTGTTGTGTCTTCGTTCTCTGCAGCCACACGTTTTTCATTCGTGATAGAAAAGCATAGATAAGGAATGGCTCGACTGAAAATGAAAAGACAATTGCAAGAACGACGTAAACAGGCGTTGTCAAAACGAAACAAAGCGAGAGTTGTAAAGTGTGGAGGAGAGGAAGACGGTGTGAATAGAGAGTGAGAAAGAGAGAGAGAGAGAGAGAGAGAGAGAGAGAGAGAGAAAGATATGGAACGAGACTGGAAAAGACAGTGTGAATAGACAGGGAAACAAAAAGAGAGGGAACGAGAGTGGAAGACTCAGTGTTAATAGAGAAAGAGAGAGAGAGAAAAAGAGAACGAGATTAGACAAGAGAAGGTAGAGAGTCTACATCGATAAACGTCAGAGATAAAAGAGTGATGTGTGGCCATAGAAATTTGATCGTTCAGCGGATTATAAAAGACAGTGAACGTTTTTCCAGTCTCACATTCGGGAAGTGTAGCGTTAAAGAGAATGTATTGCACAACACATCAGATATCGGCCGAAATTTATTCGCAAACTATTAAATAGGGCATTAAATGGTCCATAAATTATTCATAAACTCCTTGAAATGGTAAGAGCCGAACTCGGTGCTTAAAAATAACGATTAAAAAATGAATTAAAATTGGTTTAGGCCTACCTCCGAGCTGAGCACCTCCTTGGAGATGTTGAGCGTGAGATGCTCGAATTCGTAGAGGAACGGCTCGGTCGGCTTGAACTCCTTGAGCGCGCCGTAGGCGAGCAGTGGAAGGAGTGCGCGCCAGAGCGTTGAAATAGCCATTTTAGTTCTTGTGGCTCTTCAAAACCTTACTTTTGGCTCGTCAAAACCAAACTTTTGGCTCGCCAAAACCGTACTTTTGCCTCGTCAAAACCGTACTTTTATGTTATTTTGATCTTTGATCTTTCAAATAATGTATGTAGTAAATGCAAGGATTCCTTCCATACAACACCCTCAAAAGTAAATATTTTTACAAGAAAAAGGCGTATTAAAATGGGCGAGAATCAGCTTTGAAAGGAACACAATAACAAAGCAAGAAAAAGTCGTGATCAATGCGTGAAGAGCATTGGCATGCGAACGAGGTGGCACAACAAATAGTCTTTGTCTCTCTCTTTCTCTTTCTCTCTCTCTCTCTCTCCCGTGCAGAGATAGGAAGCTGCTAAGCCTGCTGTCTTATTTCATTCGAATTGTTGACTTTCTCTTTTTATACGCCCTGTTTTGGTACTTGTTCATTCCTTTCTATCTATTGCGCAATCGTTCTTCGCTCTTTAAGTCCTTCCACTTCTCGGTTGTCGCCTTCGCCTATCATTTCAGCCGCCGTAGTAAACTGTATCCTTTTCGAGGCAAAACAGCAATGTACTGACAAGAGGTTATTCGCTCTGTATCTCTCTCATGTACAGCTCTAATCTTCTTGTCTCTGACCGTTCTCTCATCATTAGCCTGCAGTGCTATTAATCTTGAGAAAAGTGGTACCAGTTTCATAAAACGTTGATGACCATATCAGCTAAAGTTGCTTTAGTTTGCGGAGTGAAATATGGTTCAAGTCAAGTATTCGTGGTCAAATCTTTGTAAAAGTTTTGACCGCAATTGGATTAGAACCATTGACTTGCAAATACTAGCGCAACAGCGCTATCCACTAGACTACGCTGCTGCCTATAAATAGACGTGGAATAATTTCGGTGACCGGCAATGTGCGCATATCCTCCACTTTTCTTTATTGTCGCCTTCGCTATCATTCCAGTGATCTCTTCTTATTCTCTCACTCCCTTCAATGCGTCGCCAAAACTCACAAAAGTTGAGAAGGCGCCTGCAGACTGATTGTCTCGGCATAGTTGCTAATCTTCTTCTTTCACACTTAATCACAACGGCAAAAGGTACATTTTTTATCAGCGCAGATGAACACAGGACGTGCGAACAGCTTCATTTCTACAAATTTTATTCGAAATGAAAGTATTCAACTGAAGTCCTAAACTAGAGCACGAGCCAAGTGGCAATGTAGCAGAAGAGGTCGAAGACTATCACGGGCTTGTATACAAGGATGTCGATGAGTAGGAGGATGGAAATGAACGCGACGAGATACGTCAACGTCCAGATTGGATTTTAATGGAAGATATAAGAGAAGTGTGCGTAAGAGTGAAATACACACAGAGAGAGAGAGCGATCAAAATCACTTGCATGCATTAATAAATTAAGCCATATTTCAGTAAATTTGCTTAAACACCTATTTCTGCTTGAAAATTGTTTTCCCATGCATCATCTTTTGAAATTTGCTTTGCCTTCGTTCTTTGCAGCCACGCATTATTCATTCGTGATTGATGCATCGATAAGAAATGGCTCACCAATTCAACTGAAAGGGCACTCGCAAGAACGACGTAAAAGGGCGTAGCCAAACAGAAACAAAAAGCGAGAGTGTGAAAGTCTGGAGGAGAGGAAGAGAAAGTAAGTATGTTAGTTAGTCAATAGTGAGAGAGATTGAGAGATAGACAGCGAGATTGGGCGAGAGAATTGAGAGAGTGTAGAGACGAGGAGCAAGAGTAAGGGAAAGAGTGAGAGAGAAAAATTCAAAGAGTAATAGGGTGATGATTATAACAAGGTTCTGTGTGGCCATTGAAATTAGATCGTTCGACACTCGCGTGCCCGGATTATCAATCGCAGAGAATGTGTCCGGTCTCACAATCACGAAATTGTAGCCTGATCGAGAAGGCGCAAGGAAATTATTGCGAACGTTACAGATATAAGCCTCGATATATGCATTATAAACGGAAATTGTTTTCTAACAAGAAAAAATGCGTTTTACGAGGTGGCACAACAAACAATTTCTCTCTTTCTCTAGCAGCGATAGTATCTTATTTCATTCGATATTCACACTTTCTCCCGCCCTGTATTTTCTTCTATTTCTTCTTCCTTCCCATCTATTGCAATCAATCTCTTTCTTTACTCTCTAGCATATGCTCACCACTTCTCTGTTGTCGTCAATGCTATCATTTCAGTGCTCTCTTTACCGTAGTTTGCAATCTTCTTCTTCTCTCTCTCTCTCTTTGGACTACTTTTATTTTCAACTACTCCCTTCAATGCGTCGCCAAAACCCGCAAAAGTTGACAAGGCGCCTGCAGACTGATGGTCTCTGCATAGTAGATAATCTTCTTTTTCTCTTTTAATCTGTATGTCACAAGGCACTTTTTATCGCAAAGCAAAAGAAACGGATGTGCGAATAATTCAATTTCTACAAATCTTATTCAACACGAATATGTGATAATAATATTGTGATCTACGTCGATGATTCAATGGAAAGCTGTAGTATTCTCTTGTTTGTAGCAAGCGAGAGTTAAAGTGATGATAATGTATAGCGAATAAAATTTTTGCTCGCTCTACGCTGCTTGCAATAGATTGTGAACGCAACCGAACTATTCTGAAGTGAAGCATTCCACGCGGTCGAAGAGCCGGCCAGTGGTTTCCTCCTCGTCCCAACTCATCCACTTATTGATTCCGGCGATGCAGAAAGCGTAATCGTTATCATGGACTTGAATTTGTTCAGAAACACCATTCGAGAGGTATCCGTGAAGCTTTCCCGAAGTGCACCGTGCCACGGTACATCCGTTTCTCTTCTGCAAAGTAGGAAAGAAGACATGCAAATTAGTTATCTGATGCCGAAGTGGGAATCAAATTAAGCTGCGGACTTAAAGAGTTAAATGTTTTTTTCACAGAAGCCCGCTTAGTTAGGATTAAGGTTTGCTTCCGCAATCACATAGATAAATCCTTTTTTAAAGAAGAAAGATCTCGAAAAATAAAATAAACGTGAATGCAGATTTTGGTTCTTTTGATTGGATATGTAACTCCTTAGTACAATGGACATTGGCTTCGGCCATGGTTAATGTCAAGTTGTTGCAACCTGATCTAACTTAACGGACGAAGTATACGCACCTCCGCTTGTTCGTGTGTCGCATTCAGTGCTACACTCTGAAAATGATTTCCTAACATATGACTTTTTTTCTTTCAGATCCAATGATATTCTTTCTTCTTTTAACTTTCTTTCCGATTTTACTCATTTTACTGCATGTTTGGGCGCATAACATGATTTAAAAAGAGTATCGTAAAACTAAAAAAAAAAGAATATTTGGGACCTGAAAAATTTGAAAAAATAAAAATAACTTTTACAAAATACACTCTATGAATTCACTTACTCTATGCGCACACATAGTGAGAGTAAGAAGCATTTGAGCCATCGATACGCCACTCGCCCGGACCGTCTTTGCCAGGAACACACGAGACGCAGGATGCAGGCGTAGGTGGCACTGTCGAATCTGCTTCGTGCCCCTGACAATGAGAAGAAAACGTTGTAGTGCTGAATATCGAGTGAACACACAAGGAATTTATTATAAAAATACGAATAATAATAATAAAAATGATAATAATAATAATAATAATAATAATAATAATTATTATTATTATTATTATTATTATTAATAATAATAATAATAATAATAATAATAATAATAATAATAATAATAATTATTATTATTATTATTATTATTATTATTATTATCATTGTTATTATTAATTACGAATTTGATAAAACAGTTAGAATGAAAACTGGGCGGGAGGGGGGGGGGGTTGTAAACTAAAAGGTCGCGACTTACCACATATAGCTGGCCACCCTCCACACACTCGTGCGTATTATTCGTTGAGTCTGTGCGTCTTAACATGTATCTATTTTCCTTTTGCTGCGGACAGAGGCTTCCACGGGGGCAAAACGAATTGATTGTGAGCAGACGCTTGCATGACGTGGCTTAAGGGGTGAAAGTCGTGGTGATAAGTCTACTCAATTATACATTTCACAGTCTTTTGATTGCTCTGGATGTCTTTTCTAACCTCCGCAGAAGAACTTGCTGATCTGTCCGACGCCATCCAGTGTCCACTGTTGGTTCGTGCACTTAGGCGTCTGAAGAGTGCTCAATGTTGCCTGGTCGCCCATGTCCACCGCGTAATAGAATGGGCCCGATGGGCACGCGTGAGGTACACGGCAGCCTTTATATTGGGAAAAGATGGCGTTTTGAAGACCTGTTGGTAGCGGCGTAAAGGACGTTCCGCATCCCCAGCATGCTTAAAAAGGGCCAAAACTAAGCAAATATTTCTGCATCCCGTACAAGCTTAAAAAGGGTTCAAATTCAACAAATATTTGTTTTTTTCCACGTCTTTCTAGTTGTATTTGAAAGCAATAAAACTGGAAGCCGATTCGTGCGAATTTTTTTGCAACATTTACAGAATATTAAATAGTTTTTTTTTAATCCTTCAAACAGCAAACCTACGCCGCAGGCCATATTCATTACTGGATTCTTTGTATCACTGTTGAGATACCAGTATCCATCCGCTTTGCATTTGACGCGCCCGCTTTCGGCTTTGGAGACAAATGGTGCTTCTGAGACCTGAAAAAACTGTTAACATTATTTTCAAGGTACCAATACATATTAGAGGGGTGTAAACAACTAGTATTTAAAGGAGGGCGATTACCGAAAAGTCACTGCCGAGTTATGAAAGATCTTAGCTATATTCGATTAGTCTCGGGAATGAGGAAAAAGAAAAGGCAAATGAAAAAGCACAAAAAATTCCATATTCAAGTATAAGATACTTGAAAGTGGTAATTTTGAATTAATTTGTGTTTGGTGTCAGTGCAAAAACGTAATGTTAGAGCACTCGACGGTAGATTAACGGACACGTACCCATCGCGGGAAGATAAAATTTACAAATATTTCAAGACATTTTTTTAATGCTTAACCACCTTTCTTATATGAATGTTCAACAATAAACTAAAGAATATTAGGCCAAACAGTATCAAATTAGTAAACGAGTAACAACATCTCGCTTCGAAAAAAAAAATGCCTTTTCGAAACCAGCGCTACTTGTCTACCGTACTTTTTTGAGTAATTTAATGGACTTCCGTTTAAAACCTTTGCACGTTTGAACATACAATTGCAATTTTTCGGTGATCGCCCTTCTTTAAAGGTAGTTTTCATCATTAGAGGAGGACAAGCAATAATTAATGCTGGTCAAGTTGCCGCGTTCACCCTCGGTGAAGAGCCGAGGCAACCGATATCTCAAACAATATTAGGGAAATGTTTTCACACTATATCGCAGTCACCCCCAGTGAATGTGAACTTTCAGCAAATCCAAAGTGATTGTTCCCGATATCTGTCACCCTATCGGGGACCAGGAACTATTGAACTCAACTGAGCGCTCCTATTTCATTTTTCAGAGATATGTATGAATGCTCGAGATGATTTAAATGAATGGGCTAACATAACCTTCAGCGCGATGATTTTAAGACCTCCATCACATTTGTACTTCAGGCATCCAATTGTATTATCTTTCGTTGGCTTCATGGACATAATGCGGTAGCCGTATTTTGCATGTTCCAGAGTCATTTTTGGATCAGATTTGCAACCATCTGCACACAGGTCTCGGTTGCGATATTCTGAAACAACCAAAGATTAAAGGAACCAAAAGCTTGCTGTTGAATTCGAGCCTTTTATGCCTTAGAATGGGGGAGAGATCATGAGATTTAGATAAACACGACCACTATGGTCACGAAAATTGAGATGGATTACAACTAATGTTCGTGCTCCATTAAGCCTAATTCTGCGCGTACATTAGCCGGAACATCATGTGCCAGGTAGAAGGCACTTGGAATGTATATACGCTTGTTATGAACGAATTCAAAAGTGCTAAAGAGAACTGACTT
Source organism: Allodiplogaster sudhausi (assembly GCA_945643635.1). Classification (NCBI taxonomy): domain Eukaryota; kingdom Metazoa; phylum Nematoda; class Chromadorea; order Rhabditida; family Diplogasteridae; genus Allodiplogaster; species Allodiplogaster sudhausi. Next base: position 404,299 of record CALZFC010000109.1, read on the forward strand.
TTGCAGCCGACTCCGTACACGGCGAAGGTCTCATTGAGGTACCAGTTCTGGTCGACGCCACACCTCGCAGTGTCCAAGACGCCGGCCGTGAAGGTGTTGCCATGTTCGCTGGTAATGTAGCGAAGCTTTCTGTCATTTGAGCTACTACTGCCTCTACATGGTAGCGTTTCTTTGCAGCCCATTGGCGTGTCCGTGGTCCAGAGGGCATATTCGTCATAATAGCCCAGAAAGGGTGATGGGCAAATGGTGCAGTCTGAATTGATGTAAATTTCAAGCGTTCTCTTAAATTTCGAACACTTTTGTGGTTGTCTAGTACATTGCCAAGGACGAATAGAGTAATTCCAAGCAATTGTTCGAAGGATCCAACATCCTTACACAACTTGCATTCTTGATTTCAGTGCCATCGACGGCAACCCACTTTGCGTCGTGCATGCATTTTATGGTCAGCCGCTCGACGACCCCCTAAAATATTGAGTTAGCATGTGTTGCGGATTTACTCAACATTGTCATTCACACCCACTATTTCGTAGAAGGTCGCAAAGAATAAAAAAAAGTTTGATAGTACGGTAATCGGGCAATGCCAATGTTTTGTTTTTGTTAAAAGACCGTCAACTTACACAGTTGGTTGCGAGAGATCCCTTCGAGCACGTGAGCGTCATACACGTATTATGCGTTTCTACTTCGAGCTTTGCGTCGTGCTCGGGGAGGAATTGGAAGCCACGCGGTGGCGCGAACAGTGGAAGCAGCGAGTCAACACTACATGAGTCGGCGCAGCGCTGATCTGAAAATGAATGGCGTAAAGATGGAGCGGACAGCATGAGATAAAAAGCGCTGCGATAAACAGCGTTGCGGTCAAAAGCGTTGCGGACAAAACCGTTACGCGGTCACAGCGCTTTTGTCAGACCCCCAGATCATCAACACCTTTTGAGCAGAGCGCATTGCTGAAAAGTCTTTCCACGCCGCCGCTTTCTTTCCATTGCCGATTGCCGGTACAAACGAGAGTCCGGCCGACGCCGATTAGCGTTGGGCACGAGCCCGAGCTGCTGTTAACTCTCGTCCCGAAGAGAGCAGTGCCCGGTGGGCAGTAAGCAACAGGGCAAGCCTGGGATTCGCACGCGGGCCTAATTTGAGCCTGAAAAGAAGTGTGTTCATGATTTTTCCAAAAATACGGCAAAAAAAAGAAGTAGAACCTTATCGTACTCCAGGTACAAATCCTTTGGCGTGAATGTGATGCATGTGCAAGCTGAAGATTTTCATGAAATTAAGCTCGTGTAAAAGCATTACAAAAAGGAAGGAAGCATAAGTTATGCCAGGAAGAACTTCTGTCTCATACTTTTAAAAGAAGGAAGAAAGATACCCCTCTCTAATATTATCTCATCTAACCTTTGGCGCAAATGGCCGTGTCCGCGGCGTGGCAAGAGGCTTTTAGTATGTGGAAATATAGAATATATGAATACATATGAATCTTCGTCGGCCACTTCGACGAAATCGCCGGTGACCACCCATTATTATTTGGTAGAATTTGATCAGCAAACATACATACATATGTATATGTATGTATGAATTGGAAAAAGTTTAGTAGCCACATAAATTCATTGCTTGATTACGAACCTGAAGTTGGCGAGCAGAAATTCTTCGCTGCAGTCGAATCCAATTTTCGGGCAGTCTCGCCGAGCGTCAACTGGCGGAGCATCGCATGACCGACAACCTTAAACTTATTGGTAAGACTAATTAGATATAATAAAAATCGCCATTAATTCATATTAATTCATCATTCATATCACATCTCAAGCGATATAGACCAACAAGGAAGACATCAATATTTATTAAAAACAAAAAAACACTAACGATCATCGCTGTCGCAGTCTCGCCTCGCGCTGCCGAACGTTGATAATAGTATTAAAAGGAAGAAAAAGATTGGGTGCATATCGCGCAGCACGTTTCAGCCGTCAGTGTGCTTCTGTTCCCCGGAATGATTTTCCGTACTTTTTCTCGGCTCCTTTATAGAGGCGAAAAATGAGCGCCAAAACATTCGTCTTGATTTGATGTTTCCTTCCAAGTTGCTCTTCCATCCTTCTCAATTGACATTTTTTTTTAATGTCAATCAAGAAGGAAGCTTAGAGAAGGGCGATCACCGAAAATACAGTAATGTGCGTTCAAACGTACAAAGACTTCGAACGGAAGTCCGTTTAATTACTCAAAAATGTACGGTAGACTAGGAATTATTTATTTATTTATTTATCGTACATGAAATAAAGTATTTCAATGTGACAGCATTGACATAAAGACTATGGTCGTCGTTCCATTGCAAAATAGTAAAAATAGGTGAGGGTTATACCGTCCCAAGTCTGGCGGTTCATCCCAGCCGGCGGCACGCCGTTGGCGAAGGCCAGGGCATCGGTGACGATCTTCTTGAGGTTGACGTCTTCAACGGCTTCTGCGGCCATGACGGAGGGGGACAAGTTTTGGCGCTTGGTTCCGCGAGGAGGAGACATGGGCGAGGGAGCAAAGGAATTGAAGAGAGACGAAAGAAGCAGGGGGATTGGTCAGAGAGCGGCTGACAGGTCACCTGCCTCTATGACCGGGCAGGGCGAGAGGAATGTGCGTATGTTTTTTGAAGCGGGTTGTTATTGCTGTTATACCTATTTGATAATGTTTTGCGTAACAAGAATTTATAAAAACATTTTCTAAAACAAATGAACCAAAAGGTGATAAAGCATTCACCATAACAATTTCTTCAAATCTTTGTAATTTATTTTCCCGCGATGGGTACGTGGCCGTGAAGTTGGGATTCTACCGATGGGTTCTGCTTTTTCCCTGGCACACCAATCACAAATTCATTCAAAATTTGCATTTTAAAGTTCATTATACTTGAATATGGAACTTTCTTGTACATTTTCATATACATATTCTTTTTCTGCATGCCCCAGACTATTCGAAAATAACTAAGATGGTTCATTTATCGTCAATGACTTTTCGGTGATCGCCCTCCTTTAAGAGAGGAGTGCTCGAAATTAACATGGCAGCTGAGTTGAGTTTCGCCTTAGTAACAGATGCGACTGATTCATGAAGGGAGAAAAAGAAAATTGCAAATTGTCTGCCTCCGGTCGCTGCGTCTTTCACGTACGATTTCCTAAAATGAATCTTGAAATGATGAGCGTCTGCTGCACGTCTCCTCAATAAATTTGTCCTTCTCCAAATGCTTCATTCTCCTGATTCCTTTGGCTAAAAGTTTTCGCAACAAAAAGTACAGCGACTCTTAAAGGAGCTAAGTACCGAATGATTCTAGTAAAATAGGGTCATCTTGAGTGAGGCATATAGTGTTTGCTCCTTCTTACATTTAGAGAGCCTGTGAAAGAGGAGGCTGCTGGCAAAGCCATATTTTTATCTTGAATGTAAACGGGACAAAAGGGGATTAAAAAGGGGTTTTCGGACTGGAATATGATTCAGGTCAAGTATTCGTGGTCAAATCTTTGCAAAAGTTTTGACCGCCATTGGATTGGAACCATTGACTTACAAATGTCTCACTCTCATTCGTTTCATTGTTTTCACTTTTCTCCCAAGGTTACGCCGCTCGTCATCGTCATTTTTGAGCTTATTGGTCATTGTGTGTTAATAATTTTGCTTATTTGCTGAAGCCGATTCTGGTTTATTTTAGACCTCATTGCATGATATGCTGCCTTCTGCTACTAACTTCTTCCTTCTACTTTCTCATGACTTCTATGAAATCGCAATATTATTAAAAGGATGTATGAACAGTTTCATTTCTACATAATTTACTCCTTATGATAACATTGCAAAATATTATGAATTACATAGATTCTTGAATGGAAAGCTCAAATGCTATTTTATTCGCTGATGGCGAGAGCTAAAGTGACGATATTGCGTTGCCTATGATTTTTTTTCATTCTTCAGCTCTGATTGTTACAAATTGGGAACGCAAGTGTGCTATGGTTAATCGTCGCATTCCACTCGGTCATAGAGCCGGCCAGGGTTGCGTCCAGCGTTAAAACTCATCCACTTATTGATTCCGCCGATGCAGAAAGCATTGTCACCAATATACTCGGAAACACCGTTTAAGACGTATCCACTAAGATCGTCAGAAGAAGAACAACTTGCCACGGTGCATCCGTTTTTCTTCTGCAAGGTTGGAAAGAAGGAATTGAAGTTAATTAATGACACCAAAATATAAATCAAATTATGATTTTAATTTAAACTAAAATATAAAATATGCATTGACTCCCGCGATCATATCGGCCTGGATGTTAACCCCTGGCACCAGGATAAATAGGTTAAAAAGAGGAAAGTCCTCGAAAAATAAAGAAAAAGAAATATAGGGTTAAAATTTTTCTTGGTTAATTCCTTAGCAATAAGGTCTTATACTTGAGACAGTAGATTCCGGCATGGTAACAGCGCAAATTGTTCCAACCTCATCTAGTTTAACGGAAGACATATCCGCACCGCCGCTTGTCCGTGTATCGCACTCAGTGCCACACTCTGAAAATGGATTTCTTATAAAAGAAACATTTCTTTCAGATGCATTGCATTTTCCTGTTACATTTAACTTTCTTTTGGATTTCCCTAATTTTGCTGCATGTTTTGGAACTAAAAAAGAGCATTTTTGGAAAATAAAAAAAATATTTCTTTTACTTTCTTAAACAAAAAAAAGGAAATCTGCAATAAACTCATTGAAAGTGGAAGCAATTATTTTCTTAATACAATCATGTACAAAGCAATGCTTGTGTAAAGTCTAGTTGAAGTATAATGCATTCCTTGAAGACTTACGATATGTGCACACATAATGAGAGTAAGAAACATTTGAGCCATCAATACGCCATTCGCCCTTGCCGTCTTTACCAGGAACACACGAGATACAAGATGCTGATGTAGGCTGCTTCGAGTTAGCTTCGTTTCCCTAAGAAAAAAACGTTGGAGTGCAAGATCAATTGCTTAATATATGGCAGAATATTGAGTGTACTATGAATCAAACAACACTTACATTTCACAGTTTTGTTAAGCGTAAAAGCTCTTCTTACCACGTAAAGTTGGCCACCGTTCACACATTCATACTTATTCTTCCTTGAATTCACGCGTCTTAGCAGGTGTCTATCGTTCTCTTGCTGTGGACAAAGGCTTCCATGCGGGCAGAATGAATCGAGTATGTCCAGAGGCATACATGAAGTCGCTTAAAGGAGCGCTATCACCGAAAACTTAAATGAGTTGCCGTGGCTATTCGCAAAAATATTGGCTCAAACTTTCTGCAACTACGTCTGAGACAAATGTTTACTGATCGACGTTCCGCATGTTAGTTATTCAGTGAACGGCTCCTTTATGAAAGGTCTGCGCTAAGTCTCGCGAATTCTACATACATTACTATAATGTTGTGTGTTTTGCTTGGCATTATTGCACAGGAAGTCTCTTCAAACCTCCACAGAAGAATTTTTCGATCTTTCCGACGCCATCCAATGTCCACTCTTGGTTTGTGCACTTGGGCGTATGAGATGTGCTCAACATTGGCTGGCTTCCGGGCAACGCTTAGTAGAATGGGCCCGATGGGCATGCCTCAGGTACCACGCAGCCATTATAGTCGGAAAAGATGGCATTTTGTAGCCCTAATGATGGCGTCCCAAAGTTCATCGTGCATCCAGAGCAAGCTTAAAAGGGCTAAAACTGAATGAGTATTTTGGGTTGTTGCACACCTTTTTAATTTTTTACTCAAAATGGACCGTGTGCATTTTTCAACATAAAAAGTTTTTTTTTCAATCAAAGAACTAACCCTCGCCGCAAGCCATGTTTATGACTGGATTCCTTTTATCATCGTCGAGATACCAGTATCCATCCATTTTGCACTTGACTTTCTCATCAGAGGCGGAGGAAACATACGGCGCATCTTCGGCCTTACAAAAGTGTATTAAAAATAAAAAATAAACAATACATCTACTTATCTTCAAACGTTTGATACTGCATGAAATTTTATTTGAAAAAAAATTCCGCTTGTAATGACACTCCAGTTGGGTACAAAAATATGGGCCACGATGTCTGTCGCCTAATGTTATACCATTTCACTTTCTACTGCTACGAATAAAAGAGGTCTATATGAATTGTTCTATATGAATACCTTCATCGTGATTATTTTAAGATCTCCTTCACATTTGTACTGCCGGCAGTTAATAAACCACCAGGAAAAATTATCCTTCTTTGGCTTCCGGGACACGATTCGGTAGCCATATGGAGCATGCGTCAGAGTCATTTTTGGATCAGATGGGCAAATGTGGAAACACCACTTGAACAGGAGTACATGTTCTGAAACGGCAGAAAGTTAGAGTAACAATGATATGTAATACAAAATAACTATATATATATATATATATATATATATATATATATCAGGGATGTATCGGAATAAAAATTTTCATAACGGAATTCGGAATTCGGAAGGCCCATTTCATAACGGAATTCGGAAATCGTTATTCGGAAGAGAAAAAAGGTCGGAATTCGGAATTCGGAATTCGGAACTTCAACTTTCAATATGAAAAATGGGACTTTTTCTCTCTAACTTTTGGTCAATCTGCCGCGCTTGGGGCATACATAAAACAACAGTGAGATTAGATGGTGGATGTGCTCTGCCGTGAAATTAAAATCTTGGGTGAAAGCTGAAGAAAACATTGTGAAATATGTTTTTATTTACTTATGTTCTCTCGGTTTTGAACAGTATCTCACGCCCATGGAAAACTTCTACCAGTTAGTGCAAAAAGTATATAAAATTAGTTCATTAGAGGAGATCTTTTCTTAACACAACTCATTTCCTCGCTCTGATCAGCTCCTATCTCTTCCCACCCTATCGAAATGGGAAAGCGAACCCAGTTCTCTCTTTCCTAAGACCTTGACGTTTCCCTCGTCGCTATCAAAGTATCTGTTGCCCTCATTGTCCACATCGTCAGGAAGGCACACTACTCAAGTCGATGGACGAGGAAAACAACAGTCGCCTGGCCAAGCTGGCGGAGTGCCCCGACTGATTCACCGGCACCCTACTTAACATCTCCTCTCCCAGCCACTCCCCTCACTCCCAGGACAGTTTATCTCCTACGCGTCGCGTCCGCAGTCGTACGGCCGGGAATCGGGAGAAGGAAACACGGGCAGCGATCGTCGACTCGGTGGAGAAAGGCAACGATAAGGAGATCGCCGAGCATGATAACTCCATGCTCCTCTCCAGCCTTGCTGCTCCGTTACGAACCGCGTCCGTTCTCACCTCTCTCCCTACGGCATCTCTTTGGGAAATGGGAAAGCTGCCACCGGCACCCTCCAACTCGGCAGCCCAACATGGCCAAAGCGTCAGACGAAATATTGACTTTTGGAGAGTCTATATCTCGGGCTCCCAGGGGTCCTAGATACCTAATCCTTTTTGATTGAGTTCCGTACAGTGCCTTGGCCCAAACCACTAACCGAACAACTTCACACGCGATGACTTTATCATTTCAGTTTATGTCAGCACTTTATACATATTTTGTGAAGTTTGGAAATTTAGTTCAGTTTTTACCAAAATGCGCTTCCCGAAAGGTCTCCTCTTATGAAAGATCCGCAAAACATTTCATTGTAATTTCGCCCGACTCAAAATGAAAGATTCATTAACATTTGGTCAAACTATCGTCAGTTTTCTCAGGGCTGGCTTCAGTTTTCTTCTTAGATTAATACATAAAATGTGCATAGCTGAGCTACAAACTTCCGAAAAAAATTCAGAAGAAATGGCCTTCATAACGGAATTCGGAATTCGGAATTCGGAAGACTCCCTTTCATAACGGAATTCTAAAATCGGAATTCGGAAGGGGAAAAAGGTCGGAATCCGGAATTCCGATACATCCCTGATATATATATATATATATATATATATATATAGTATATAAAGCATCGTGACGCCGCTTAGCACTGACCATTACAGCCGACTCCAAACACTGCGAAGGTCTCATTGAGGTGCCACTTTTGGTCGACGCCACATCTGGCCGTGGCTGAGACGCCGGCCTTGTATGTATTGCCATCTTCGCTCTCAATGTAGCGCAATTTGTTGTGATGTCCTCTACACGGAAGCGTTTCTTTGCAGCCCGTTGGCGTGTCCGTTGTCCAGAGGGCATATTCGTCATCATCGCCCGGAAAATGTGATGGGCACGTGGTGCAGTCTGAAATGATGTACATTTCATGCGATCTCTAAACTTTAGCGCACGTTTTGTTTTTCTAGTATATTGCCAAGGACGAATAGTGTAATTCCAAGTAATTTTTCGTAGAACCAACAGCCTTACCTCCAACACAGCTTGCATTTTTGATTTCAGTGCCATCGACGGCAACCCACTTTGTCTCGTGCTTGCATTTTATTGTCAGCCGCTCGACGACCCCCTAAATTCTTATGTTAATTTTCATAATGGAACAGATAATTTAGAATCATTCTCACGCACTATTTGGAGTGTTAAGAACACTGCTTGAAAATCGAAGACGAGCATAAGTATTTTTTTTCTAATGCGTGACAATCTTTTAATCGGGATTTTTGTTTGAAGCATCGTTTTTTTGTTATAGAAAATGTGGCTGTTAAAGGAGTATTCACCGAAAAATAATTAATGGCGCCTGCCCTGCGATTCCTCACTCTTATTCTCGCGTGCTATTTCACAGGTCGCACAAACCCGCTGCGTGAAAATAGCACGCGCGAATGAGAGTGCGAAGGGCCGCGGCAATTTGAATTATCACATATTTTTCGGTGATCGCCCTCCTTTAAATAGCGCACAAACATACACAGTTGGTTGCAAGATATCCTTTCGAGCACTTGAGTGTCATGCACGTATTATGCATTTCTACTTCAAGCTTTGCGTCGTGATCGGGGAAGAATTGGAAACCACGTGGTGGTGCAAACAGAGGCAGCAACGAGTCAAGACGGCAAGAATCGGTGCAGCGCTGATCTGAAAATGTATGGCGAAACAATGGAGAGGGTAGAATGGTTGCAAACTGCTCTTTTGTCATACTCCTGAGTACCCACACCTTTTGAGCACAGAAGCGTAGTGGTCAAATAGCAGCGGATAAATGCGTAGAGCTGACTGCGCTTTTGTCATACCCCAACTCCACATCGCCCGCCGATAGTTATTTTACACCTTTTGAGCAGAGCGCGTTGCTGAAAAGTCTTTCTTCGCCGCCGATTTCCTTCCATTGCCGATTGCCGGTGCAGACCAGAGTCCGGCCGACGCCAATCAACGTTGGGCACGAACTCGAGCTGCTGTTAACTGGCGTCCCGAAGAGAGCAGTGCCCAGTAGACAGTAAGCGAGCGGGCAGGGGGAGGAGTCGCACGCGGGCCTAATTAGAGCCTGGAAAAGAGATCAAATTTACTGCATAATATCTTTCATGCGTATATTACAATTTGTTTCTTTCTAAGACCAACCAATAAAGTAAAAATAACCTTATCGTATTCCTGGTACAAATCCTTTGGCGTGAACGTGTTGCATTTGCAAGCTGATAAGGGAATTAGTGGATACGTGTCAGAAAGAGGAATGTGAATGTAGTAATCGTATTTACAGAAACTGTTAGAAAAAGAAGCATTAATGTTGCAATCCAGAGTGAGACGAACTTCTGTCTCATATGAACAGAAGAAAGAAAGATACTACTCTTGAATTCTCTCTCGAAAGATATCCCCTCTCCTCTCTGATATTATCTCTTCTAACCCTTGGCGCAAACAGCCGTGTCTGCAGCGTGCGTCCGGCCCGAACAGCCAGCGGCCCTCTCGGCAGCGGAGAGTGCTGTGCGGCTTGCCGGCAACGCAAAGGTGTGCCAGAGGATCAGCGCAGCGCAAACGAAGACAGTGCGTCTCGGGACTTGAGGAGATGCTAAACTTGTAGTATTAGAAAGTTAAATGAATCATCGTTGGCCACTTCGACGAAATTCAATTTGATTCTTCCCCTGCATTCCATCTGCACCTTGGATGAACACGACTGTTTAACCAAAGGAAAGAATTTGAGTATCAAACATTTGGGAGAGAAAAGGTTTTAAAATCAAAATAAGGGTTTTTATTTTTATTTTTTTCCCTTTACAGTGGCTTCATGTTTTTTTTTTTGCTTGATAATCAACCTGAAATTAGCGAGTAGAAATTCATCGCTGCAGTCAAATCCGGAAGATGGGCAGTCACGACGAGCGTCAACCGGCGGAGCTTCGCATGACTGGCAACCTGATACTAAACATACTAGTTAGTAACGATGTAGATCAATAATGAATATTAATAAAGATTCAAAAACACTAACGATCGTCGCTGTCACAGTCTCGTCTCGCTCCGCCGTGAGTAAATAAAAGTAATAAAGGGACGACAAAGATTGCGCGCATCTCGCAGCTTTGTGTTTCCTTTTCACGACCGGAATGATTTTCTGCTCTTTTTCTCGACTCCTTTATAGTTGCGGAAAATGAGCGCCAAAACATTCATCTTGATTTGATGTTTCGAAAGTTGCTCTTCCTTCTTTCTCGATTGACATTTTAAGCGGAGTGCCCGAAATTAACATTGCAGCCAAATGCAGTTTCGTTTTAGTGGCCGATGCAGCTGATTCATGAAGAAGAAGAAGAAGATTGCAAATTGTTCGCCTCTGCTCGCTGCATCTTTCGATTTCTCAAGGTGGGTCTAGAAATGTTGAGCGTCTGTAGCATGTCTCCTCCTTCTCCTTATTCCTTTGGCTACAAGTTTTCGCAACGAAAAATGCACGGTCTCTTAAAGTAGCCAAGTAGCGAAGGATTATAGTTGATTAAGGCCATCTTGAGTAGGCATAAATGTAGTATGTGCTCCTTCTTTTATTCAGAAAGCCTGTGAAGTAAGAGCCTGTCTTTCTCCTACAATAAATACGATTTGGTCAAGCTTTTTTTTGGGACAAGTGAAAAAATGTGCCAAACTTTCTGAAACTGACAAATCTTGTTCAAAAACAGATTTGTTTTCTTTTGATTAATAAGTTTGACACATGGAACGTCATGTCGTAGCATTTTAAACTACTAATTCCCTTGCCTGGAATTACATGGGTACGGTAGATTTATTTGCATTTGGATGGTTTTGAGATATCATTCTCACTTCGACTTTTTTGTGGCTAGTTAGCCGGTTCGTCCTTTGCTTTTCTCCTTTGAGAAAAGCTTATTTGTTCCGCCGTTATAGTCCACTTTGTCGCTTGTTCGTTCTTTCTTTGCACAAGTGAGAAACTTGTTGCCCTATTCCCTTGAAAGGCTCGCATATAATTATTTTGTGTTCGTTCTCGGGAACTTCTTCCAAAGGTTTTGGGTATTTTCCGGATGAAGGAGCTGTTCAGGATTGACTTCAGTTCGTGAGAATTTGGTTTGGATTTGTCGGAAGATCTTCTTGCTGAATTACTTGTTCAGAGAACTTTGAGTGATACCTTTGGAGATCACCCCCTTTTCAGGAGACCATTCGTGAGACCCCTTTCGCTCTCACCCTTTCGCTCCTATTTGTGATCCTCCGCCCTTCTCACTCCTTCTCTGTCCCTTTCATCAGCTTCTTCTTTCGGTTCTTCCTCTTAATTTCTCATTCGCTGATCTCTCCGCCCCCTCTCTAATCCATTCCTTCTTGGTGCTCTCGTATGAATCACATTATTTAAGGAATTTATTGAATACCCGCTTAAAACTTTTGTTATGGTGCGTCCCCTGACGTGAACCCGGCCATAAAGCATTCTACCACCACTTCGCGTTTTAGCGCCGATCCCACTTCGCGCCTTCGTGCCGATCCCACTTCGCGCCTTCGTGCCGATCCCACTTCGCGCCTTCGCGCTAATCCCACTTATAGTCTTCGGACTAACCCCACCGTCACTAGACGGTTTGACCCTTCCGCCAGCCAACAACTCTCCATGCTGGCACCCGACCACCGCTTCTTCCAGCAGCCACGCGTGCTGTTCCCGCATCCACTCACTTTCGTGCACCGAGTTTTCTCCCCTCCTTTACTGCCATCTCAGGATCTTCCCCATTCAGGACAATTAGTGATCTGAGCAGGCCCGACTATGATAGGCCTGGTCTCAATGTAAGGAATGACCAACCCTTGATTACTCTGGACTCTAACGATTGTTTGGACTCTGATGATGAATATAATGTGGACTCCATGCATACTGCAGTTTCTGGAAATTCTCCAGCTTCGAAAGAGGATGCACTTCAAAGGCTAGACTACGATCGTCCCGGTTTTGATTTTGTTCAACCTTTGGAACATCGCCCTCGTTTAGTGGATATGGACTCTGGAAATTCAAATTTTTCTCGGAATTCTAATTATAATTTTGGCTGTCATACTCGTAGTAATGAGATTTCAGGAAATGATGAAATTACAGGCAATTCCTTTCCATATGATGCTTATCTGGATTCTCTGGTTGTGAAATGTGCTGTAATTAACGATTTCCTTTCTCATTGCTCTTCTCATTTTGGAACTTTGCGCGAAAGGTTTTCAGATATTTATGATCAGCGTGAAATCGATATGGAAACTGATCAACTTTTGGAACTTAAGTCGCATGCAAATTCTTTTCTTCTGGACTATTGCTCGTCTCGTAATAATTTTATTAATAAGGCCAGCAAAGATTCTCGTCTTTTTATCTTTGCCGTGTCCATGCTTAATGATTGGGAACATCAGGACTTGAATCAGCATTCTTTGGAAAGTATTGAATACGGTCTGAAGAAAGCAGGTGACACTGCTTCTAGATATGCTTCTCTCCTTTATCAGCGTGTTCAGCAGACATATTCTTCACCGCGCCATCTTCATTCCCAGTATCCAAATTTTATTCCGCGAATGTTTCAGCATATTGAACGAAATCCGCCAGAGCGAAGAAATGTTGATTCCCATCCTCCTCGTTTTTCAAATTCTCGTTATAGATACGGTAATCACCGTACTTCTGGTTCGGATGCACAGTACCCCACTTGCCCCACTTTCCCAAATAATCTGGACGTTTTGGATAGTTTGGCTAAGGTTATTTCGAACCAGCGCCAACATGTCCTTCCTCCTCTCAAGCTCCCTAGATATTCTGGCGATGATGTAACCCTTTTTCACACCTTTATGGAAGAATTTGACGAAGCTGTGGATCACGACCCTTCCCTTTCTGCCTTTCAGAAATTTAGATATTTGAAGGAATGCTTGTCTGGATCTGCTAAATCTTTCATTTCTCAAATTCCCACTTCTGGAGAGAATTATGCACGCGCCCGTTCCGAACTAAACAATCGATATGGAAATACGGAAATGCATGCTAGTCTCTTGATGCAGTAGCTCTCTAGTATTTCGCCTTGTGTGGACTCCATTAAGGAACAATTTGACCTTCTTTATGCCATTAGACAAATTACTTGCAAACTTATGCATTTTATGCCAGTTAATGACAATCTTGTCTTGCATCAGATGATTCTTGAAAAGTTTCCGGTCAAGACTAGGCAGCATGTTTGGAGTAACCTTTATGGAAAAAGACAAACCTTGCCAGCAATTTATGGAACGATTGAAAATATTCTTCGTGTTATGGAATTCTCTGAAATATCTCTAAGAAACACTTGCAGGTCTTTTGATGAAGAACCGTTGCCTTCCGATAGGCGTAGTATTCATTCCGACTCTTATGACCATTTTGATAAGTTCAGGAACCAAACTTCTCCTCGCCTTTCAAATGATCCGAAGTATGCAGTTTATGTTTGTGATAACGATTATGATGGTGATACTGAGGAAGAAAACGATGCCCATTCGGATCAGTTAAATATGCTTCATATTAAGGAAATGCGGTCAAATGCTAAGTCAGACCGCGCTGTTTCAGGATCTCAACGTAAGGAAAAAACATGCGAATACTGTGCCAAGCATGGCCTGGCTACTCGTTGTCTTGTTTTCAAAACCATTCAGGAACGTGTTGAACGGGCTAAAGTTTTGGAACTGTGCTTAGGTTGCTTGTCTTTTTCCCACTCTTTGGAAAATTGCCTGGAATATGGTTGCAAAATGTGTTCTGGAAAACATCATTTGTCCTTATGCCCTAAAGTTTTTGCAGCCAAACCCGCTCATACAAAGAGTGTCTCGCCCTCAAAATCTTCTGGAAATAAGGTTGCGAATCTAGGAATAATGAAAAGTGATCCAGCAAGAAAACATGTGAATAAGGAAAACATTTCGAGTAGTGCTGGAGCACATTCAGGAAAACAAAATCATCACGGTTATCTGACTCATCACGCTTCTGAGGTGACCCCTTCCTTTGTCGCCTCTCGGGAGAGTAACCCGAAAGAATCGGGTGATTTCTGGAACGGCTTCTCGAATTTTACCGTAATCCAGATTTTCAGGTACCGTAGTCTAGAAGGGATGGAACTGTAGTTAATTTTTCTGACTGAACGGAAAACTTTTTGTTGTGTCATATCTGATATGTTATGGACTGTCTCTCTATGGTTTGGACCACGGAGAATACTTCTACGACGTCAGCAACTACAACTCAGCGACAACGATGGGCCACTCGATTCGGAACGTAGACGAATGTCTCTGTTGTTTTAGTTATAGTATTATTTAGCTGTTGCTCTCTTAGTTTTCCTTTTTGCTGTTGGGAGTGACAAATCATGTTCAAAAACAGATTTGTTTTCTTTTGATTAATAAGTTTGACACATGGAACGTCATGTCGTAGCATTTTAAACTACTAATTCTCTTGCCTGGAATTACATGGGTACGGTAGATTTATTTGCATTTGGATGGTTTTGAGATATCATTCTCACTTCGACTTTTTTGTGGCTAGTTAGCCGGTTCGTCCTTTGCTTTTCTCCTTTGAGAAAAGCTTATTTGTTCCGCCGTTATAGTCTACTTTGTCGCTTGTTCGTTCTTTCTTTGCACAAGTGAGAAACTTGTTGCCCTATTCCCTTGAAAGGCTCGCATATAATTATTTTGTGTTCGTTCTCGGGAACTTCTTCCAAAGGTTTTGGGTATTTTCCGGATGAAGGAGCTGTTCAGGATTGACTTCAGTTCGTGAGAATTTGGTTTGGATTTGTCGGAAGATCTTCTTGCTGAATTACTTGTTCAGAGAACTTTGAGTGATACCTTTGGAGATCACCCCCTTTTCAGGAGACCATTCGTGAGACCCCTTTCGCTCTCACCCTTTCGCTCCTATTTGTGATCCTCCGCCCTTCTCACTCCTTCTCTGTCCCTTTCATCAGCTTCTTCTTTCGGTTCTTCCTCTTAATTTCTCATTCGCTGATCTCTCCGCCCCCTCTCTAATCCATTCCTTCTTGGTGCTCTCGTATGAATCACATTGTTTAAGGAATTTATTGAATACCCGCTTAAAACTTTTGTTAGAAACTGCGCTCAAGACAAATGCGAATTGATTCATGTTCATTAATCCTGCTGTTAATTATTCAGTGAACGGCTCCGTTAACTATCATTTCAGTGCTCTATTTTCGTTCTTTTGCAAGACAGCTCTTTCTCTCGTTTCGACTACTTCTCCTTTCAACTCTTCTCTTCAATGTGTCGCGAAAAAAGTAATTAAAAAACGCCAACAGAGTTATTTTCTCGGCATAGATAATCTTCTTCTTTCACGGTTAATCAGTATGCTGCAAGATACTTTTTTTTATCGAAACGTGGATGACCATTATATCGCTAACAGTTTAAGTTCTGCAAATTTTTATTCAACAAGAAATTATAATTAACCTGTTGCCGTATTTAACATCGATTTGTTAATGAAATGCTCCACTGCTATTTTATTCGTAGCTTGATAAAGTGAAGATATTGTATAGACTGTGATTTTTTTCTTTTGCAACAGATTATGATAATAAGTGTAACATTCCACTTTGTCTAAAATGATTAACTCGTCGAAAAAATCATGATTAATACCAGCGATGATACCAGCGATGCAGAAAGCGGTTTGGAATACAGCATAGTATTGAATTTGCTCTGAAACACCGTTCAAGACGAATGCGAGAAGCGCTCTAGGAGGCGAGCCTTCTGCGAAGTAGGAGCGAGGGTACTCAGAATTAATAATCCTTTTATTTCACAGTTAATCCATTGGTCACAAGGAACTTTATTTCGCTACGCAGATGAACTTGTTGTGCGAACAGTTTCATTTCTACAAATTTAACTAGACAAGTAATTGAAATGAGAATACTGCAGAATATTTCATTTTACCTCGATACTTCGAACGACAACACAAATCTTATTTTATTCGTAGCCAGTGACAGAAAACGTTTTTGCTTGTTCGGCGCTGCTTGTAAAAGATTGCGAACTAATAGCAGTCCAGTCGGTCGTAGACACGTTCCGGGTTGACTGGCTCGTCCATGCTCATCCACTTATTGATTTCGGCGATGCAGAAAGCGTAATTAGAATTGTGTTGAATTTCCTCGGAAAACCCGTTCAAGACGTATCCGCTAAGCCAATCACTATAACAATGTGCCACGATACAACCGTTTCTCTTCTGCAAAGTAGGAAAACAAGGCATGGGATTTAGTTAGATGGCACTATAAATTTGCTTTAAAAACTGAAGTCCTCGGTAAAACATAAAAATAAATTCTTGGATTAATCCTTTAGTACTAAGGTCTTGAGCAGGAGACACTAGATTCCACCATGGGTAAAGCCAAGTTGTTCCAACCTCTAAGATAACAGACGACGCATGCTTACCTCCGCTTGTCCGTGTATCGCACTCAGTGCCACACTCTGATAAATGGATTCCTAATAAAAACTAATTTCTTTTGATGCAATGCAAAGTGACCTGAGATTCCTAGTGGTGAACACAATAGGCTATATTTCAAAGGTGAAAATTTTTTCCGCGCGAGACCCAGTACCGTAATCTTTTAAATTCGATTGGTCATAAGTCGCTTCACACTTATTATTAGACAACCATCGAGCTATCATTGGATAGCTCATTGAACGGGCTTTAATTTTGATCTTAGACGATATTTTCAAAAAATTTGAATTTAGCCCTGAAACACGGCCCTAAACATTTTCGAAGGAGGTTTTTGTCTATAATATTGATTTTGTGTTCATTTCTACAAAACCGCTCCAGCATATTCTTAAAGTGCTTGAAATTTGCTACAACATATGTCTTTTTCAGGAAACTTAGGTTCCCAGACTTAGGTTCCTAAGCGCTTGAACATGATCCTGTGCAAACTGTAACACCGTGCAAGTGCATTCATCGATCCATAACTGCGCTCAACGTCAATATTACAAAATCGTAAATATATCATCTAAGAGCTCTCACTAAGATCTTCAAATGTTACATACATACTTTTATTGAAACGTTTCAATTTATATGGGAAATTTCGTTATGTACAATTAGAAGGCTTAAAAAACTACTTTAAAAACATTTTCTCCTGTCGAAACATATATCATAAGAAAGAGGATGAAATTTGCTACAAGATGAACCCCTTTCAATGGAATTCCATGCATACGATCTTTTGTTATAAATCATAAAATTAGTGCCAGTAGCGTCGCTGTCATTTTGCCCAAGAATTCACATTTTAGGTTATTCGAATTAGAATATTCCAATCCTTTTTTCTACAGTTTTTTTCCATAAGGCCTTGTTATCCTACTCTTATGGCTTATAACAAAAGATCGTATGCATGGAATTCCATTGAAAGGGGTTCATCTTGTAGCAAATTTCATCCTCTTTCTTATGATGTATGTTTCGACAGGCGAAAATGTTTTTAAAGTAGTTTTTTAAGCCTTCTTATTGTACAGAACGAAATTTCCCATATAAATTGAAAGTTTTCAATAAAAGTATGTATGTAACATTTGAAGATCTCCGTGAGAGCTCTTAGATGATATATTTACGATTTTGTAATATTTACGTTGAGCGCAGTTATGGATCGATGAATGCGCTTGCACGGTGTTACAGTTTATACAGGAATGATCCAGCGCTTAGGAACCTAAGTCTGGGACCTTCAATTTTCCTGAAAAAGATATATGTTGTAGCAAATTTCAAGCACTTTAAGAATATGCTGGAGCGGTTTTGTAGAAATGAACACAAAATCAATATTATGGCTAAAAACCTCCTTCGAAAATGTTTAGGGCCGTGTTTCAGGGCTAAATTCAAATTTTTAGAAAATATCGCCCAAGATCAAAATTAAAGCCCGTTCAATGAGCTATCCAATGGTAGCTTGATGGTTGTCTAATAATAAGTTTGAAGCGACTTATGACCATTCGAATTTAAAAGATTACAGTACTGGGTCTCGCGCGGAAAAATATTTTCACCTTTGAAATACAGCCTATTGTGTTCACCACGTCGAGTTGTATATTATAATCAAGTTTGGTTAAGAAATTCGAAAACAAATTCCTAGGGCAGGCCTTGATCGAACGATACTGACAGGCTCTCTTAACAGGTCGCGCAAAAACACACTGTGTAAAATAACACGCGGGTGAGTAAGGATGCAAATTGCAGCGGCAATTTGAAATGTCACATAATTTTTCGTTAATTGCTCTCCTTTAAGCGACGTCATGTAAGCCTCTGATTGTGAGAACTTTCTCTTCGTTCTGCCCGCATGGAAGCCTCTGTCCGCTGCATGGAAGATCCCTTCAAAGACGCACAAATTCAAGGAAGAATACGTATGAATGTGTGAACGGTGGCCACCTATTCGTCGTAAGTAGGCCTGTTACTTAAGTAATAAAAAAAAACACACAATGTCATTTTAACTGTTTCATCAAATTTCATGATTGTTGTTCACTCAATATTCTGCATTAAATTTGGCGATTCATCTGGATAACACTTCAAAGATTTTTTGTCTTAGAAAGACTTTTCTTCTTAGGGAGTCGATGATAACTCGATACAGCCTACGCCTATCTTGTGTCTCGTGTGTTCCTGGAAAAGACGGCCCGGGCGAATGGCACATCGACGGCTCAAATGTTTCATACACGCGCTTTGTGTGCGCATATAGTACGTGCATTTAGGTTATTATTGAAACTGATGGTGAGATAACAGGAGAGATTCTTCTACATAAATGTCCGCTGGACTGAGAAAAAAAATTGTTCGAATGTTTAAACTTTCTTTGATTCTACAGCAGATGACTTTTAGTGTTTTGTAAAAGATATTATTATTTTTAAGTTACATGAAAAGGGCCTTCTTTAGTTTCATAAATATATAGGAATCTCAGGTCACTTTGCATTGCATCAAAAGAAATTAGTTTTTATTAACAGATTTTTTCAACAGATTTTCAAGCGAACTAATCATCCAATTAGAACCAAGGATAGCATTCCACTCGGTCATAGAGCCGGCCAGGATTGCGCTGCTTATTTAAGGTCATCCACTTATTGATTCCTTCGATGCAGAAAGCGTATCCTGCTTGATCAATAAACTCAGTAACAACGTTCAGGATGTATCCGTTCAGATTTTCATAAGGCGAACATTGTGCCACAGTGCATCCGTTTCTCTTCTGCAAAGTAAATACTCTGTAAGGATCAAGGAGCGACTGCTCAGTGGAATTTTCTGTTTTCTTATATGTACTTTGAAAACTATATGAGGGATGTATCTAGTGTTTATATCGAAATTTACCTAGTTGGTCAAAAAGGTGTTGAAAATTTTTTGCCTAGCTAAAAGTCAAATTATTCAATCAGTTTGGAAGACCATATCTAAGGACATACTTAATATTTCTCAATAATCTTTTCCATGTTCGATTCCCTGCATGAAACTAAACAAAAATGTCCCAGATCATTTGAGAAATATTAAAACTTTTATGACTTTTGTTCAAATGTTTTTTGAAATGTTTGCCTTTTTTTTAAATGTTTTTTTTCTTACTATTGCGTCCTTAAATTTGATCATCCATAAAAAAAAAAACGTAATCGAGATTTTTCCTCATAGAAAAAGGTGTGTAGCTTTTCCTGTTGTTTCTCATGCATGAGAAACAACAGGAAAAGCTACACACCTTTTTCTATGAGAAAAAATCTCGATTACTTTTTTTGGGTAAATGCACATTATTGTTTCCACTCAAATTTCGGTTTTGGTTGCAAACCATAATATGATTCACACTTCATCCATTTTAAAACGGAATAGTCCATTCGATGTCATTTTTATGCTCTTCAAATTTGGTCTCAATGATTTGTTCGCAAAAAATTAGTCAGATGGCTGAAAATTGACTTTTTGTATTTTAAAGGAGGGCGATCACCGAAAAGTCGTTCACGAGATATGAGACATTTTACGTATTTTCGAATGTTTTCAGCATAGAGATGAAGGATATGCACATGAAAGACCATGAAAAAGTTTAGCATTCAAGTTTATGCACTTGAAACTGCAACTTTTGTATCTAATTCATATTGGTGTCTCAGTGCAAAAATGTGGTGTATACAGTAATTTACCATCCCGGGAAGATAAAATTTACAAAACATCGCGACATTGACATTTCAGTGAGCTTAATAAATTTTTTTGTTAGTTTTTCTGTAAAAACTTTTAGCAAGAACAAAACAACATCAAAATAGTCAATCAGAATTGACATCCCGCTTTGGAAAAAAAACTATGCATTTGGTCACATATGAGTCCGCCCTTACCGTACGTTTTAGTTTGATCCGATGGACTTCCATTCGAGATTTTTGCATGTTTGAATGCATATTAGTAATCGGTGATTCTTTAAGCATATTTCAGATGTTAAAATACATTCTTTGGACCATTTATGCGGCTTGTTGACCGATTTTCCACATAATAATTAATCTGCGACAAAGAGCAGCTAAAACGAGTCGGATGCAGCTTGATAATCAAAAACTGAGGATACGTTTTTGGGATATGTATTTGAATGCTGACTATTGAAGGCGATACTGCTGAATGTTTTTTTTAAGAAAACATTTCAAAATTGTTCGTTTGATACATTTAGCAATGGTTATTCCAGTATTCTTTGAAGTTCTTTTACGATATGACACTCAAAAGTACTCCAAAAGAGAAGAAACTATATTTTATACTAGATACATCTCCCATTTAGTTTTCAAAGTAAAAAAAATTCCCCGGGGCAGGCGCCTATAGAAGCCTCGATGAGTCTTTATAGAGTCTCTTAAAAGAGTAAAGTCCTCGAAAAATAAAATAAAACAAATTCAGGAATTATTATTTTATCTTATTGGATCTCTCCTTAGTAATAAGCTGGAGACAGTACTTCCGAGATGGTTGTTCCTACCTCATCTAATTTAACGGATAATGTAGCCGCACTACCGCTTGTCCGTGTATCGCATTTAGTGCCACACTCTGAAAATGGACACCTTATAAAACAATTTATTTCAGATGCAATGCAATATGATATGACCAGCCGGTTCGCGCGCGCTTCACCGGCTGGTTGCTCGGCCGCATCGCGGCCTCGCTATCTAACTTTTCTTGCGATATCTTTTCTTAGTTTACAAGGGCACATCCTTTTAGTTGTGTTTACTCGGGTGAGCGCGCAAAATATATGTTTGCTAATGAGCGAAGATACATACATATATGTATGCAGGTAGCAACATACAATCCAATTGTGAAAGACTGGTTATGAAAGGACACCTAGGCCGGGGGCAAAACACACCACTCTTATTCAGCACTTTTGCCTTTCCTGAAAGTTATAGAATGGTCCCTTTGCCCGGAAGTCTGGTATTCCAGATTTTCGAAGGGAGAAGTACTATAATTCCGGAAGCTTCAGGAAGATTCCAGGCACTTTTCAGAAAAGTTCCAAGAGGCTTACACTTAAAATTCACGCCAGTATTGTGGAAAAGGGTTGTCTGTAAAAATTAAGAAGAACACGAAGAACCGAGAAAGCTTTGACAATATATTTGCGTGGGTTAGACGTTGCTATGTTCGAAATGTTACTCTGAGATCCTTCCGAATGATTTGGATAATTCCACGTCCCAGAGCAGAACTCGGCCTCTTCAGAACATTCTGGAATGTTCCAATGACCGTGGCAGGCGTTGAATGTTCTTGAAAATTCCATGCCCCGGGCAGAACTTAGCCCCTTCTGGAACTTTCTGGAATGTTCCATGGACCGGGGCGGGCGTTGGTCCTTTACGGAATGTTGTGGAGAACGTGGTCCGTTCTGGAACCTTCTGGAATGTTCCCAGTGTCGGGTGCAGAAGTTGTCCCCTTGTTCTGGAAAATTCTTCGTCCGGGGTCAAGCTCGGACCCTTCTGTAACCCTCAGGAATATTCCAAGGACGGTACAGTCGTTACCGACTTCCGGAATGTTCTGGAAAATTCCACGTCCAGGGGCCAAAGTTGGCCCGTTCTGGAACCTACTGGAATGCTAAGAGGACCGGGGGCAGGCGTTGGCCCCTTACGGAATTTCTGGAAAATTCGACAGGAATGTTCATGAAAATTCCACGTTCCGGGGCCAAACTCGGCCTCTTTTGGAACCTTCTGGAATATTCCGGCCGGGGGCAGGCGTTGGCCATTTCCGGAATGATCAGGAGAAATTGGTTCTTTCTGGAACCTTCTGGTATGTTCCAAGGACAGGGGCCAGACGTTGGCCACTTCCGGAATGTGCTGGAAAATTCGACCGGAATGTTCAGGAAAATTAGATGTTCCGGGGCCAAACTCGGCCTCTTTTGGAACCTTCTGGAATGTTCCGGCCGGGAGCAGGCGTTGACGCCTTCCGGAATGATCAGGAGAAATTGGTTCTTTCTGGAACCTTCTGGAATGTTCCAAGGACAGGGGCCAGACGTTGGCCACTTCCGGAATGTGCTGGAAAATTCGACCGGAATGTTCAGGAAAATTAGACGTTCCGGGGCCAAACTCGGCCTCTTTTGGAACCTTCTGGAATGTTCCGGGGGGGGGGGCAAGGCGTTGACGCCTTCCGGAATGTTCTGAAGAAATTGGTCCTTTCTGGAACCTTCTGGAATGCTCTCAGTATCGGGGCAGACGTTGGCCATTTCCGGAATGTGCTGAAAAATTCCACATTCCGGGGCCAAACTCGGTCTCTTTTGGAACCTTCTGGAATGTTCCAACGGCCGGGGCAGGCGTTGGCCCTTCCGGAATGATCAGGAGAAATTGGTTCTTTCTGGAACCTTCTGGAATGTTCCAAGGACAGGGGCCAGACGTTGGCCACTTCCGGAATGTGCTGGAAAATTCGACCGGAATGTTCAGGAAAATTAGACGTTCCGGGGCCAAACTCGGCCTCTTTTGGAACCTTCTGGAATGTTCCGGCCTTGGGCAGGCGTTGACGCCTTCCGGAATGATCAGGAGAAATTGGTTCTTTCTGAAACCTTCTGGAATGTTCCAAGGACAGGGGCCAGACGTTGGCCACTTCCGGAATGTGCTGGAAAATTCGACCGGAATGTTCAGGAAAATTAGACGTTCCGGGGCCAAACTCGTCCTCTTTTGGAACCTTCTGGAATGTTCCGGGGGGGGGGGGGGCAAGGCGTTGACGCCTTCCGGAATGTTCTGAAGAAATTGGTCCTTTCTGGAACCTTCTGGAATGCTCTCAGTATCGGGGCAGACGTTGGCCATTTCCGGAATGTGCTGAAAAATTCCACATTCCGGGGCCAAACTCGGTCTCTTTTGGAACCTTCTGGAATGTTCCAACGGCCGGGGGCAGGCGTTGGCCCTTCCGGAATGATCAGGAGAAATTGGTTCTTTCTGGAACCTTCTGGAATGTTCCAAGGACAGGGGCCAGACGTTGGCCACTTCCGGAATGTGCTGGAAAATTCGACCGGAATGTTCAGGAAAATTAGACGTTCCGGGGCCAAACTCGGCCTCTTTTGGAACCTTCTGGAATGTTCCGGGGGTGGGGGGGGCAGGGCAAGGCGTTGACGCCTTCCGGAATGTTCTGAAGAAATTGGTCCTTTCTGGAACCTTCTGGAATGCTCTCAGTATGGGGGCAGACGTTGGCCATTTCCGGAATGTGCTGAAAAATTCCACATTCCGGGGCCAAACTCGGTCTCTTTTGGAACCTTCTGGAATGTTCCAACGGCCGGGGGCAGGCGTTGGCCCTTCCGGAATGATCAGGAGAAATTGGTTCTTTCTGGAACCTTCTGGAATGTTCCAAGGACAGGGGCCAGACGTTGGCCACTTCCGGAATGTGCTGGAAAATTCGACCGGAATGTTCAGGAAAATTAGATGTTCCGGGGGCAAACTCGGCCTCTTTTGGAACCTTCTGGAATGTTCCGGCCGGGAGCAGGCGTTGACGCCTTCCGGAATGATCAGGAGAAATTGGTTCTTTCTGGAACCTTCTGGAATGTTCCAAGGACAGGGGCCAGACGTTGGCCACTTCCGGAATGTGCTGGAAAATTCGACCGGAATGTTCAGGAAAATTAGACGTTCCGGGGCCAAACTCGGCCTCTTTTGGAACCTTCTGGAATGTTCCGGGGGGGGGGGGGGGCAAGGCGTTGACGCCTTCCGGAATGTTCTGAAGAAATTGGTCCTTTCTGGAACCTTCTGGAATGCTCTCAGTATGGGGGCAGACGTTGGCCATTTCCGGAATGTTCTGGAAAATTATACATTCCGGGGCCAAACTCGGTCTCTTTTGGAACCTTCTGGAATGTTCCTACGGCCGGGGGCAGGCGTTAGCCCCTTCCGGAATAATCAGGAGAAATTGGTTCTTTCTGGAACCTTCTGGAATGTTCCAAGGACAGGGGCCAGACGTTGGCCACTTCCGGAATGTGCTGGAAAATTCGACCGGAATGTTCAGGAAAATTAGACGTTCCGGGGCCAAACTCGGCCTCTTTTGGAACCTTCTGGAATGTTCCGGGGGGGGGGGGGCAAGGCGTTGACGCCTTCCGGAATGTTCTGAAGAAATTGGTCCTTTCTGGAACCTTCTGGAATGCTCTCAGTATCGGGGCAGACGTTGGCCATTTCCGGAATGTGCTGAAAAATTCCACATTCCGGGGCCAAACTCGGTCTCTTTTGGAACCTTCTGGAATGTTCCAACGGCCGGGGCAGGCGTTGGCCCTTCCGGAATGATCAGGAGAAATTGGTTCTTTCTGGAACCTTCTGGAATGTTCCAAGGACAGGGGCCAGACGTTGGCCACTTCCGGAATGTGCTGGAAAATTCGACCGGAATGTTCAGGAAAATTAGACGTTCCGGGGCCAAACTCGGCCTCTTTTGGAACCTTCTGGAATGTTCCGGCCGGGGGCAGGCGTTGACGCCTTCCGGAATGATCAGGAGAAATTGGTTCTTTCTGAAACCTTCTGGAATGTTCCAAGGACAGGGGCCAGACGTTGGCCACTTCCGGAATGTGCTGGAAAATTCGACCGGAATGTTCAGGAAAATTAGACGTTCCGGGGCCAAACTCGTCCTCTTTTGGAACCTTCTGGAATGTTCCGGGGGGGGGGGGGCAAGGCGTTGACGCCTTCCGGAATGTTCTGAAGAAATTGGTCCTTTCTGGAACCTTCTGGAATGCTCTCAGTATCGGGGCAGACGTTGGCCATTTCCGGAATGTGCTGAAAAATTCCACATTCCGGGGCCAAACTCAGTCTCTTTTGGAACCTTCTGGAATGTTCCAACGGCCGGGGGCAGGCGTTGGCCCTTCCGGAATGATCAGGAGAAATTGGTTCTTTCTGGAACCTTCTGGAATGTTCCAAGGACAGGGGCCAGACGTTGGCCACTTCCGGAATGTGCTGGAAAATTCGACAGGAATGTTCTGGAAAATTATACATTCCGGGGCCAAACTCGGTCTCTTTTGGAACCTTCTGGAATGTTCCAACGGCCGGGGGCAGGCGTTAGCCCCTTCCGGAATAATCAGGAGAAATTGGTTCTTTCTGGAACCTTCTGGAATGTTCCAAGGACAGGGGCCAGACGTTGGCCACTTCCGGAATGTGCTGGAAAATTCGACCGGAATGTTCAGGAAAATTAGACGTTCCGGGGCCAAACTCGGCCTCTTTTGGAACCTTCTGGAATGTTCCGGGGGGGGGGGGGGCAAGGCGTTGACGCCTTCCGGAATGTTCTGAAGAAATTGGTCCTTTCTGGAACCTTCTGGAATGCTCTCAGTATGGGGGCAGACGTTGGCCATTTCCGGAATGTTCTGGAAAATTATACATTCCGGGGCCAAACTCGGTCTCTTTTGGAACCTTCTGGAATGTTCCAACGGCCGGGGGCAGGCGTTAGCCCCTTCCGGAATAATCAGGAGAAATTGGTTCTTTCTGGAACCTTCTGGAATGTTCCAAGGACAGGGGCCAGACGTTGGCCACTTCCGGAATGTGCTGGAAAATTCGACCGGAATGTTCAGGAAAATTAGACGTTCCGGGGCCAAACTCGGCCTCTTTTGGAACCTTCTGGAATGTTCCGGGGGGGGGGGGGGGCAAGGCGTTGACGCCTTCCGGAATGTTCTGAAGAAATTGGTCCTTTCTGGAACCTTCTGGAATGCTCTCAGTATCGGGGCAGACGTTGGCCATTTCCGGAATGTGCGGAAAAATTCCACATTCCGGGGCCAAACTCGGTCTCTTTTGGAACCTTCTGGAATGTTCCAACGGCCGGGGCAGGCGTTGGCCCTTCCGGAATGATCAGGAGAAATTAGTACTTTCTGGAACCTTCTGGAATGTTCCAAGGACAGGGGCCAGACGTTGGCCACTTCCGGAATGTGCTGGAAAATTCGACCGGAATGTTCAGGAAAATTAGACGTTCCGGGGCCAAACTCGGCCTCTTTTGGAACCTTCTGGAATGTTCCGGCCGGGGGCAGGCGTTGACGCCTTCCGGAATGATCAGGAGAAATTGGTTTTTTCTGAAACCTTCTGGAATGTTCCAAGGACAGGGGCCAGACGTTGGCCACTTCCGGAATGTGCTGGAAAATTCGACCGGAATGTTCAGGAAAATTAGACGTTCCGGGGCCAAACTCGTCCTCTTTTGGAACCTTCTGGAATGTTCCGGGGGGGGGGGGCAAGGCGTTGACGCCTTCCGGAATGTTCTGAAGAAATTGGTCCTTTCTGGAACCTTCTGGAATGCTCTCAGTATCGGGGCAGACGTTGGCCATTTCCGGAATGTGCTGAAAAATTCCACATTCCGGGGCCAAACTCGGTCTCTTTTGGAACCTTCTGGAATGTTCCAACGGCCGGGGGCAGGCGTTGGCCCTTCCGGAATGATCAGGAGAAATTGGTTCTTTCTGGAACCTTCTGGAATGTTCCAAGGACAGGGGCCAGACGTTGGCCACTTCCGGAATGTGCTGGAAAATTCGACCGGAATGTTCAGGAAAATTAGACGTTCCGGGGCCAAACTCGGCCTCTTTTGGAACCTTCTGGAATGTTCCGGGGGGGGGGGGGGCAAGGCGTTGACGCCTTCCGGAATGTTCTGAAGAAATTGGTCCTTTCTGGAACCTTCTGGAATGCTCTCAGTATGGGGGCAGACGTTGGCCATTTCCGGAATGTGCTGAAAAATTCCACATTCCGGGGCCAAACTCGGTCTCTTTTGGAACCTTCTGGAATGTTCCAACGGCCGGGGGCAGGCGTTGGCCCTTCCGGAATGATCAGGAGAAATTGGTTCTTTCTGGAACCTTCTGGAATGTTCCAAGGACAGGGGCCAGACGTTGGCCACTTCCGGAATGTGCTGGAAAATTCGACCGGAATGTTCTGGAAAATTATACATTCCGGGGCCAAACTCGGTCTCTTTTGGAACCTTCTGGAATGTTCCAACGGCCGGGGGCAGGCGTTAGCCCCTTCCGGAATAATCAGGAGAAATTGGTTCTTTCTGGAACCTTCTGGAATGTTCCAAGGACAGGGGCCAGACGTTGGCCACTTCCGGAATGTGCTGGAAAATTCGACCGGAATGTTCAGGAAAATTAGACGTTCCGGGGCCAAACTCGGCCTCTTTTGGAACCTTCTGGAATGTTCCGGGGGGGGGGGGGGGCAAGGCGTTGACGCCTTCCGGAATGTTCTGAAGAAATTGGTCCTTTCTGGAACCTTCTGGAATGCTCTCAGTATGGGGGCAGACGTTGGCCATTTCCGGAATGTTCTGGAAAATTATACATTCCGGGGCCAAACTCGGTCTCTTTTGGAACCTTCTGGAATGTTCCAACGGCCGGGGGCAGGCGTTAGCCCCTTCCGGAATAATCAGGAGAAATTGGTTCTTTCTGGAACCTTCTGGAATGTTCCAAGGACAGGGGCCAGACGTTGGCCACTTCCGGAATGTGCTGGAAAATTCGACCGGAATGTTCAGGAAAATTAGACGTTCCGGGGCCAAACTCGGCCTCTTTTGGAACCTTCTGGAATGTTCCGGGGGGGGGGGGGGGGCAAGGCGTTGACGCCTTCCGGAATGTTCTGAAGAAATTGGTCCTTTCTGGAACCTTCTGGAATGCTCTCAGTATGGGGGCAGACGTTGGCCATTTCCGGAATGTGCTGAAAAATTCCACATTCCGGGGCCAAACTCGGTCTCTTTTGGAACCTTCTGGAATGTTCCAACGGCCGGGGGCAGGCGTTGGCCCTTCCGGAATGATCAGGAGAAATTGGTTCTTTCTGGAACCTTCTGGAATGTTCCAAGGACAGGGGCCAGACGTTGGCCACTTCCGGAATGTGCTGGAAAATTCGACCGGAATGTTCAGGAAAATTAGATGTTCCGGGGCCAAACTCGGCCTCTTTTGGAACCTTCTGGAATGTTCCGGCCGGGAGCAGGCGTTGACGCCTTCCGGAATGATCAGGAGAAATTAGTTCTTTCTGGAACCTTCTGGAATGTTCCAAGGACAGGGGCCAGACGTTGGCCACTTCCGGAATGTGCTGGAAAATTATACATTCCGGGGCCAAACTCGGTCTCTTTTGGAACCTTCTGGAATGTTCCAACGGCCGGGGGCAGGCGTTAGCCCCTTCCGGAATAATCAGGAGAAATTGGTTCTTTCTGGAACCTTCTGGAATGTTCCAAGGACAGGGGCCAGACGTTGGCCACTTCCGGAATGTGCTGGAAAATTCGACCGGAATGTTCAGGAAAATTAGACGTTCCGGGGCCAAACTCGGCCTCTTTTGGAACCTTCTGGAATGTTCCGAGGGGGGGGGGGGGGCAAGGCGTTGACGCCTTCCGGAATGTTCTGAAGAAATTGGTCCTTTCTGGAACCTTCTGGAATGCTCTCAGTATGGGGGCAGACGTTGGCCATTTCCGGAATGTGCTGAAAAATTCCACATTCCGGGGCCAAACTCGGTCTCTTTTGGAACCTTCTGGAATGTTCCAACGGCCGGGGGCAGGCGTTGGCCCTTCCGGAATGATCAGGAGAAATTGGTTCTTTCTGGAACCTTCTGGAATGTTCCAAGGACAGGGGCCAGACGTTGGCCACTTCCGGAATGTGCTGGAAAATTCGACCGGAATGTTCTGGAAAATTATACATTCCGGGGCCAAACTCGGTCTCTTTTGGAACCTTCTGGAATGTTCCAACGGCCGGGGGCAGGCGTTAGCCCCTTCCGGAATAATCAGGAGAAATTGGTTCTTTCTGGAACCTTCTGGAATGTTCCAAGGACAGGGGCCAGACGTTGGCCACTTCCGGAATGTGCTGGAAAATTCGACCGGAATGTTCAGGAAAATTAGACGTTCCGGGGCCAAACTCGGCCTCTTTTGGAACCTTCTGGAATGTTCCGGCCGGGGGCAGGCGTTGACGCCTTCCGGAATGTTCTGAAGAAATTGGTCCTTTCTTTAACCTTCTGGAATGCTCTCAGTATCGGGGCAGACGTTGGCCATTTCCGGAATGTTCTGGAAAATTCCACATTCCGGGGCCAAACTCGGTCTCTTTTGGAACCTTCTGGAATGTTCCAACGGCCGGGGGCAGGCGTTGGCCCCTTCCGGAATGATCAGGAGAAATTGGTTCTTTCTTTCCAAGGACGGGGGGCAGGCGTTGGTCACTTCCGGAATGTTCTGGAAAATTCCACGTACCGAGGCCAAACTCGGCCTCTTTTGGAACCTTCTGGAATGTTCCAAGAGCCGAGGGCAAGCGTTAGCCCCATCCGGAATGATCTGGAAAATACCCCTTCCTGGGGCCAAACTCAGCCAATTCTAGAACTTTCTAGCTTTTTCAAATGCATGGGCAGAAGTCAGCCTCAGGTGCAAAAGTCGCCACGTTAGTAGTGGTAGAAATGTCGCAACGTGCGAAGTGGTTTTTACAATTTGGATACCTCACACATGCATGGAAGGTTCTAGAAGAAAACTGTTACATACCCACTCTTAGCGCTTTATTAGTAGTTAGATATTCCTTTTACATTTAACTTTCTTTTTATGTTTCTGAGAAAAATAGTAAAAAAAACCTAAAACTAAAATTTTTTTATTGAATATAAATAAAAATTGTATCCTTTCCAAAAAATAGTATTTGAAATAATCTCGAAGAAAATGGAAAGGTTTCAACGAAATAGTTTCCTAATCCGGAAAAAGCCTTTGAATAGTCTGTAAACTCCAGACACAATTTGGCTCAATGCACTCCTTGAAGGCACTTACGATATGCGCACACATAGTGCGAGAAAGAAACATTTGAGCCATCAATGCGCCACTCGCCCGGACCGTCTTTTCCAGGAATACACGACACACAAGATGCAGGCGTAGGCTGTATCGAGTTTTCTTCTTCCCCCTAAGAATAAAACTTTGGAGTGCTCTCCAGATGAATTCCAAGTATAAGATAGAATAGTGAATGCACATTGAAGGAATTTGATCAGACAGATACACTTACAGTCCCGCCCAACATGTCAGGTACCTACATAAATTAATCAGATTGGTTAAATTAATCAAAATAATTTCAATTGATTTTTTAGCGCACAGGGTGCATTTCAACGTTATTTTCTGTTCAAACTGTCCTACATAATAAGACACTGATAAATAGTGTGGTAACATCAGTTTCTCAAAAGAAGTTGACACTGACGAGAAAATTAATACGTTAGAAAGATGCAGCGCATTGCGCATTTAATGCAGCGCATTGTGCGCAATTGCGCTGCATCTTTCAAATCGGTTTCTGGTTAAAATATGAATTTTCTCATCGGCGTCAACTTGTTATGAGTAACCTATGTTACCTTTTCTCAGTGTCGTATTAGTCTTGTTGTTTGAACAGAAAACTAAGTTGAAATGCGCCCAGAGTAAATATAAATTATTTAGATTAATCTAATTAATCTGATTAATTTATAAACCTGAAATGTCGGGTGGGACTGTACATGGCACAGGTTTCGTTAACATGAAATTCCTGCTTACCACGTATAGTTGGCCACCGTTCACACACTCGTACGTATGGTTCCATGAATTTCTGCGTATTAGAAGGAGTCCCCCATGCCGTGGACAGAGGCTTCCATGAGGGCAGAACGAAGAGAGTGTTCTCAGAGGCTTACATGACGTCGCTTAAAAGAGGGCGATTACTGAAAAATTATGAGACCGTTTGTCTTCGTACATGCATAGCACACGCGACAATTCTAATCGCAGCGGCGATAAATATTTTTCATGAAGAAGTGCTTGCGATAAATCTTTCCACTTCTACATGGCTGGCTTGACATTTATTGCGCTGGAAGTTTCTTCTAACCTCCGCAGAAAATCTTATCGATGGTTCCCTCGACGCCATCAAGCTTCCACTGTCCATTCGTGCACTTGGGCGTATGGCGTGTGCTCGATGTTGGGGCGCCTCCGATCATAGCATAGTAGAATGGGCCCGATGGGCATGCCACAGGCACCATGCAGCCGTCATATTCGGAAAATATCGTGTACTGCATCGATAATGTTGGCAAGCCAAAGTTCGTATTGCAGCCCGTGCAAGCTAAAAAAGAGCTTACAATTAATCTTTGCGCGTCTTTTTCTTTTCATTCAATAGAAATGAAGATGAACACTGGAATTCGTACACATTTTACAAATACATAAGTAATAGTTTTTTTAATCTTTCAAGTAACAAACCCTCGCCGCACGCCATATTCATGACTGGATGCTTTGTATCATCGTTGAGATACCAGTATCCATCACTTTTGCACATGACGCCTCCGCTGGACCCTACATCGGAGACCACTGGCGCATCTCTGATCTGACAACACAATTATGCTTTTTTGAAGATATTAATACACATTTGACGTTGAATATTAAACGACTAGTAATATTCACCGCATAGAGAATGACAACCACCGAACACAAATTAATGCAGGTTCGAGTTGCTCACCGTTTGCGAGTGCGAACAGCAGCGGCAACTTGACTCTCACGCAACTTTTCTCACTTTATCGCCCTCCTTTTAAATGGATTACGATCAAAGAGAAGAAAAAAATTATTCAACACGCCACGGACTATTTTGTTTGGCTTTACCTGATCTGGGGGAGCGGGGGATGCAAAAAAATATTCGGAGAACGTGAGTTGATAAGTTCGAAAGCGATCCTATTCCCGATAAGTGGGACACTATGTTTTCAAGAGAAAGGAAGTGCATGTCTCCAGGACACTCAGTCCGGCGAGTTTCCACTACCAGCGCAATATAAAACATGCCATCCTGCTACTTGTTAGGACAGAATAAGCACAATTGCATGAAAGTGCGTGACCGCGGCAGATTAAGCTTCTTCTGTATTCCTGACACCGAATATCGTGGGTCAACATTATTGGTGTTAGAAAGAATTGTTTGTCCACTTTGTTGGTGTTAGGAAGAATTTTGTTTTACTTTTTGAGCTTACCAAAAAACATATTATGTTTATTTTCGGCCCATATCATAAAATTTTTTGAATTACATAGTCAAACAAAAAATATTGTATGAATCCAGTTTCTGCTTATAGTGGGAAAATCTTATCACACCTAATTTCTCAGACAACAACTGATAGAGAGTACCATTTTGCAGTAAAAACGATCAAAAAATTTTTTAAGATCAGCCGCACACGCTATCTTTTGTTAGCAAAGATGAACAACAGATCCACCAAAAGTTGAACTCAGAACAAAAAGGTCGACGATTTTCGCAATGCTTAAGCATAGAAGTTCGTCCATGCAAAAAAGCGTTCAACTCCAGTGCAAGCGAAAAAAGAGTTTAGCGCAGCGAAGATGAGTTCGTCGCTAGAAAGAACCGCCCTTTCTGTAATATTCACGCCTATTCCTGAGAACGGATTGAGATGGACGGCCATCTCTGAAAGTTCCATTTCCCCGGTAGAAGTCGAGCATTCTACTCTATCCAGGGGAAAACTCGGAGAATTTTGGAATCCTCGCGAAAATTCAGGGAGAAATGTTTTTCTGGGATCCTTCCTTTCTTCCACTCCCAGAGCAGAACTCGGCCTCTTTCGGATTCCTCACGATTGATCCCATGATCGGCGCAGAGGATGGCCACACTCAGAATCTCATAGAAGATTAAATGTCCCAGAACTTTGTCCCGTCTGAAGCTTATGGAATGTTCCAACTACCGGGGACAGACGATTGCCCCTTCTGGAACGACAGGTGACAGATATTGGCCCTTTCTGGAACATTTTAGGAAATTCCACGTCCCGGGCAAAACTCGGTCCTTTCCGGATCCTTCTCGAATGTTCCCAGGACCCAGTGCAGACTTTGGCCCCCCTCCGAAAACTTTAGAAAAAAATCCAGATCCCTGGGAAGAACTCGGTCCCTTCCGGAATCTTCTAGAATGTTCAAAGAGGGGAAGTGGGCCTCAAGTGCGAAAGTCGCAATATTAGTGGTGGGTAAGGTTTTTGAATTTGGACACCTCAAACTGGGATAATTAAAACGGGAGGAGCATGGAAGGTTCGAGATGAAATCTGTTACATTCCGACCGACGCTTAGCGATTTATTATTAGTTAGTTGTGTTGCTATCTTTAATGGAGTGATTTGATGCATAGAAGTCTAGAAATTTCTCTTACTACCGTATTTTCTCTATTAGTACCCCCGAGGGTTCAATTTTTCAATACCCTTCGAGAGGGGGGCACTATTAGAGGGAGGGGTTCTATTTTTCAATGTGAGACACTAAAAGTTTAATCACAACATTTTATTCCCAAAAAAAGTAGAATCGTAGCCCGAATTCAATGGAATCATCGCTGGAATATCCGATTTACAACAGATTTTTCATGAATTTGGCATCAGTTCATTGGAAAGAGCACCCCATGCCTCCAGGATACATCTAAAGATGAAGTATTAGACTGTTAGGGAGGGGGGGGTACTATTGGAGGGGGGTTCTACTAGAGTTAGGGGTTCTATTTTTCAATGGCATTTTCAGAGGGGAGTACTATTAGAGGGGGGGGGGTTCTAATAAAGGGGGGTACTAATAGAGAAAATACGGTATATTTAGTTTTCTTTCAATATTCATGTTGTGAAACTTTGCGATTGAAGATATCTCTAGAAGGAATAGAGCAGCGCAAGTGATCAACATGCTTCCTTCTCTTTTTCCGCCATCGTAGGATTAGCTAAAACATCGAGTTTTTACCCATCAACAACCCCTTCTACTCACTTTTTCCTACTCGCTGCAAGGCCAAGCGGAGCTATACTCTATATGTCTATCTTTGCTCTCGAGATGCTCTCCGATCAGCCCGCTATCTATATTTTGCGCGATGCCTCGGTCTTTTGCGATTTGAGCTTTGTGATTGCGCAATCGCCTACAGCCATAGAAGCTGGTTTCCCAAAAAAAAAATGCGAGGGTGCCAGGGACTTGTGCCATGAAGTGCACTTTGCCGAGATGTTTCAACTTAGTGCCAAGTTATCTGCTGATGAAGGCATATGAATGGCATGTTGTATGTGTAGAGAGAAAACATCGCTAAATTGATGGTTCGAGTAAGAAATAGATTATTCAGGATGCCAACATATTTAGTTGTATTTCTTGTTTCATTCGCTCATCAACTTGATCACATTTGCCGATTATTTTGTTGTTTTGACATCACTTCTCTCGGTCTTATGGTGTGCCGTTTAAGATATTTATGACAATCTCATTATTTGTGGGAATAAAAAGATGAGATTGTTCTAAGTGAGGAAGGAGGAAGAAAAGTTGGGCCGGCCCGTAGGCCCGATTGGGCCCTCAAGTCAGAAATTCCTGGCAAATTGATGGTAAAGACGTAAACTTTAAATTTTCGGAAGTATTAGAAAGATGTTTATACGTACTAAATATGGCAATGGATACATCAAATCACTTAATTAGTGTGGAAATGTTATTATAAAAATTTTAAGAATTTTTTTAAAATTTAAAATTTAAAATTTAAATCTGAGAGTCAAAATCGGGCCGGCCGGGCCTTGCCGGGCCCAAAATTATAAGACCCGGAAATTTCCGGCCGGGCCGGGCCGAGACTAAGGGCCGGGCTGGCCCAAAAATTTTGGGCCCATTCCCACCTCTGGGAGGAACACATGATTATGAGCCAGAATGGCGTGGATGGTAATACTTCGGATGCAGTCACCCTCCAGCCAGGGGTGGCCGGCCCCGGCCCCGGCCCCCGGCCCCGGCCCCCGGGCCCGGGGCCATGGCCGGGGCCGACCCTTGGGGCCGGGGCCGGGGCCGGGGCCGAGCACGGTAGCGGGGGCCGGGGCCGGGGCAGGTGCCTACCCTGGGGGCTGTGGATAATTAAATGAATTTCACCCCCGGTTGAACAAATTATGAGCAAATTTATAATGAAATATGTATTTCACATACGCATTTTCTCAGTTTTGGATTGATTTTTCCCCGACGCGAAATTTTTAATAAAAAGTTTTTAGCTTTGGGGTTGGGGCCTCCTTCGGGGCCTACCACAGGGGCCGGGGTCGGGGCCGGGACCTTTCTTGGGGGCCGGGGCCGGGGCCGAGGCCGACCTCGGGTTCCGGGGCCGGGGCCGGGGCCTACCCTGGGGGCCGGGGCCGGGACCGGATATTTTCGCCCCCGGCCACCCCTGCCTCCAGCAACATGTCAGGATAATGTGTCCTAACGTCTAAATTTGTCATCTACTTTAATATGATAGACACTTCTTTAATTATTCATGAATTATTATGTTATGTTTTTTTTTTTTATTAAACATCAAGAAATTCGCTTGGTATATCGACCAAAATAGCGATTAAATTTTTTTGCTTTTATTATTATTTTTTTTGCTCAAAAATTTCTCGTTTTTAATTTTGTTCAAAAAATTTTTTTTTTAGTTTTTGGTCAACAAGTTTTGTATTCCTGGTGGCCAGTTGTGCCGATTTTGCGGAATTAGGCAAAGTGTGAGAAATTGAAAACAACACATGACGCGATTTGCGATGGAATCAAAATGGCCGCTGACATAGCCAAAATCGAACAGCTTGGATTTTGTTCAAAAGTTTCTTATAGGCGCCTTCTGAGGAATCGATTGGAGATGGTCTGGAAGTCTTGAAATGCCAATGAAGACTTGAATTAGGGGCTCCCCGCGCTGGGAGGCGAGTTGGATGCACGTTGGTGGTCACAGCGCCGCCCTTTGTTGAGATATAGACATGAAAATGTTCACCATAATAACAAAGATATTGCTCTATTCAACAAAAAAAAAGAAAAATAGTGATAATTTCCAGCTTTAAATGTTTTAAATAATTCAAAGTTTGATTGAGCATAGACACCGCACCGCGACGATGCTCATTTTGCCTGAACCATACCAACACAGTTATATAGAGAATAAAAAGAGCTTTTGAATGAACAATTGGATTTAGAAAACTTAGGAAGTCTTTTATGTTTACTGATCGATTATCCTTGTGCGGCAATATAAATAAGCACTTCAAAATCTGCTGCGCACCTCCCAACATACCCAGAAGAAAGATCGTGAAGTTTGTTACAAAGTGAAACCCTTCCAATAAAATTCAAGTCTTCGATAGTTTGTTATAAGTCATATAATTAGGGCAGGTAGGGTCACACATTGCGTCCAAAATTCATTTTTCTTTAGGTTATTCGAATTAGAATATTATAATTATTTTTTTAAGCGCGTTTCCTTGAAGAATTGTTATACGCAGATGCCCTATTCTTTTGACATAACAAAACATATTAGACTTGGAATTCTATGGAAAGGGGTCAGTTTTTAGCAAATTTCCGGCTCTAGCTTTTTGTGCATGTTTGGACGGGCGAAAAGATTTTGGCGTGCTTTTTTTAATCGCAGATGTACTGATTTGCACAGACATACCAGGATATTCGATCAGGTAACATCAAAGACTTTCTACGTTTACACAATGCAATAGTTCATTCGACACCTCTATTCACGCTACATACAACCGTGTTGGTATGGTTCTGGAAAAATGAGTGTTACTGTCTCTATGCTCCGTCAAAATTTGAAGTCTATAAAATATTTAAAATAGAAAATTTTTATGTTTTTTTTTGCTGAGTAGAGCAATACCGTGTATATTACGGTGTAAATTTTCATGTCTATATATCAACAAAGGGCGGCGCACTCGCCTCAGAGATGCAACCAACTCGCGGCGATCCACATAATTCAAGTCTTCATAGCAAACGAACAGGGCATTTTCCGACTTCCAGACTATCTCCAATCGATTCCTGCATCAGAAGGCATGTACGAATAAGGAACTTTTGAACAAAATCCAAGTTGAGTATTCCGCGGCCGCTGTGCTTCATTTTGATTCTCTCGCAAATCGCGTCACATGTACGCCACGACGGCATCCTATATGAATGATCGAGATGGTAATAAGAGGTCCATATGAATGCGGCTTACATACCGTCATCGTGACGATTAAAAGACCTCCTGCACAGGTGAATTTCCGGCATCCAGCATCAATGGAATTAGCTGGCGTTGGTTTCTGGGACACGATTCGGTAGCCAGTGAATCCATGTGCCAGAGTCATTTTTGGATCAGATGGGCACTTGTTATCGCAAGCGTCCTGAGTCTCAAATTCTGAAAAGGCACCGATTAAAGGCTCAGAAAAAACTCACTATTTGAATTCGCGCCTTTTTCCCTGACACGAATGCGACAGAGCTTGTGATTTAGAGAGAATTACGCTGTTTCCCATTTAATGCTAAGTTCAAAGCATATACATACATACTAATCGGAACACCGTACTAAATAATTAGAATTTGGAATGTACGCTTGTTCTGGATAAGTTTTAAAACCCAAATAAAAAAAGTGTGACGCAGCTCTGACCCCTGCAGCCGACTCCATACACAGCGAAGGTGTCACTGGGAGGACTAAGGTACCACTTTTGGTCTGCGCCACAGGTGGCCTTGGTGATGCTGGTGTCGGCTTCATAGGGGTTGCCGTATTCGCTCTCAATGTAGCGCAGCTCTCTGTCTGATCCTCTACACGGCAGCGTTACTTTGCAGCCCGTTGCCTTGTCCGTTGTCCAGAGGGCATATTCATCATCAGGACGAGTAAATTTTGAAGGGCATGTGAAGCAGTCTTAATTGATGTTGGTCTAGTAAATTGTTATTCCAAGCAATTGTTCCATGAATCCAACAACCTTACCGCCAACACAGCTTGCGTTCTTGATTCCAGTGCCATCGATAGCTACCCACTTTGCCTCATGCTGGCATTTTATGGTAAGCCGCTCGACGACCCCCTAAATTCTTGAATTAACTTGCCAAATGATACGGATTCGCTCCTTCAGAATCATTTTTTCGCAAGTCACAGAACGTCGCTTATGGTTAGAAGAAGAATATAAATAGCATTATTTGTGCGTGTGACAATTTGGTTATCGCGCTCGTTTGTTTTAGTGTCATCGCTTCTTTGTTGCATAAACGTGGTTGCTTAAACAGCGCACAAACGAACACAGTTGGTTGCGAGAGATCCCTTCGAACACTTGAGCGTCATGCACGTATTATGCATTTCAATTTCGAGCTTGGCGTCGTGGTCGGGGAAGAATAGGAAGCCACGCGGTGGCGCGAACAGAGGCAGCAACGAGTCAACACGGCAAGAGTCGGTGCAGCGCTGGTCTGAAAATGAATTTCTAAACAATGGAGAGGGTAGAATTGGAGCAATAGCCTTGCGGCAAAATTGTGTAGCAGTACGGTGACCGCTCTTTTTGTCATTTTTCAGATCATCCATACCTTTTCACGTATAGTGGTCAAAGGTATAGTGGTGACAGCGCTTTTGTCATTCCCCAACCCCAGATCGCCCGCTGATATGCATCCACACCTTTTGAGCAGAGCGCATTGCTGAAAAGTCTTTCCTCGCCGCTGGTTTCTTTCCATTGCCGATTGCCGGTGCAGACGAGAGTGCGACCGACTCCAATGAGCGTTGGGCAGCTGCTCGAGCTGCTGTTAACTGGCGTCCCGAAGAGAGCAGTGCCCGGTGGACAGTAAGCGACAGGGCAAGCCTGTGCAGGTCTTATTAGAGCCTGGAAAGACAGATTGAAGATATATTATTTTAATAGTTTCTTAGAAGGAAAAAAAACCTTATCGTACTCCAGGTACAAATCCTTTGGCGTGAATGTGATGCATTTGCAAGCTGAAAAGATTTTCGTGGAATT
Organism: Allodiplogaster sudhausi; assembly: GCA_945643635.1. Taxonomy (NCBI): domain Eukaryota; kingdom Metazoa; phylum Nematoda; class Chromadorea; order Rhabditida; family Diplogasteridae; genus Allodiplogaster; species Allodiplogaster sudhausi. Next base: position 443,377 of record CALZFC010000109.1, read on the forward strand.
AGGCACATGTACAAATGTTAGAAAAGTTGAATGATGCATAAGTGCTGCTAGGAGGAACTTCAGTGAGATAGAAAAGGGTACTCCTTTCGAATAGTATATGTTCTGACCCTTGGCACAAACGGCCGTGTGTGCGGTGTGGCACGAGGCGTCCGGGCCGAAGAGCCAGCGGCCCTCCCGGCAGCGGAGCATACTACGCGGCTTTCCGGCAACGTAGAGGTGAGCAAGCGGATCGGCGCAGCGCAAACGAAGACAGTGCGTCTCGGGACTTGACGAGATGCTGAAGTGTGTGAATGGTAGACGAAGGCGAAGATGAAGACAACTATTTGAGAAGAAAAACAAACGAGCGAGAGTCCAAAAGAATTTGAGTGCCAAGTATGTGAGATAGGAAAAACTTTTCCCCCAAAAATCATTCATTATATGAGTTAACTTTGTTGAACCGTAACAGATGCTTCTTATTTTTTTGCTTGATAGCCAACCTGAAATTAGCGAGCAGAAATTCGTCGCTGCAGTCAAATCCTCTTTTCGGGCAGTCTCGACGAGCATCAACAGGCGGAGCTTGGCATGACTGACAGCCTGAGACTAATAAGTAAGACTAATTAGTGAGAAATGGAATCCCTGTTTCATTTAATTAACTTATGTTGTCACATCCCAAGCTATGCAATTCAACAAGTAATTCCTCAATAATAATTTTAAAAAAAAACGCTCAACACTAACTATCATCGCTGTCATCACAGTGTTTTCTCGCGCCGCCTCGTATAAATAATAGTAATAAAGTTAAGAAAAAGATTGCGCGCATCTCGTGGCTTTGTGCTTCTTTTTCGCAGACCGGAATGATTTTCAGCGCTTTTCCTCGCTTTTTTATAGCGGAAGAAAATGTGCGCCAAAACATTCATTTCGAACCGATGGTTCCTTCAAAGTTGCTCTTTCTTCTTTCTCGAATGACATTTTAAGCGGAGTGCCCCAAATTAACAATGTGGCTCAATTCAGTTTCGTTTTAGTGGCCGATGCGGCTGATTCATGAAGTTGAAGAAGAAGAAGATTGCAAATTGTTCGTCTCTGCTCGCTGCGTCATTCATGTTCGATTTCTCAAAGTGCCACTGGAAATGTTGAGCGTCTCTGCAGCACGTCTCTGACATGACATATTTTCCTTCTCCTGGTTCCGTTGACTAACAATTTATGACGGCTGTTGCGAGCGCTATAATAAAATAAATTACATAAAAAGATGAAGAAAGAATGAAAAGAGTAATAAAATATTGTGATTTAAAAGTAATGATATAAAATTCTGAGCCTAAGCAGTAAAAAATATATGCAGGTAAATATATGCTGCTGCTCAACAACTTATGGTGCACGAGCTTTCTGAACTGTCCGAAAGTTCAAATCTTGATCAGTCAGTTTGGAACATTCCGAAAGTTCGAGCAGTTTGTGCACACCTGGTTGTTTCAGCTTTATATTCTGCAGCCCGTCGCGAGGATTACAATGTTGTTCATGCCAGTTCATGGAGATTACAATGTTGTTGAATTTTTTGCCAATGTTGCCCAACTAGAAACATCGCTAGGAAAAGAATGAATGCATCTTGAAAAGGGCCCCCTTACGTATTTTCTGCCCATGCACACATTCATTCTACCAGAAGGAAGGTGATAGCTACATACATAGGTGCGAAGCGACAAGCCACGCTTGAGATTCAAGGGAAGATAAGAAAGGCAGAGAGAAAAAGACTCAAGAAGTCTACTTTGTTACGATTTATACTGTGCTAGCGAAGCGCCAAAGGTTTTTACAAGATCTTGCGGGAATTCAGACGTCAGTTTGTCGCAATCGGCTGCTAAACTCACTGAACTGTTCCTTTAAGAGTAGTAACAAGAGAATGGGTTGTTCGCTGCCACGCGAGACATACAAAAGGAATGAGAAATAAACGTACTGCATGGCCTGGCTCCTCGGAAATAACTACGAAAGCCTTAATGTGTGTTTCAACACCAGGTTACTTACACACAGAAAGCTTATTAACCTCAAACATTACAAACGTGAATATCCTCTGATAGAGGCACTAGTGAAGGAATTGTTGGAGAGTTATGCTAGCGAAGTATAGGGTGCGAAAAAAAGGAGGTCGAGGTGCCAGAGCAAAGCTCTCTGGTCACCGCTCCTCGAGGAGCCGGAGAGGAGAAGAAAAGATTCCGTGACTTTGGCAGGGGAGGTGAGAAAAGGCGAGGGGGGGGGCTCAAAAGTGTGCCCGAAAACCGAGTCAATCGAAGAAATAGCGAGGGAGAGACATGACCAATCCAGGAAGGTGAGAGAGTGAGCGAGTGGTTAGAGAAGCAGAGACCGAGCGTGAGTAGAATACATAGTTGCCCGCTCCAATCATACTGCACAAACCACTTCATACAGAAAAACGGAACTGATTTCATCCGCTCACACAAATTACACAAAAAAGAGAAAAAACATGAAGAATTCGTGACACGGCCGATGATCCCAGTAAGGTTAGTGGAATTCACTTATTGTGCGAGTGGATAGTATCAGAAGCACCGTTGCTTTGCTCTTCCACGGGCGTCGTGTCCTAGAGAAATTAACTGGAAGAATTCGGCAAAGGAATACTTTGATTTCATTGCACAGAGAAGGCTTCTTCTTTACCAATCCCTTGCGTGTTCCAGATGCATATCTTTGGAGACGCAAACAATTGGACACAGATATTTATTGAGTAGTCAGAGAGCAGAATACAGACATTGAAGAAAGCGACAGAGAGAGAGAGAGAGAGCTAAAGATAGGGCCGATAAAGTGTCGAGATAACTGGGAGGCGGCGGCTAGACGTATGTACTTCCGGCGGTCGGCTCTTGGTTAGCCAGTTATCACGCGCATAGAATGTTAGCACAAATTAATTTGTAGACAAAAACGATATAATAAAGCGCTCTGATTTTTGAATTGATCTTCTGGCATTTATGCAATTGGAGGATATGTCACATCATTTACACTGTCTCTTCGTTCACTTCGTCATCGTCTACCGTCGTCGTCGTGGCTTCCACGCCTGTCTCACTTTTGGCTGCGATCATCGCATAGGGTGAAGGAGTCGCCTTCACGAATGGCATGTACAAAGGCAGCAGTGACGATTGCAGCGTGCAAGTAGAAGATTTCGTCCCACTTGGCTTTGAAGAAGCTGCAAAGTCGTATTCATCCGTTTATTCTTTCATTTTCAATCTACATCTTTATTTTTCTTCATATAACTACTAGTTTTAATTAAAGAATCACGGGCCACTTAACTCAACTGTAAAATACATATGTACTTCAATTTCGCTGACCATAGTAACATCGTTTACGTAAATAATACCAAAAGGGTTATGTCTTGCAAAAGGGGGCTAATTCATGATTGAATTTTTTGCTACTTCAAAGGCTGCACATACTGAACGATTATTGGCTCGATGAGAATGCAGACCGAACGGAACATTTGTCCCTGGCCGACGACGAAGAATGCGTACGGTCTGTTTAGAAATGAAAGTGAATTAATGGAGAGGAAAACATATTATATAAAATGTATATACATATAAAATTAATAACTCTGTTATCATTAAATTTAACGAAAAGGAAAAAAAACTAATACTCACCCAGAAAGCAGCGCTGCTCCAGTGACGTATGACGCAACGCCAAAGCCGGAAAAGAACTAAATCAAAGGTTTGGGAATCTTCAAATACATAAAACAACATATTCCAAATAATTAATTTTTGTTAATATAATACGTCCTCCCTTATTCCTTGCTCTCCTGATGAAGAATCCAACGAGGTAACAGGCAAATCGTACTGGGATATTTGTAAATTTGCTCTAATTTTTACTTTTGTCTCTTCCTTGCCATGAATATTGCGAGCAGAACGGCGTGTACACATTGGTACTGCTTCTCAACGAAAGTCAAAGCGACCAGGAAGCTAGCGTCGAAGAGAAGGGCGAAGAAGGCGAAAACGCGAAGCTTTGTTACATCGCCAACGATACTGGATAAAGTAAGACAACACTAATTATGACATTAAAATATGTATGTGTTGTGTTAGATGCTATTGACAGAGGCAGATGTATATCTTCTTTTGTTGAGAATAAAATAAAAAAAAAATTTTCTGCATAAATAATATATACATAATACCGTATATTTCTTAGAACTACCAAAATGTAATGCTTTAAAAAGCGGAGCCACCTGAGATTGTCGCTTAGGACGCCGCTAAAGGTGCGACCGGCAGCGAGGCCGAGACCGCCAGCCGTCATCGCATACGCGCACCAGCGCTTTTCCAGATTGAGCGTGTGCAGATATTCCATCGTGTAGATCTGAAGAGATGAGGAGGAGGAGGATTCTGGTGGAACAGATAAGAACTCGAGCAATCAAGGAGCAAGCACGCTACAAGTGCAAAAACAACCCGCGAGTCCGTGAGGCATCATCAATCTAATAGTAAGCATTCGACGATATTTTCATGATGTCTAATCGTAGTGTAAAAAGGTAAACAAAAAAACCACACGTACCATCACGAGCGCACAAGGCATGGTCGCTGCAAGCGTAACGATCCAGTTGACCACCGTGTGCACGTCGACAAAGATTTGCTGAATACGATTCTAATTTCTCGAGTCGTGCGAACAATTATTGTTGAAACCCATTTCAAACGTTTGGTAAATTGGGCAATAAGAGAAAGAAAGAAAGAGAGAGAGAGAGAGAGAGAGAGAGAGAGAGAGAAAAGACCTTTTTGCTAAGCTTATCTACATACATACATACATACATGCATATGTATGTATCATTCTCAGCACATATTACTAGGGGTTACCAGCTTCATAATGCTGTCGTTATTGTATACCTTGTATGGAAGATCGATCCGCTTCGCGATGCGCCCGCCGTCCGGCTTGTCCATTGTTATCAACGCAAGCTCTTGCGCCGAGACAACGCTCTCTCTCGGGTCGTCGCGATAGACAACGACCCAGAGAATGGAGACGGCGAGCGAGATGCACGCAGTCATATGAAGAGTGCCCTTCCAGCCACCGAACACGTCATGCAGCTCAAGTATAACGGAGGATCTACACACTCTCATGCCATTTCGGAGGTTCGTAGAAAATAGCACACGCTCGATGGAGAATACGAAGAGCAACGGCAATTTGGAAAATCTTGCATAATTTTTGGGTGAGCGTCATCCTTTACATTGTTGATTACACCGTTGATAAAATGAAAATACTATCATTCATATGCCTACGCTGTAGTTGTGGTTAAAAAAAACCAATATAGAAATTATGATGCCAAAACACTATTTACATACGTATCTATGTACCTAGAAGTAAGATTTTAGTCAATTAAAACAAACAATTTTCGCATTTCACACCTCAGCCATCAGTGGCACGACGAGCGACTTTGTGATGGGGAAGCAGCAGATGACAGCGAGTGACGTGGCCATCTCGGAGACGGGCGACCAGCGAGAGACGACGAAGCCGATCACGCCGAAAACGGACGAGAAGAGGACGCCCTAGATTTTTCAATTTTTTATTCTCAATTTGAAATTCCCGCCAACCTCGCAATCTTTTCAACGTATTTGAAATTCCATTGAACTTCACACATTTTTTATTCGAACTTCCCGCCAACCTCGCAAGTTTTTTTTCCTGTTTGAAATTCCCTTCAATTTGGTTTTCAGCAGTTTAAATAAAAGATAACATGCTAATTTTGGCTCAAAGCGACTAAGGAACAGCAAGAATATATGCAAATGTGTTCTCGCTACCTGAAGAAGCCGAACGGCGAGCGTTAGATAGTACGAGTGCTCGATGGCGAAGGCGAGTCCGCTGGTGGCTACGGCGGTTGCGAGGCCTGTGTGTTCATTTATTTCGATTTGAAATTCCCGCCAACATTCGCTGTCGGCTTCTCTTTTGTCTGAAGACTACATGGCCTTTTCTCCTAAATGTCGCTCTCTCTCTCTCCATCATCTTATTCTTCTGTTTCTCTTTTCTCTATCACCGTCTGTATTTCCTTTCTCGCCTTCGCCATTCGCCGCTCACCCGCCACAAAGAGCACGTAGCGTGCGCCGAACTTGGCATAGAGCCAATTGAAGGGATACATTCCGACCAGCGAGCTGGCGCCGACCGCAGCGAGCAGGATGTGGCGGTCGACCTCGATGTCGATCGCGATGGTGCCGTGGTCGTCATCATCCTTTGGAGCACAAAGAATGAGAGATGTACGCTTGCGTAAGAGTTCGGCTTGTAAAGAAATTTTTATGTCGTCAATCAATGTAATATTTGTATAACAATTCTTTGTGATTAGCTATGATATATTGTGATTTGTTGTAGTAAGTATATGCGTTACTCAATCCTGATATCGTACTTACCGCATTTTCTCTATTAGTGCCACCGGGGGTACTATTTTTCAATACCCCTGCGAGAGGGGGTCACTATTAGAGGGGGGGGGGGTTCTAATAGAGGGAGGGGCACTAATAGAGAAAATACGGTATATAGTTTCATGAATCACAAAGAATTGCTTGATTCACGCTATTGTTCAAAGATGTATATTTGCCTACGTGACTCTCGCCCATTTCATATAGTATGTATGTATATAAGCGTCTGATTGGTGACCTAACGGACACTTCACTTCTTGTCCTATTCTTCAGTCATCGTTCTCTTCCCCATCCTATCTTCCTACTATTCTCTATCTCTACCTCACGGAAGGACACAGCAGAAAAAAAAAGAAAACAATGAAGAACTAGTGCAGCTTAATTAGCAGTAAGCAATTAATTGCCACTGACAACTTCATGCTCTGGACCGTGGCTGCCCTTCGGATGGTGATGATGCTCCTTGATGCAGATGAGCGTGTAGCCAAAGATGTCCGAGCCCATCATGATGCCGCCGAGGGTGAGGAAGGTCGTCAAGAGGACGGCGACGCGGTAGCGATGGCGCCAGTCCGTGAGCCGCCTTGGCACCATCATCTAAAACGTCTACCTGTTTTTAATATGATTTATTTTCTTCTAACATTTTTTTGGACGCAGACAATGTAGAAGATACATATCTATTTTCATTGAAAATTTATTAAAAACAAATTTATATCTGCAAAAAAAAATCTGCAATCTCAAGGAAATGTTAAGCAAAAGTTGCCAAGTACAACTTCCATTTAATTTTGCCTTTGGCCAGGGTGCAAAGATTTCGACTGAAATACATGCCAGCAATCATGCATTGCCTAATGAGAAAAAAAGAGATGCTTTTGTTTCTAGCAAATGACAAGCAGAAGAGAGAGAGAGAGTGAGAGAAAGACAGAGAGAGAGAGAGAGTAAGATAAGGAGAGAGAGATAAAGAGAAAGAGAGAGTAGGATAGGGAGAGATGCAAAGAGAGAGAGAGAGAGAGAGAGAGAGAGAGAGCGTCGTGGTCGTATTCTAAATGGCAAGCGTTCAAAGCGCATCGAAGCCATGACTTATCATGCTTCTACTTCTAATTCTTCTTTTTCTTCTTCTTCTCCTCTGTTCCATTAAACTGACTCATTCATTTATAAAGTAATACGCACATTTATACTTTCTTGCCCTTTTCGTCCATCTTAGACCCAGGCCTGTTCTTTGTCTCACTTCTTACAAATCTGTCTTTTTAGTCTCGCCTCATTGTTTTCCGGAAAGCTTCAGGCTAAATTTAATTAAGAAAGGACAGTTAAATGCAATCGTATCGAAAAAAATTTGTGATATTCGTGGGCTTTTCAGAAAGATTTAATGGCGGAATTAAGTATAAAGTATACATACAATGGATCCATAATATACATATGTATAAAGAACATAAGTCTACATTTGGCTTATAATTCCTTATTCTGCACTCCTGGCTTGCGAACAGATGTTCTCATTGCTAAAGGTTATCGGGCATTCAAAGAAACAATGCGAATTGGAACGAATATCAGCGTACTTTAATGCGTTTTTACTACTTTAAAACTATGGAAATGCTGATGGCATTTAGTGCCTATGAGAAATTGCATCTTACTCACCATCATTCTTATTCTTGGACAATGTTTCCACGCGGTTTCGAGTTGTCATTTTTGTTATAGTGATTTGTATTTAAAAAAAAAGACATCTTTATACTTTCATCAATGTGACAAATTTTCCTGACGATTGTCTTGGCTATTATTTCATTTCTTTCATTTCTACTTGCAACTTATGCATTTGTTTTTCATAGCACGTTCGAATACATACAGCAATGCTCAAATTTTGTTCTCCCAGAAAAATGTTTTGTTAACTGAAATGCATTTCGTTGTGTGAAGTGAACTCGAGAACATATTGCGAATCAAATTGAGCTTACAAACATGTTATTGGTAGAAAAGTAATTTCCTTCTAGAATTGTCGTATGTGATTAATAAAAAAAATAAGCCGATTTGAGAAAACTTACATTACACGACCATTTAGGTCTGCGAGCCACAATTTACAAGAATGCTATGAATATATTAAATCAACGGCTTGTTGAGTTATCACCTTTATACGTGGACTTTATTTGAATATTTCCAACAATTTCTGATGGTTTTTTTTAAGATAATTGAAAATAAATATTGTTTAAATAAATATTCAAAGAATGCCAATGGCACGAATAAGACTAGATATCTTTCAAATGGAAATTCTTGCTCGGCCTATGCGAGCTCTTTACTGCAGCTTCTTCGCGATGGCAGCGTTGGCAGAGGCGCGGCGCCGGCGCTTGCGGCAGCAGCAGGGGCAGCAGCTACAACGGGAGAATTTTTTCACAACTTTTTTAAAGTTTTGTTTTCTTAAGTTTTCTCTTTCCCACTCGAATCCATATAATATATGTATCTGTGCCCTTCTCACATATTGGCTAGCTTGAGCGATAAAATGATTGAAAATTTATTATTTTCTTAAACAAATGAAGCACTGCATGCCCTACCCGCAGCATCCACAGCCACAGCAGCCGCATCCGCAGCAACCACAGCAGCACGGGCAGCAGCAGCAGCACGGCTGCAGAAGGCAACGAAATTTTTTTTACGTTCAGTTTTTTTTTAATTTTCTGTTCCGTTCCTAAGTCGCCGATGTCCTCTCAAAAGTGTCAATGGAAAAGAAACATACACAGCAGCAGCAGCAACGTTTGGCCTTCTTGAGCGACCCGGAGGGAGAACGCCGAGTTGACAACGACTTCATTGGCTTCTCGCCAGAGGAAGCACACGAAGGAGCTGAGTAATTTAAGAATCGCATTTGCAATTAAAATTAAAATTGAACGTTGTAAGCATGAAGTTTGTACGAACCTGAAACCACGTCTTGTGAGGTAGATGCACCTGGAGAGAGCTGCTTCATATCATTCGACAGCTGCTGCTTCTGCTGTCCGGCCTGGATGGCTGAGGCGCCGACGAGGAAAGAAGCAGCGAGACCGACGAGCACCAGCGAGTTCATGATTATTAGGCTTAAAAGTAGATTCTAGATTAAAGTGAGGCCTATGCGCCATTCCGAACAGGTTCATCACAGAAGATTTCTAATTATTTTATGACGATTGAAAAAAAATCGAAAACGAAAGAAGATAGTTGATGTGTCCCGGAAGACCTCCAGCAGCGCTTTTATCTCCCAGCGTTCACCGCTGTCCTTCACACTGTACAGCAGACAGTGAGGAGGCATGTCAAGAGATTGGGAGAATAATATCGTTTTTACAAGATGGTTGTTCGAGTCTCTCGAACTTCTTGATCGTTATGTATGCATGCATTCCAAGTGGTGGCCATGACGCCTGGCTGATTCGCCTGCAGGAAGTATTATGTTTCAGACAATCAGCAAGACGTTATGGATGCTCATTGAAGCTGCCAAGGGGTAAAGTTGACTCATTCTTATTTATTATCAATAATCAAATATCGTGGAATTCAGAGCAAATTCAACTACACCTTCACACATATAAAGAGAATTACGTAAGTGTTCATAAATTGCATGTCTTAATTCTAGAAAAATGTGGAAGAAAGTCACCGTGATGGATTTATTCGATAATTTGTCCTGGTAGACACGGTTCATTAACTATTTGATAAACTTTTTGATGAGAGAGGATTCATGAATGACGATTTGAGAAAAAAAAGGTTTGAAATAGGCATGTATAATATGTATGTATGAATGTATGTACATATATATACATATATGTATGTGTGTCTGTTGCCAGGCACTCGACATGTTTCATGATCATCCACTCCATGGTTGTGCCTTTTACATTCTCAACGAGATTTTTCCATTTCAGAGTAGTACTCAAGAATAATGAGTAGCCGTCTCGTCTCTAATCGTCAAGTGGTTTGACATTGAGTACCTCTTCTTACGTACATTATTGGAGAAGTCACAAGAAGAGAAGAAGTTTATTACTCTCGCCAATTATGAGACGGTCCATATCTATTCACTCGCTATTTTCGCTTATGATTTGGGCTTGTAGCTTCCCATAGGTCGTGTTTTTTTCTTCTTATCGTTCTTCATCAGAACTACAGTTCCCTTCTCAACATTCGGCTTACCGTATTTTCTCTATTAGTACCCCCCTTTATTAGAACCCCCCCTCTAATAGTACCCCCTCTGATAAAGCCATTGAAAAATAGAACCCCTCCCTCTAGTAGAACCCCCCCTCCAATAGTGCCCCCCCTAACAGCCTGAAAATCTCAGCTCGAGACGTACCTCTAATGGATCCTGGAGGTATGGGATGCTCTCTCCAATGAAATCATTGCAAATTCATTCAAAATATGTGGTAAAATGGATATTCCAGTGATGATTCCTATGAATTCGATCTACGATTCTTCTTATTTTGAGAAGAAAATGTTGTTATCAAACTTATAGTGTCTCACATTGAAAAATAGAACCCCTCCCTCCAGTAGAACCCCTCCCTCTAATAGTGCCCCCCTCTCGCAGGGCTATTGAAAAATAGAACCCCCGGGGGTACTAATAGAGAAAATACGGTATGTACATTTATCCACTGACTCCAAGAAACCATGTCTCAAATGTACAAACTGAAAGTAAATAGCTCTTGAATTAAAGTAATTCGGGCAGTTATAGTTGGATGAAAAAAATTAAAATTTTAGCACCATATTAGATATATATGTATATATATGTATCTATCTCGCATTTAGAGTCTCCAGATCATTTGTTCTTTTAATTTTACATATATTTTAAACACTTAAGCCTCTTCTTGTCGTCCATCGCCAAATTGCCTATCCTAATGATCAATTTCGCCGAATATTTGAAGCCAAGCTCAGCGGAGGAGGTTGGCATTTATTGGATTTTCTATCTATTTTTTTTAAATTCTACAAACAACAAAAAAAGTAGAAGAAAATTTTTCATGGAAACAACTATTAAATCTATTAAAATGCAAAAATATTTACAACTTGAATTAATTTTCCCGCCATTTTTCTGCTCTTCTTAAGCCGAGCGAAAGTCACATCATCACCATGGAGATCTACGTCGCGATTGCGATCGGCGTCCCGGCCGCCTTCTTCATCTTCATCGTCGTTGCGATGCTCTGCATTCGATTCGCGCCTTGCATCCACAAGCGGATCCGTCGAGCCAAGTATGGGATTTTCAAGTTGTCTTTTATTAATAAAACAAAAATAATTTTAAAATTTTTTTTAAACTTTTTTCTTCTTCTTATTCCATTTGAGAGCTAAACCGCAACTAGTTTTCTAAATTAGTAAAAAAAAACATATTTATACTTTTCTGTAACTTTAAAAATCCAAAAAAAAACATTCAGAAATATTAGCCTGAAAAATCTTCTTAGGAGAGCCTTATTTAATAAAAAGAAACCCATATTAATGTTTTTTTCTGTAACTTTATTAAAATTTTAGAAAAACATTCAGACATATTATTATGAAAAATCAATCCTTCTTAGGAGAGCCTTTTCACGCTCGTCCGACGACGGCATCCGCCTCGAACGTGGCGGCTATCGCACGGCGCGCGGTTTAGGCTTACGCACTGTCATTTGAAGGCGGCGATTAATTATGCAAATTAATTGACTAAAATTATTTATTTGTTGAAGTGAATAAGCACAAAGGAGGATACATATTTTTCGAAAAGCAGTTCAATAAAAAATCTGAATCATTTATGTTTCATTCAAACTATTCGCTTTATATCCTGGATGTTAACACGCAATATTTTGCGCCTCACTCTTGAGCCATGTTGGATAAAGTTTCATCTTCTCACACAAACAAGCGCTGCGAGGGGCTTGAGACCAAAATTAACTCGAAATCTTTGAAACGTATTCACAGCGTGTTGTACGTTGCAGTATAACTTAAAAAGTACTAAAAATACTGCATTACCCGGATACCTCCTTTTACAGACTCGCTTCTCACCTTCGCAAACATGTTTGTTTCTGCATCCTATCAGGTGAAGGAGTAGTAATAACGTATTTACTTTCGTTGTAAATACCCGGATTGAGAGCAGTGACCTGTTTAAGCTGAGCATGAACTCATAGCAGCTAGATGTGCGACGCTCAGGGAGCGTAGCGTTTGACGACGGACGATGAAGATGAAAATTCTGAAATTAGACAAATCAATGTGCATATCAAAGAATAGCATACTCTTTATCTCTTCTTTGAAGTATGTGAGCGTTCAGAATAAATCAAATTAGCGTTGACGCCAAGGGAACGGGCACGCCTGCCAAGTATCCAACAGCTCCGAGAACTGGTGTACTTGTCTTGTAGGAGGCCCCTGAAATGATAGGAAAGTGGACACTAGCTGGAAATTTGCTTAACTTATTGTTAAGCAAGTGTTTAAATCAATTAATATTACACTTTCAAAGTTTTAATGGTGCAAGAAGACACTTATCTTTAATGCTATAGTGAGGGAACCCCTTTTAGACGACAGCCTTCGAAATTCTTAAACCGAGATTTGATCCGACAGCACAAAACGCCTCAATAATACTTATGTACTCACTAGCACTCTAATGATTGAAGCGGTCTTGAAAAAACCAAAATAATCGTCGAGGGAATAGAGACTCAGATGAAAAGTGCAACTCTGAGGGCGCTGGACGGCTATGGATAACGTAGAAGCTACATTTAGTCGAAGAGAAGTAGACTTGCTGGCTGATCAAGAATCCGGGCGAACTTTGGGCAAGACAACGTGGTTAACAGCCATAATGAGTGCGTCTACAGTAATCTCATCAGCAAAATTTCATATTTGATACCGTCTGCATTTACATCATTGTAAATGCAGACGTTAAAACCTGCGTAATTACATTTGAAAGAGCTCAAAGAGCAAACATGTAAAGATATGAAGAAATTTGTGCAAGGCCAAGGTTCTCATTTACTGCGCTTGATCTCATTAACTTTCTTGTCCCGAGTTGCAAACTGAGTCAAGTTCGTACAAGCCATTTGAAGGAGATTTATCTTTTTTTTTAGATAATCATATATATGTATGACTTTTACCCTTACGAAAGTACTCCATCTTCCAGCAATATAAAAGTCGACTAATAAACATCGATGTCTTCCCACATTGCAATGTTGAATTAGCAAGGGGCATACCTGTGTTTGTTATCAATATCAGAAATTGCGGGTTAGTGATTCATTTATCGGGAAAGAACATGCGGTTTGAATCGACGATCGCGACCGTCTTTCTTGTTCTGTCGAGCATTCTCAGTTTGACAGGTAAATTTTATACTATTTAAAGTTTTTTTTGTTCCCTTTATTTATGTAACTAGTTTTCCTCTCCAGTCGTTTCATATCTCTATCAGTGAACACACTGATGGAGATATTAAAGGACTGAAGAGTAAAAAAAAAATAAATGAAATAGATATGTAATTAGTAAGAAGAGTGGGAATTATAGTTGCTTCAGATTTTTAAACAAAGTAGTTAACTGGGCGAAAAAGTAGTTTCTGCTAAAGAATGCAGTATAAATATATCAGGAGTCGTCCTGAACATCGTGGCCGTCGTGGCCATTGCACGCTGTACGCCCAAATCATTTCGCCCCTTCGCCATTCTCCTCTTGGCCATGAGCATCTCCGATCTCACGACTGCCATTCTGTCGGGCTCCATTCAGCCTAGGTTATAATTGTTACTGTCGCCAACAATGGCATGAAAGGGAAGCCTGAACAGAGAGAGTGCCCATTCATTTATTTTTTTTATGAGCTGCCTTCATTACTATTATTATTCTTATTAACTGTTTACCGCGTGCACAAAAATTTTTTAAGCATCATAGTTTCGGCGTAAAACTGAAGCAATATTGTATTGTGATATACATATCTAACAAACAAAAATTGCTTGATAAGTCAAACAATATTGTTTCAGTCGAAACAATGTCGTTTCAAACAGTTTTTTTTTGTGCCCGTGTATTACTTATGATGCAGTAATAATTCATTTGCATTGTGAAGAGTCGTCATGACGAGTCGGATCTCAGTACTGGCTGGCTATGGTCCTTTCTTGAACTTCTTTTCTGCCGACGCCTGCTACCTCGCCTATGCTCTGCTCTGTTTCGTCTTCGTCAACTCTCTCACTATTCTCGCGATCTCTTTCGGCTATCGTCTCTACATACTGCACCGTCCAGCGCCCTCTGCCAGAGTTGTTCTTCTTATCTGCATCATGGCGTCTATTCCCTCGACGATTATTCTGGTTGGTTTTTCCTGACTGCCTCAATCATTAGATTGTAATTCATTTAGGAAGTATTCATTCCCTCTACATCAAATTGTCCAATTTACATCAATTTCAAATGGTCCTCTTCTTAATGTATAACATATATTATTCAGGCGTATTGTTCTGTCGGATCAAATCTCGGTCCAAGAATTGCGACAGCTGTCGTCTCAAAAGAATACCCTCACTATGACATTCCAGACAACTTTTTCTACGGTTCGTGTTTTCTTGTAACATTAAATCTGACGAACAACATTGAAAATGCAACCAAATGAAACTGAACTGAGATATTTATTGATTTAAGCATTCGCTTCAGTTAAATTACAGGGAACTAGCTAGAGTAAACTTTACGATCATTTCAGGGGCCTCCTACAAGACAAGTACTCAAGTTCTCGTAGCTGTTGGATACTTGGCAGGCGTGCCCATTCCCTTGAAGTCAACGCTAATTCGCTCACATACTTTAAAGATTAGATTTAGATTGTGCTGAGACCTCACAGAGAGGCTTCTTTGGTTTGAGCATTTTCATCTTCATCTAATTTGAGCATTTTCATCTTCATCTAATTTGAGCATTTTCATCTTCATCTAATTTGAGCATTTTCATCTTCATCGCTCGCCGTCAAACCCTTCGCACCCTGAGCGTCGCACATCCAGCTGCTATGAGTGCACGGACAAAATCAGTTCATGCTCAGCTCATTCAGGTCATTGTTTCATTACTCTCACTCCGGTTTTTTTACAAGGAAAGTAAATACATTCTTGCAACTGGTTCACCTGATAAGATCTAGAGACTAACAAGTTTGCATAGGCGATGGTGAGAGGCACAGGAACAGTCTGTAAATGGAATTGCACTGATAATTTTAGGCCCTCACTGTGCATGCCTTCACGCCTGTGCTTTTTCTTCTCAGTGTTCTCATCATTCTGCTCATGTTTTTCGGCTTCGCTAATAATCCTCTCCTAGAGTTTTCTGCTTATCAGGTACTTATACTTTTTGTTTAATTACAATTTCTTACTCGCTAATTGGACATACAATAACATGTGCGTCAGTAAGAAGAATCACCATAAATCAAGATCTGTAAGAGCGCAGAATTTGAGGTCGGTGACTTGATTCCCATAATCAATCCACTTGCCATTCTCTACTACATTACGCCCTATCGAGAGTGAGTGAATTCTATCTAATATTTTAATATACAAATCTGTTTGTATTAGCAATTTGATGTACAATTGATTTGTGCAGAATGGTCAAGAATGTCGTGCTTGGGCGTTCACTTAAAGTGAGGCCAGCTGGGATTTCGACTTCTTCAGGCAGCCATCGCTAGAGTTGACATTTATGGGAGTAGAGCTCACATTTGCATATTTGCCGACCTGCACTAGTACTTCTGCATGCACTGTAGCTAAATACGAGCTCTATATAAGCCGATTTATGTTGTGAAATAAACTTTGTTGTCTCCTACTATCGTGTTCCACTCTCCCATCGTTTTCTTACCAAGTATTCTATAGATGTGAGTCGGATTAAACCTTCTTCATGTTCTCCGTCTCTCCTTTTCATTCTATTACCGCGCTTTTTATCCGCTTTCATGTAAGAAAAGAAAAGGAAAACCCGATGTCAGAAATATACGAAAGCATCTTAATAGAATGTTAACGTGCTTATTTGATAAATCCAAAATCGTGAACAATCCTAAAAAGCTTACCTTTTCCAGAAAACCTTGCTTTCTGCACCTTTCAAAATAAGAAACTAACGAGAATGTGCGCCTCTGTTGATGCCTCGTAAACTTCTGTTGCTGTTTCGTCGTTTCTCGCACTTTTCACTTTTATTCGCTTCCGAAATTTCGACTCTTCAGTTATACTAAAAAATTGCAATAACAACTGAATTGTAGTTTTACGGATATATACGCATCGATTTCTTGTGTGTGTGCATGCTTATAGATAGAGGCCGCAGATGATTTTTCAAAACCGATTTAAAATCCAGTTGAATACTGTTTATAGGTATTGAAGTGCGAGAAATTGATAAATATAAAAATAATTGCACAATATTGCGGATTTAGCGTTAAAAAATGAGTTTCTAGATTGATAATTCGCAAGCATATGCGCTGGCTACAGTTATGCAGAGTCAGGTGGTCAACTCTGTCATATGAAGTCCGGGCGGGCAGGTTCTGCATAGTTGTCCCTACTTTGCATTCCTGATACTTTTTACTTTAAAGTATTCAAGGATTGGAATGATTGGCAACCACACACATCATATAAACTTTAAATAAAAACTTTGACTTATATTGAGGTTAACACACCCGCCAAAATCGTTGTTTTTACTTTAGCTGGTACAAAAGCGCCGAGTAAAAAAAAATAAAATAGATGTTAGCTAGTACTTTATGATCGCCTCGAAATAATTCAACAGCGCAATTTCGGTTTAAAAGTTGCAAGAATACTTTTAGAAAATCCAGCGTACAAGAAGTAAGTTATTGCATCAATAACGCATTCCCAGGTTAATTATTGCCCCCCGATCAACATTTTCAGTCTAGGCAACATTTATTCATGAAAAAAAATCGCATTCACCATACACAATATCAAAATAAATAAGGCATGACGGATTTTTAAAAATAAATTTTATTCCGCAATAAATAAGTCCGAAGGGTGCTTAATTCCTGTGTTTGCAGTTCGAGGCCCAACTTCATTTTGGGTCATCTTGGGTATCTGCGGTCTCTACTTATAGATTCGATGTATAGCACAAGTCACGTTTGTTCCCATCCCAAACACAATAGTCTAGTTATTGAGTCATTTACTGAAGCAAAATAAAAAGCAAAAGTTTATTCGGAAGAAAAAATTGCAAATATGAAATATGAATTCTACTCCGTAATCTTCTCAATACGCAGCACACTTGAGACGGTAATCAGAATCGACATTGGCTTGTGTTCGAATGAGATGGCCGTGCCATCGTCGAGTGGCAGGATACGGTAGTGCTGAATTGTCGCGACGAGACACAGGAAGAGCTCCATGCGAGCGAGGCTCTCGCCGGCGCATTGGCGCTTCCCAAGCGAAAACGGAATCGTGCGTTCGAGGACAGCCAGAAAGTAAAAAAAAATATTTCATAAAAAAAAATCATAAGATATGGCGAAAAGAATTCAATACAGTTTAGTAATCAAAAAAAGGATGCACAATCAAGAGACCTTATTGAGTCTTCCGTCCTCGTTGAGGTAACGTTCCGGTCTGAACTCGCCGGCATCCTTGAAGATGGGGTCGTGGCTGTGGATATAGTGTAGATTTGCATTGATGTGGCTGCCCTTCGGGATCTTGACACCCTTCAAGAATTACACACCATTTGACATTCCATGTACTTTGGAGTCTCCATCAACTTGCCCTTATATCTGTGTCTTCTTCAGCTGTGTGCTCTAGGTTGATGCCGAAGACGTTGGCGACCCTCTGCACCTCGTTGACGACTGCGACAGCGTACGGCATGCGCGGCTTGTCCGTCATGCAAACGAGGCGCTTCGTGCCGACAATGTTGTGGATCTCCGCGCGGAGGCGGTCCTGGAATTGCATGGCTTAGAGGTAAGTGAGCAGTGCTACGGATCCAAGCGACCCAGGTTCAATTCCGCACTCACCTGAACATCCTGGTGCTGCGCCATGTACAGTGTCGCCCATCTCAATGTAGTTACAGTCGTTTCCTGACCGGCCATGAAGAAATCGTGCGCCGTGCTGCATAGTTGGTCGAACCTGTTTGTGAAAAGGCATTATAGCTCTCGTTCTCATTTCCCCTCCACCTCGTGTTTATCGCTCACACCTCCTCAACACTACAGTAAACATCATCACTTCTTTGATGATGTCCTTTACTCTTTCGCCTAACTGACGTCAGCATCTCGTTCGTGAGCATTCTCTGCGCGTATGCGTGCACAAAACACGTTGGCTCGTCCTCTTTCGGGTCGAAGTCGACGAGGGTGCACTCCACTTGGCGGCGGATAAAGGCGAAGAGCTAGAGAAGATCAATCGAGAGCTTTAACTAATTCAGAAAGCTTGCTTTGTTATTTACAATTAGTGCTAACGAGACCTTTTGCTGACAATTGATTACAGTCCACGATTTCTACAAGTATAAATGTCCATGAGACTATGATGTACGTAGACTAAGACAAGGTACTGAATACTTGAATGCTCCAAGACAATTCCACACTTTTTCAATGTTGTTCCGGTGAATGGCGAGTGCGTAGTTGCCAATGATAGGAATATGTCGAATCCACGGAAAGACGAGTGCGCAGCCGAGAAGCGCAGAATTGGAGGCATCCTCTAAGAGCTGAAACAGAATACTACGTGAAGTATCTTATAGTAAGTAATGCCATGTCTTTGTCTAATTGAAGATGCTAAAGATACTGTGGAAGATGGAAACACATTTTGTCCAGCACAACACTAAGGTTGAACGCCTACCTTGCTGACGCCTTCGACATAGTCAATCAGCTCATCGCAGTCGTCGTACTTGTAGCGAAAGCCAAAGAGCGTCTCATATATGACGTTCGAAATCATCTTCTGAATAGAGATTTAGTGGAATGTTATCTCCCTAACTACAGCGAAGGAGTAGCAGCTTGATGGAAGTGATTATGTTTATTCTTCAGCTAACAGCATGATCGCTGATATCAGCAATTAATGCATGAAGGTAAGTATCCAAGTACATGGTACTAATTTTGATGTCTGATGTTGTCTTTTGTCTGCACATACATACCTGTAACGGCCATCTCATTTCAACTTTTCGCTTGTCTTTGATTGCGTCCAGGCATTGCAAGTACTCTTCGATAGCTGCTTGCACCTGGGGAAAATGGTAAGATATTCTCGGACGACAGTCCTCTAATGAAACATGCACCATAGTCACGAAATTGCCTTTCTTTCTGATCACGCGTATTCAATTACAATAATCATACATTGGCGAAAGGGCGCGATCACCGAAAAGACTATATGAGATTTCAAATTGCCGCTGTCTCTTGCTCTCTCATGAGCTCGTGCTATTTCGTAGGTAAGTGGCGGGATTGTGCTTCTTACCTGCGAAATAACACGCAATAAATGGAGAGTGTCTATTGCCAGGCGAACTTATTTCCAATCTGCACAAATAATTTGTTTCAGTTATCGCCCTTCTTTAACAAAAGAGATCTTTTCCAAACAAATGCCATTAGTTGAATAATAGCTAGTATATTTATGCAGTGGTGGTAAATGACATTTTTGGGCCGGGCCGGTCCATCGGGCCCAAGGTCTCGACCCCCGGCGACACCGACTCTATACGTTTGCTGAAGCATACCTGCTGCTCCATCAGATTCCTGCCCATGCCAAAGTCCTTGAGAATTGCGATGGCCGTCCTGCGTTGTTCGAGCCATTCAGGCCCAGTTGAGTTTATGACACCTCCATTTGGGATGAATGGGAACAGATCAGTCACGACCGTACGCGGCCGCCCAATGAAGATGTCTCCTAAGAGACATATGTTGGAATTGCCGAAAAGAGAAAAATAATGAATATGAAAATTTATATTGGCCGTTATCCCGTGTAAAATATTTCATGATATCGTCTTCATTCGTCTTAATCTTACTCTGTATACAATATTTCACAACTTCATACTTATATATTTTATTTATGACTGCAAATTTAATGTCTCACTAGCACCTCTCACTTTGGTGTGGGTAAATAAAGTATAAAGTATGATAATTATAAAAAGGTGACTCTTTACTACAATGGCAGAAATGTATAGCAATCCCGATGTGAGCTTTGTCTTTCGCACCTTTCGTAACAAATGCCTCCTTAACATCCTCATACGTGGAAAGGATGACTGTCGGGAACGGAAGCCAGACGGTAAAAATGCTGCCGAATTCTTTGCTTTTGGAAACTTTTTCGAAATAGTCGTACATCTTCTTGGGTGCTAGCTAAAAAAAATGTGCAGTAAGAAAGGACGGAAAAAAATTATTTGAAAATGTATTAGTCATATATCTTGCACCGTTCGTGACCCTTAATCGATGTATTTGGATAAACAAGCAAACAGTAAACAAATAAACAAGTTTGTCATGTATGCGTGGGAAATATTACTCACGAGGTTTATTAAACCTATAAATATGAATCATTAAAGAGCAAAATGACATGACGTCAGCGATACGCTCTCTAACCTTATGCAAGTTACCAATGAACGGCAGTGGAGTTGGTCCCTTGGGATAGCTGGCAATGAAGCGATAGTATCGAACGATTGAATAGATGAGTAGAGCACATGCAGCCAGTAAAATGAGGATCATTTTCTTGATCTGTTAAGGAGCCGATCTGATCTTAACCCGCCATCTTTGTTTTAATAAAAAAAAATTATGCTACGATTAGAGTGCGGCTGCCTAACATACTTGCCTCCTTCAAATAAGATAGAATACTAACAGATTATCCGGAAAAGTCTTTAAACAACAACTGTCTAAAAATATTACTAAAAAAATATTAAGATTTCTGTTAAAGTACATTAGAATACATTAGGACTGATTAGCTTTTTCGCGCTGGAATTTTTTCAAATAATACATTTCTGAAGCAAATTAAGAAGAATGCGTATGAACATCGAACACAATGAACTGCGGGTTTTATATATATCACTTCTCCTTGAATTACGATTCATGCAGAGGAGGGAGAGCGAAATGTTGACCGCGAGAGAAAGAGAAAAAGAGAATAAGAAAGAGTAATGCAGAGAGCCGAGAGCCAAGTGAGATAGAGAATGAAGAAACGAGAGATAAAAGAGATCAAAGGTTAATGCCGATAAGGACAGAATAAAGAAGATAACTGAGTAATATGTATGTGATTTGGGCGCAACTTCAGTGTGAATATATGATTTGAGTCCAAGTACGATCCACATGTATGATTTGTGGCCAATTTCGATGGGCATGCCCGCACAGTGTTTTG
This sequence comes from Allodiplogaster sudhausi, assembly GCA_945643635.1. NCBI lineage: Eukaryota > Metazoa > Nematoda > Chromadorea > Rhabditida > Diplogasteridae > Allodiplogaster > Allodiplogaster sudhausi. The sequence continues at coordinate 464,768 of CALZFC010000109.1, forward strand.
TACAGAATACTTTGAGGAGAATCTGACTTTTATTAATATACATACATATATATATATATATATATATATATATATATATATATATATATATATATTCCGTGGATATTCACCTATTTACGGCCGATATTAGCTCGAATTAGTGTTCAATTGTCTTATGAGATGTTGACTACATAAGCATTCAAGCAATATTTGAAAGCTGAAAGCATAAGGAAACTGAATTCAAGCAGAGAGCACAAATGATAAGGCAAAGAACTTTGAGAAGACACGATTTTACTACGGTCATCATATCATGAGCCACCCAACTCTTTCACGTTCTCTCTCGATCCAACTATGACCGAACAGCATGAGCTGGCGCGTTTCAATCGTTCACTTTTTAAAACTGTATTATCCGGGCTGCTCTGTATATTTCATTTTGACCTTTTGTCTGCGAATAAAATAGTATTTGACAAAATCTTATAAGATTACCACTTTTTCTGTCTCTCCCACTCTCTCTCTCCTCCTCTTTCTACTCCTCTCTTTCTCCGACCAGGACATGCCTGTTGAGTGGCAAGTCGAGCATGCTGGTCAGAAAGGGATGCAATCAAGGCTCCGGAATCGACTGCGCCATTCTGAAAAAAAAAGATTTTGTTTAAATTATTTTAAGTAAAATTTAGCAGACACTACGTAGCCACTCTCGAAACCAACATATTAGGGAAAAGTTAAAGTTCCTTGCCGGGTTCGAACCGGCGATCTTCTGCGTGTAAAGCAGACGTGATAGCCTCTACACCACAGAACCTTACAAGTTCGATTTCCCACCATGTCATTTTTCATTATTTGACTCTAAGCAAAGCAACCTTTCTTAAGTCATACCCTACCCTTCTTGCTTTGTCGTGTACATCTTTCATCAGATAGAAACACTTTATCGCATGCACAAACCAGCAACATCAAAGTCTTGTTGAATGTATATATTCATATATACATTCAACAAGACTTTGACTTTTATCTGGACCGTGCGAGGGCCTTCGTCTTCAGTGACCGCCTTGAGTGTATTGAACTGCGTTACTACACTGAACCCATATCCACACGGCACCTAGTATCTGTATTCTGTGTTTGATAAACTCCTGGGAGGTACATTTTTGCTCTTTGGATCTTTTAATGCAATTGTTCTGACTAAAGTCCCACATTTTGTTGAGAAAAAACGATCAATACCAAAGTCGGAATGAAAATGGAATGATTAAGATGCGCTCTTCCTTGAATACGAAATCTAAGCAGATTCGTGACAAGTCAAGTTCGAGGGACAACCAGATGGTCAACATTCTGATATATAAAAGCAAACAAAGGTCCTGGCCGGGTTCGAACCGACGATCTTCTGCGTGTAAAGCAGACGTGATAACCACTACACCACAGGACCTGACAGTCAGTATATCACACCATGTCGTTTTCCTTTCCTGTTTTTGTACTGTCAGCAACCTTACTCAAGGCATACTGTAATAATGCGGCGTAAGAAACTTGACTTCGACCTTTTTGGCCTCGTCGTGAGCACGCACTACCAGCAGATCAGCCTTATCATTAGCCTACATACTATGTGCATCTCATTGTCAGAAAATCTCACAATAATCTCCTCGCGCCAAAAGAGAATTGGGCGTGGTGTCCTTGCAGGGAATCGCTTCGCACCAAATCACCGAGCGCCCAGGATGCAAATGGCAACAAGCAAGAATGAGAACCGCGACGATATGATGGACACATATTTTATAAGTCTTTGTTCTGGCTGTTTCAGTGCCTTGAAAGCCACCATTCCCAGACAGACTACTTTCGGGTCTGGATTAAGCACAATTCACACGTTTTATAAATCCAGTGGGTAAGTCACATTTGACGAAGCCAATAAATATCAAGAGAAATTCTTTGGAACGGAGATACCTTGCCATAATGTCAACATCGGTCTGCGATGAGACTGCGAAAGCGAGAGAGCTCACCTTCATCGTGCAACTCGTACGAATCGCCTTCGGCACAGTCTCCATCGCTCTTTCTATTCTGCTCATCGCTACTTTCATTTCGAAGAAGTGGAAGTCTCCCTACAACTCATTCTTCTACAAACTCTACGTCACTGGATCAATCTTTGTATGTACTCACTCTCATTTGGGTTCTCTTTTTATGACTTTTTTTTATGGGGAAAGATACACCCAGAACATAATAGAACATGCGGATACTCTTTAAACCGCCGGAATATTATAGAACATCCCGTTCTTCTGGCTAAGTGTCGTGCCGATAACCATGGTGAATTCGCCTCTGTGCGAAAAGTACTTCCCATCATTGTCAGCTTCATCTCACTGGCACATGCCTCTTCTGGCCTCGTCCATGTGGATGAATACTCTTCACTTTGTTATTACTCTCTTATGCGCACTCCACCGACTGACTATTGTAATGCATCCAGCTACCATGCCCGAGGTATTTACTCGCTCATTCAAGGAGAATAGATTGACCGCCTTTAGGGATTGAAATTTGTGCGGAAAAAATTTTTTTTTGAACTAGAACTTTTTGTTAGCAAGCCATAGGAAAGTTGAAATACCCGGAAAGTGTAGGTTGTAGAGGAGGTCCAGGAGGGCCTCCGCATTGAGTTCCTCATCGCCCGCGAAACAAACATTGTCATTTAAATGAACTTTCTGAAATTAAAATATATTTCTCAGTTCTGGGATCGGAATGCGCTCAAATTATCTTTGTTGACCGCTATTCTACCTTTCGTTTTCTACTTTCCATTTCTACCAACGACTGCTTACATGACCAACCTCGTCGGAAATATTTCTTTTTATTACAACAAGTGGATCAAATGGGTAAGTTGCGTACTAGTTACATACATACTACATATGGTATGTAAATGTACTACTTGAGTTACGGATTTGTTCCCTCGCTCTGTAGTGGATCAATGAAACAAATATTCTGCTTTGGAAGTTTGGCATTATCAACCCTGAAAATTGCATTACTTTGATATACTAAGAAGGAAAATATGCATGAAAACCAAACATTCATAGACTTTCTGGTACTATATTTATGATGGTCTGAGTCCTTTATTTGTTAGTATTCCTCATCGCTAACTCTCTCGATCTCCTCGGGTGTCATGGGTGTTCTCTCCGCAATCGCTACTGCTGCCACTATCATGCTGATGACAGTTTGGAAGATTCCAAGCGTAAACACTGTCCTTCCTGATCGAAGCCAATTTGAATTTAAGGGGCAGCGGAGAGAAGCGTCACGAACTGAAAGGAATCTCGTGCTCGTCGGGGTAATCCAGACTGTCCTTGCGCTTCTCACATTCTTCCTTTGGGTAACGTCCTTTGCCTAAAATTAACAGAATCAATGAATTTACGTTTATCAGAATGACAATATTTAATACCGAAAAAAATGCACAGATGTACGTGAATGTCTTCTTCTACACCGTTCACGACATTACGTTCTTGGTTCAAGCCCAACTTTTGGCAAATATTTGCGGAGATATTCACTCCTTCGGCTCCACTTGGTCATTGCTCGCAACTTCACCGAAGATGAGGGCGCATGTCAAGTAATTTCTTTAGTTTGATACGATTTCTTCAAGTCTGTTCAAGAGTATTCAAACGTTTTAAGGGAGTATACGTTCTATAAAAGAGTATACAAAAGGTTTTTTTTAAGGAAATATACGTTCTATTCACACGTTTTTTATAGTACATATTTCATAAGGACCTCTTTTTCAGGCACTTCCTGGGCTGGAAGAAGGCAGACGACGCTGCCAAGACAGTGCACAGTTTTGTTAGTCGACCAACAATGACGGCTACCACTCTTTAGCTATCGCTCTTGCTTTCTTATGAACAAATCGCCTTAATCACTGTGTCAGCATAAAAACCAACATACTGATTATAAATAATACTAATTTTTTCTATCATTATATCGTATTACTCATACAATATCGTCGGAGATACAAAATATTTGGAAAGAAATTACTCTGTTGAATACGATATGATGCAGTATGTTAGAAGACAATCTTTAATATTGCTTTAACCATTTTTGTTTCTTTGAGCACATGAGGGAAATCATAAAAATTGGTCGCACATTCGTTCATGTTCACATTCTCGTGCTGAATTCACCGAGAAGATGAACTTTACAGGGCAGTAACAATTGCACATGCATAATTTCAAAGGCTACAAGGTCGAAAAAGAACGATGGGAAATTGCGGTAAAGAGGTCGTTTTTGGAGTGTAGTATAGGATTTGGTATTTTTAAATAAACCAAAAAGTGTTTCATATGAACGTGCTCGTGATGTGTGCACGGTCGGGTCTTGCACCAGAAGACGAACCGAGACCTGCACAGATCATAAGGTCAACGATGTTGTTCTTCCCATATGTTTCAAGTCATTGAGACCACAATCAAAACTCCATCCGCGCGATTAATCTTCCTTTGTGTCAATACATGTCGTCGACACACAGTCATGACCAATTTGTATGTCATTGACGCCGGTCAATGACAGAAAACAAAACCGCCTATCTTAATACACATATGTCGCGACCTGTCCAGCATGTGTCATTGACACGGTTATGACTGCAGAGCAATAATTTGGTGGTCAATAATTTTTCCTACCATTTTTAGCATTTGAAAACAAAACTTAGCATGATTAATTTCATTTCTTAAATCGAGATTGATGAACTTTAAAATGTTGTTGCAGAAGCGATGGCGGAGTGATTCGCATCGGAGTGATCTCGGCAGAGGGCACCACTATCTATCTTCCGCGCGGACGATGGTGGATTCCCCACTCTTGTCACTCCCACGGCCTACCCGACCTATTCCAAGCAGATCTCCAGCGAGTATACATTGCTATGATAGTTCACCGTTTGATTAAAAGGTCATTTCATTGGATTCCTCCTTTCTTTTTTTTAATTCCTTTGTCGAATGGTGGGTGTATCTGTGGAATCCTCGTTTGTTATTTTTCATTGCTTTCCGTGTGAAGATTCATTGCATAATGTATAAATTTATTTCAAGTTGACATTTTTTGTTGAAGTTTCTGTTTGTTTTACAGTGATTTCCGGTTATCACTGTAAAACAAACAGTGATTTCCGGCGGTTAATTAACCCAATTAAAAAGAATTTAACACGTGTCTGACTTGCAACATTTTATTGACACGCAACCCTGAATTCTTAATGGGAATATGCGAGCAAGAAAGAAAAAGTTATCGATTAGGCAGTAGTCCAGATGGCATTCGCGCCATTCTAACATTGGGGATTGCAAAGAATGGTCATGACCATGGTCATGACCTGTCCTCGACGTGGTCATGACCAAAAACGGTCGTGACTGTCTGTCGACGACATGTCATTGACAGAACGTAAGATTAATGGCGCGGCAGGTTTAATTCTGAGACATTTAATCTACGAAAATACAAATAATTAGTGTTGAAAACATTTAATTTCATTTACATATATTCATTTCACATATCAAAAAAATTATTTTCATTTCATATAGATAAAAAGTGATTATTTAGCAATACATAATTTAGCAAACTTCTCACAAAACATGCAAATTGTATGGCATCTACATAAAATTAGTGGTGGTATATTTTTTCACATTTTGTTGAATAAGTTAATTATAATCTTGCTTTTTTTCGATATTAGAGCCCTCTATAACCTTGTGATATTTGGCTCGAAAGAATAGAGAGTCCGCAATATGAAGTTATATATAAATACATATATTGCTTGCTAAGGCAACTCTGGAATGCCATAATAAATAGTCTTTGTTGCGGCTCTTTCTGGCTGTTTCAGTGCCTTGAAAGCCACCATTCCCAGACGGACTACTTTCTGGTCTGGATTAAGCACAATTCTCACGCTTATTTCATGCATAAATTCAGTGGGTAAGTCACATTTGACGAAGTTAATAAATAGCAAGTGAAATTCTCTGGAACGGAGATATCTTGCCCTAATGTCAACATCGGTCTGCGATGAGACTGCGAAAGCGAGAGAGCTCACCTTCATCGTGCAAATCGTCCGAATCGCCTTCGGCACAGTCTCCATCGCTCTTTCTCTTCTGCTCATCGCTACTTTCATTTCGAAGAAGTGGAAGTCACCCTACAACTCGTTCTTCTACAAACTCTACGTCACTGGATCCATATTTGTATGTACTCACTCTCTACTGGGTATTTTTAAAGGAATTTTGTCGAAAAGGAGATACTCAATAATATGGGATATTATAGAACGACCAGTCTTTGGGGTAATATTTTTTTTATGAATTTTGTTGCGAAGTAACCTCCTTTAATATTACAGTACATCTAGTCTTTTGGTTACAGTTTATGTTAATTATGTTGCGAAAGAAGCTCCTGGAACATTATAGAACATCCCGTTCTTCTGGCTAAGTGTCGTGCCGATAACCCTGGTGAATTCGCCTCTGTGCGAAAAGTACTTCCCTTCATTGTCGGCCTCCTCGCACTGGCACATGCCTCTTGGGACTTCGTCCATGTGGATGAACACTCTTCACTTTGTGATTACTCTCTTATGTGCGCTTCACCGACTGACTATTGTAATGCATCCTGCTACCATGCCCGAGGTACTCGCTCATTCAAGGAGGATAGATACAGGTCAACGGGACCGCCTTTCGGGCTTGAAATTTTCAGAGAAAGTATGATTTCAAATAGAATTTTAAGTTAGGTCACATACACAGTTAGGGCGTTAAATGACGTTAAAGTAATTTCTCAGTTCTGGGATCTTAATGCGCTCAAGTTTTCTTTGTTGACCGCTATTCTTCCGTTCGTTTTCTACTTTCCAATCCTGCCAACGACGGTTTACATGACCAACCTCGTCGGAAATATTTCATTTTATTACAACAAGTGGATCAAATGGGTAAGTTGCGTCACAGTAACATTTATATACATATTAAATATCTATATGTATGCATACATATATTATATATGCATTATATATATATTTATTTATATATATATATGTATGTATGTATATATATATATATATATATATATATATACATACTATTAGTATTCCTCATCGCTAACTCAATCGATCTCATCGGGTGTCATGGGTATTCTTTCTGCAATCGCTACTGCTGCGACTATCATGCTGATGACAGTTTGGAAGGTTGACCAAAGTTGACTCTGCCCTGATTGATCGAAGCCGGTGTGAATTTAAGGGGCAGCGAAGAGAAGCTTCAAGGACTGAAAGGAATCTCATGCTCGTCGGAGCAATTCAGACTGTCATTGCGCTTCTCACATTTTTCCTTTGGGTAACAAAATTTTCTAGAATTGATAGGGCAATGAATTTTTTGTTATTTTCCTGAAATGTTTAATGAAATAAAAAAAATTTGACCGATCTCTAACAGCTTCAATGAATTTACGTTTATTCATGAAAATATTAAAAAGAATAGAAATTGCTTATTGTTAGATGTACACCAACGTCTTCTTCTACACCGTTCACGACCTTACGTTCTTGGTTCAAGCACAACTTTTGGCAAATATTTGCGGTGATATTCATTCCTTCGGCGCCACTTGGTCATTGCTAGCAACTTCACCGAAGATGAGGGCGCATGTCAAGTAATTTCTTTAGTTTGATTTCTTCAAGTCTGTTCAAGAGTATTCAAACGTTTTAAGGGGGTATACGTTCTATAAAAGAGTATACAAAAGGTTTTTTTTAAGGAAATATACGTTCTATTCACACGTTTTTTATAGTACATATTTCATAAGGACCTCTTTTTCAGACACTTCCTGGGCTGGAAGAAGGCAGACGACGCTGCCAAGACAGTGCACAGTTTTGTTAGTCGACCAACAATGACGGCTACCACTCTTTAGCTATCGCTCTTGCTCTCCTTTGAACAAATGGCTTAATTAATAACAAAATAAAAAATAAATAGAATTTGTATTTTTCTGTCATTTACCTGTCTACACATTATATATTTTAGATAAAAAATGTTTTGGAAATAATTAATCTGCCGAATTCGATATGATGCCAAATTGAGGACTTTACTAAAGTAAAGAACACAAACGTTTTTCACAAAAATTCGTTAATCATTAATAAACGGTTGACATTTGGTCAGCAATATTAAAGAACATTAAGTTAAAATACAATATTTAATATTTACTAACCATTCATTTCTTTGAGCACGAGACTGGGATCACAAAAAAATTGGTCGCACATTCGTTCACGTTCACATTGTCGTGTTGAAATCACAGAGTTGCGAAGATGAACTTTACAGGGGCAGTAACAATTGCATATGCATGATATCAATGGCTACGATGTAGAAAAAGAACGATGGGAAATGAAAGGAGGCCGGTTTTGGAGTGTAGTGTTGGATTTGAATTTTTTTTAAATAAACTTAAAAGTGTTTAACATGAATGTGTTCGTGATGTGTGTAACACCGCCGGGTCTTGCGCAGAAGGCGAACTGAGAGATGCACAGATCAAAAGGTCAACGATGCTGTTCTTCACTTATGTTTCAAGTCATTGAGTCAAAAGTCCAGATAATTCTGAGACATTTAATCTACGGAGACTTTTCTTATGTAGAAGCTGAACTTTTGAATTCAATTCGAAAACTAATGATTAATGTTGAAAACAATCAAAACCATGCAGATACATATGTATTTATATTTCATTTCATATAGTAAAAAAACAATTGTTTTATTTTAATAAATAACTTCTCATGAAAAATGCAAATTGTATGTATATTTTATGCAATTAATGGTGTTAAATTTTCCATATTCTGTTGAATAAGCTAATTATAATTTTGTTAGTTTTCGATATTAGAGCCACTTTACAACCTTGTGATTGTTGGCTCGAAAGAATGGAGCCGTCGGAGTTCGAAAGAGCCCGCTATATGACACTAATTAAATATGATTCCACAACCTGGCAACACTGGAATGCAGGAACACAAATGGAGACGTGGGAAGAAAACGTCTATTAAGGGACTGGGAACGGAATATATAGGGATCAGAGTTTGTGTACTTTCGTAAGGGAAAAGTATTCGATTAGATATTGAAGATATGTTATTATTCTTACGGAATATATCCCAATCTACATGACAACACTTGCCTTCATCGTTCTGTCTCTCCTTCAGCATTACCTCAGTGGTGGCATAACTATCAATTGCCACGCCACTTTTGTATGGAAAAGATGGAAAGCACCCTACAGCGGATGCTTCTACAAGTCTTTCGTTGCGGCGCCTTACTATATGTTAGATATTATTATAGGCGATTTCAGCTCGTAGCCTTCTTTAATAAATGTGTTTTTTTTTCTACTTCTTCAGAACACTCCCATATTCTTCACAAACACCGTATAAAAGCAATATTCCTTTTTCTGGAAGTAAACTAGTTTTCTTAACGTTCGCGATCAAAATGCATGTTCTTCAAACTAGTCTCCATCTAATGCCATTTCTGCTCCATCTTTTTAGAACCTTCCTTCGAGATCTAAATATTCCTAGGGGAGTGCAAGGAGTAATGACTCTCCACTAGCAGCATTGCATCACATCCCTTTACTCATGAAACTGTAGATAATTAACGTCTGCCTACTTTATTGCTTGAAAACGACTTCCGTTTTATAGTAAATTCAATGTGATTAAGAATTTCTCACGAGATCTATTCGACTAATCACCAGAAAATTATGTATTTAAATACTGTACATGCAAATGCATATTTATGTTCTCCTGTTATAATTAAATCGTGATAAAGCTGCTATCGTCGGCTCAGAAAGAACTATAGTGTGCTTTCGTCACAGTCATCTAATATGCTTGGTTATGTTAACGAATTGGGCATCCTTTGGTTGCAAGGAACGGCGATAGAAGGAGGAAGAGAGCCATTGATCTTTGATCTTTAGGCAACGGCCACCTTAGGACGAGTGACTTCGAAGCCACCGTCCACCTTGAGCATCTGGCCCGTCGTGAAGCCGGCTTCGCTTGAAGCGAGGAAGAACGCAGCCTTCGCAATGTCCTCCGGCAGTCCGACTCGACCGAGTGGATAGACGGCTGAAGCTGCCTCGATGTACTGCAATAAGGGATCTCCAAACCCAGGATTAGGGATGTCAAAAAACCTGTGTTTAGGGATGTACAAAATCAGGATCAGGAATGTCCAAAACCAGTCAATATTTGGCCTGGTGCGGGAAGGGCGAAGCCATATATTGCGCCCGGGCCTTGTTTCGGACATCCCTGATTGCAATGCACATATATTAATATCTATTCTTTCTCTTGGCTGAGATCCACACCTTCTTGTAATGATCTTCCGGCATTCCCGCACGTTTCTGGAATTCAGTGACGGTGATTGCAGGGCTGAAATGATGTTCTCTTTAAAGTGATTACTTTGACCGAAATATGTAACACTATTTTTAAACGAATAAAGAAATATAGAAGGATGGGATTGAAAAATGGCATTCCGAGATTCAACAGAAATTCTCTTTGACAACATAAGTGCTTTAAAGGGCCCAAAAAGTCAAAAGTCAATCCTTTTTGCCTGACAGAAATTCGAGAGAGCATGTGATTTAAAGAGAATTGTCTGAAATGTTCGGGAAAATGTAAATAGATTGTGGTTGAATTTCGTGCTAATTAAAAAAACGAAACTTTTGTATGGGAAAAAAAAGATTTTTTTTTCATTGGAAAGGCTTGCTTGTAAATAAGTAAACAGTAAATAGACGGAGTAAATAGGGGGAAAGAAAGAGTAAATAGAAGAGTAAATAGAAAGTACGCATCGAACCAGACGCCATTCACTCGAACGCCCTTTGGACCGACTTCGACTGCGAGAACGCGAGTGAAATGATCGATGGCGGCTTTTGTCATCGCATAGAATGCCGTGTTGGGAACCTGTCGAGATAGTGTTGGATTGCTACTTTTGAAAACATGCATGTAGACATTCCTGAGTAAATAAATAATGACCGGATTTGACGAGAGAGCACTGCCAACATTGACAATGGAACCGCGAGAATTGATGAGATGAGGGAGTGCAAGTTGAGAGAGCACGATCACGCTAAATAATAATTTATTTACACCAAAAATCAGAGAGTCGCCAACAAGAATTTTGTACGTTCAAACGTTCAAAAGAAATGAAAAAAAAGTTTGTAAAAAGCTTAAATGTTCTTCAAAAGGAGAAGGACAGCAAGTTGTCAATTTCCCAGACCTGCGAATGTTTGTCTTGGATAGTTTGTCGTAGACATCGGCGCTCGTTGACAACACTGGTCCGTACTCGCCAATTCCAGCATTGTTGATCTGAATGCATATGCATATATTGATCCATTTGCATTTAAAGCCATTTTGTGACTTTAAGTTTTCTCGATGTAAGAAAAAAAATCAAAGCTCCCAGGAGCACTCAAACAATTGAAAAAGAAGCCCAACAAGTGAGTCGATGGCACCCAGCTTGTCGACAGTATTCTTAACAATAGCTTCCAGAGTCTTGTCATCCGTCACATCGCCAATTGTATAAGTAACCTGTAATCTCACAAAATCTTATTTATTCAAGCATACAAACCTAAATTACTCTTAATATGTCATCTAAGTGGTATTTTATCATGGAATTTGAAGAAGACCCATTGAGTACGACCCCTGACCTCTCGTCAAGCTCTGTCAACACCTGTCTGTGCCCTTGTATGTCAGGTCGAAAAATGTTTCGAAAAAATAAAAAAAATAAAAGTGCTAACATCCGGTGCGCCCTTCTCCTTGCATTGGCTTGCGACTTCACGGAGCGCAGCCTCGTTTCTACCGCAAAGCGACACCTTCCACTTACGCTCCGCGAACAGCAAAGCGATCCCCTTTCCAATGCCAGAAGACGAACCTACAGTACTGGCAGATTTTCCTTACAATTTTAGATTTAATGATGTCTCAAATGAATGACATATAAATATATCTTACCAAAGTAAAATTATATTATATATACTACATACTTAAATATGTATTTAAATACTCAAAAATATATGCAATTCATGTATATTTCTGGCAGAATACGAAATAGAAATCACCTGTAACGATGACGACGGGCATTGCTTGAGAGTCGGGTGAGTATGAAGCACGCCTGAGAGTCAAATGTGCTTTGAAGACGGCCGTGTTGCGAGAGAGCGAAGGGATAGAGAGAGAGCAGAGGAATGAAGCGAAATTTCAGAGGAACTGGACGCGAGAGCGAAATCGCACTATCGAGTGTGAGAACAGAAGCAAAAAGAAGAAGAAGAAGAGAAAGAGAGAAAGAGAATGGCTGGTTGAGAGGAGTAGATCAGCAGGGAAGAGTGGTTGTTTGTCAGCATGCAACGGCACGCCTTTATACACGGGGCTCTCGCGTAGTTTGTGCGCTGATATTTTGCTCCTTTCGACGTCCGCGAGAATACGAAAACGGCACAAGAAAGCAAAAAAAGAGTGAATGTATGTACTTCTATTTCAAAATAGACTGCTGCGGATCTCGGCATTTGCAACGCTGTGTCCTTCGTGCGAATGACTTGGGCAAATGTGTAGATAGCCGAGTGAAATGTATGTTAGAAACATTTGGATTTCATTATGCTACACTTACATACATCGAAAAATTAAATTGTTCGTACACAATAATATGTGCATGTAGTTTGCTTACCTGAAACATACTTTTAGAAGACATTTCATTGGTTACATATTCCTTGTTGATGATGACAAATGATGTTTTTCAATATCACTCTTTGGGACGAAACAACTCCCAAAACATGTCAACGCAGGGCAAGAATCACCTTGTCATGGTGTTTGCTATTACTTTTTCCAAACAAACAATAAACCAGAAATTTTTATTGGTCATCATGAAGGGATTGTAAAATATTACTTAAAAAAGATTTTTTTTGCTGAAACTTCAGTAAGAATGTGAGTATAATATGGACTACATATGTATGTTGCTTTTTCTCAATTGATGAGTTCATCAGACAGCCGAAAATATTGGGTTAGAAAAGCCGGAAAAGTACAAACATTTGTGGTGTCTATCGAGTGTGCAAAGCATCAAAAGTAATGCTTGAAGTATGCACTTTGTCAAATTGTTCTTCTCGTGAGCAGTCCATTCGAAATTGGCTTCGTCCGCTTGGGCTTTCTGTTCTCTGCACGCATAGAAGAACGGGGGCGAGAGCGCAAATATCTTGGCACTTGATGCCCTTCCTGGCCCTGCGGCCATTCGCTTTATTGGCAGAGCAGCCAAAGGTGTCCGTTTGGCATGGCAGCAGCAGCCATCGATTTGAGCCATGCGCCTGAAGAGGCTACATACGAGAAGAGGATCGAGGACGATCAACTGATCCATGATAAGCGATGCACATCATCGACAGTCTTGCGAAGGAAGCATTCGCTCAAGCAGGCGGTTGGCCTAGATTTACTTTTAAAAATATATTGCTTTACAAAAGTAATATAAAAAAAAGTTTTTTATTGTAAATCAGATATTTTAATGAAGAAAAAAAGAGTGTAAAACATACAAATAAAATTTTTTATCGTGAAAGAGTTATTTTAATGAAGATAAATCGAGTTAAACAACATACAATTCTGCTCCGTTGCAGTGTGGCGGCGGCGGCGAAAATGTCTTCTCCCAACGGGCAGCAGCAAAGGAACCCGACTTTCTCACGCATGAATACAGGCGAATCCGAAGGGTTCGCGCTGTTTTCTTTCATCTTTTCTTTATTATCCATGACAGTAATTAAAATTAAATTAGGATTCTTCTTAATTAAATTTTTTCTTAATTAAGAGTTAGCAAACTTGAGATGATGACGTTTATTCTGGCTCGAATCGACGAGCCGAAGAAGGGAAAGAAATGCCGAATCTTGCGAAGGATCTGCTATGTTGTCGTCATCGGATCAATTCTCAATGGTGAAACTTCAATGAGCAACAAGAAACAATATTTATCTTGAGATTACATCCGTGAGTGTTTTTTTTCCAAAGATAAAAGAGGTCAGGGAAAATCAGGGTGAGAGTTTGAAATTGGCCAAGTGACAATGTTGGACAATTGATTGCACCTTCCCAGCAATCTACATCGGACTACTCAACTGTTGGCTCGTCATCTACGGCAACCTTGACAAGGCGGCCGTCGTCTCATCGATCATGCTTATCAGCATTCTTAGTTTGGAGATCATGTCAATCGTCAGCCTTCAGCTTTGTCTCATTCATTTTCGTGCTAATTAATTTTAATTTTCACGAAGGAAGTTGATTCTTCGCGCCTTTTTGAGTGCTGTCTCCTGCCTGCAATGCGCAACGGCGGTTTTAGACAGTTCATCGAACTCCTTAATCTCGTCACAAAGGCAAGTACAATTTTTTAAGGGAAAATGACTTCAATTTCACTTTTCTTCTTCATATTCATGTTCATTTTTCTGGCGATTTATAGTAAACAACTTTAGACACAGTACGAAAATTAACACAAATATGGAGATGAAAAAGAAAATCTACCTTAAGCAAATATCCAGTAAAATCAGTTGAAACACATATATGAAGATGAAAAATAAATCATACCTTCAGCAAATATCCAGTGAAATCAGTAGTTCTTTGGGTGTAAATATAGTCTTCAATATGCCTGTAGGGAGAAGGGACTTGGCGATATCAGAAGCAACTTCGGCGACAGAACAACATCTTCTTCGGCATGACCATTCCACTCTTTGTCTACATGAGCGTATTCATGCTGATGAACATCTACGGAGCGGCCACGTTTGATAACCAAATGTTCAGGGTATAATAATTTATATTTACACCAATATAATGAATGTGACCACACTCGTACGATTAAATACCACGAATGAAAACATTTAAGAGCGAGCAATTAGATCTCAAAAAAAGAAGAAAAGAAAGAAAAATAATGAATGTGTCACTAGAAAAGAAAATGTGTGTTTGTGTCAGTCACTATAAAACAACTGGGGAGACATATGTATGTACATATGTAGAACGTTATTGTGTCATTCATTGCATTAGAAATCCAAGTTTTCAGGCATACTATTTCGAAGACAAATGGGGCCTCTCCACCATTGGCTGGATGTACCTGGGCGCTCCAGGGAATTTCGCTCTTCTTCTCTACTGCTTCGCCATTCGAGCAGCGAACTGCGAAGTCATCTTCTTCAATGAACGACTGCGGAATGTTGGCTTTTAAACTAGGACTTTTTTTAATTTACACAAACAGTGAAAGTGACTAAACTCGTATATTTAAGAGAGGATGTCAGTAAGACTCGAGCAGGGCCCTAATATGACCTGCCCTAGAAATTTTTTTTTTCGAATTTCTTAACCAAAATTGATTAGATAATACAACTCGACGTGGTGAACATGATAGGCTGTATTTCAAAGGTGAAAAAAATTTTCCGCGCGGGACCCAGTACCGTAATCTTATAAATTCGATTGGTCATAAGTCGCTTCAAACTTATTATTAGACAACCACCGAGCTATCATTGGACGGGCTTTAATTTTGATCTTGGACGATATTTTCTAAAAATTTGAATTTAGCCCTAAAACACTGCTCTAAACATTTTCGAAGGAGGTTTTTGGCCAAAATATGCATTTTGTGTTCATTTCCACAAAACCGCTCCAGCATATTCGTAAAGTGCTTGAAATTTGCTATAACATATGTCTTTTTCAGGAAAATTGAAGGTCCCAGACTTAGGTTCCTAAGCGCTTGAACATGATCCTGTGCAAACTGTAACACCGTGCAAGCGCATTCATCGATCCATAACTGCGCTCAACGTCAATATTACAAAATCGTAAATATATCATCTAAGAGCTCTCACGGAGATCTTCAAATGTTACATACATACTTTTATTGAAAACTTTCAATTTATATGGGAAATTTCGTTATGTACAATTAGAAGGCTTAAAAAACTACTTTAAAAACATTTTTGCCTGTCGAAACATACATCATAAGAAAGAGGATGAAATTTGCTACAAGATGAACCCCTCTGAATGGTATTGCATGCATACGATCTTTTGTTATAAATCATAAAAGTAGTGCCAGTAGCCTCGCTGTCATTTCGCCCAAGAATTCACATTTTAGGTTATTCGAATTAGAATATTCCAATCCTTTTTTCTACAGTTTTTCCATAAGGGCTTGTTATCCTACTCTTATGATTAATAACAAAAGATCGTATGCATGGAGTTCCATTGAAAGGGGTTCATCTTAGAGCAAATTTCATCCTCTTTCTTATGATGTATGTTTCGACACTCGAAAATGTTTTTAAAGTAGTTTTTTAAGTCTTCTAATTGTACATAACGAAATTTCCCATATAAATTGAAACTTTTCAATAAAATAATGTATGTAACATTTGAAGATCTCCGTGAGAGCTCTTAGATGATATACTTACGATTTTGTAATATTGACATTGAGCGCAGTTATGGATCGAAGAATGCGCTTGCACGGTGTTACAGTTTACACAGGATCATGTTCAAGCGCTTAGGAACCTAAGTGTGGGACCTTCAATTTTCCTGAAAGAGACATATGTTGTAGCAAATTTCAAGCACTTTACGAATATGCTGGAGCGGTTTTGTGGAAATGAACACAAAAAACATATTTTGGCTAAAAACCTCCTTCGATAATGTTTAGGGCCGTGTTTTAGGGCTAAATTCAAATTTTTAGAAAATGTCCAAGATCAAAATTAAAGCCCGTTCAATGAGCTATCCAATGATAGCTCGACGGTTGACAAATAATAAGTTTAAAGCGACTTATGACCAATCGAATTTATAAGATTACGGTACTGGTTCCCGCGCGGAAAATTTTTTTCGCCTTTGAAATACAGCCTATTGTGTTCACCACGTCGAGTTGTATATTATAATCAATTTTGGTTAAGAAATTCGAAAAAAAATTCCTAGGGCAGGCCTTAATCGAACGATACTGACAGGCTCTCTTAAGTAGTTCTCATTTATTTCGAAATCTGAATGCCATTTGGATGCGAACCGCAGTCATAAATGCCAATGCCTCTGATCTTGTTTTCACCCACCGGGCATAGTTATTGATTGAGGGGAATAAGGGAATAAACTTGTAAAACTTCTTAAACTCACCACTTTCTAACGTAATCAGTGAAGTTTACGAGGACAGTCAATTAAGATTGACGAATTTATGATTCAGATTGGCGGAGTCGATGACGGAGCATTGATTGCATCCCTTTCCGGATGCATTGAACAGCACACTCGACTAGCCCACGCTCTTCAGCTACTCAACAGGCTTGTACAGGTCAGATAAAGAGAGGAATACGAGATAGATAAAATGGTAGTCTTATAACATTTAGTCAAATACTATTTTATTCGCAAACGAAAGGTCAAAATGAAATTTAAAGAGCCGTCCCGGGAATACAGTAGTAAAAAGAGCTGTGTGATTGAAGCGCGCAAGCTTCTGCAGTTCGGTCATAGTTTGATCGAGAGAGAACTTGAAAGAATGAGAGTGGCCATGATGACCATAGTAAAATCGCGCGTTCTCAAATTTCGCTTGCTTAAAAATTTGTAGCGAGTCAATATAGATCTCTCAAACTCTCGAGGTACATAGATGTTCGCCAAAAAAAGAATTCACCCATGAACAGAAAAAAAACATGCATATGTATGTATGTGATTAATTTCCCTGATTCTTATCTCTTCTTTGAGCGTTTCGCATTCGTGAGTCTAACTCTGCTGATCCCGTGCACCATCTTCTCGCTCTTCACAATCCTCTCTCATTGGAACGCGCCGCTCTCCGAGCTCGTCCTTCTCTCGCCTTCTCTGCTCCTCTGCTTCGTCTCCTACGTCTGCGTCACTTTCTTCCCTGCTTCTCTGCATGAAAACGTTAGCCAAATGTTTTTTCTCACTAAATATTCTTTAAAAAATGGAGATAATTAATGTGCATAGATTCCAGATCGAAAGTTCATTATTATTTTCTATTACAGAATCAATGTATGTATGCAAATTCCAGGCCGAAAGTGCATTCTAATTTGTTTTACAGATTTACAAATCTCGTGCAATTCTCTGCAACAACCACGGAGTCTGGCAGCCGTTCCGTCCTAAAGTACATGCCGATTTCGTTGTTTTTTGTGTGTAATGTTATAAGTAGTTAGATTGCTCCTTTACAAATAGTTTTAAGTAATTAATTATGTAAGTAATTATATTGTTCGTGTCCGGAACAAATTGTCAATATGCATTTGTTCTTTTTAGGTGAACAAATTGTCAATATGCATTTGTTCTTTTTAGGTGAACAAATTGTCAATATGCACATTTGTTCTTTCCAGGTGTACATTGCCGCGTTGTCGCTCGTCGCGCATCTCGAGCATGCCGACACGGACATCACCGTCTGGGGCTTTGCCGTTCTATCGAAACCGTTGATTCTAACGGTAATCGCTCATGTTTTATCGAAACCGTCGATTCTAACGGTAATCGCTCATGTTTTATCGAAACCGTCGATTCTAACGGTAATCGCTCATGTTTTATCGAAACCGTCGATTCTAACGGTAATCGCTCATGTTTTATCGAAACCGTCGATTCTAACGGTAATCGCTCATGTTTTATCGAAACCGTCGATTCTAACGGTAATCGCTCATGTTTTATCGAAACCGTCGATTCTAACGGTAATCGCTCATGTTTTATCGAAACCGTCGATTCTAACGGTAATCGCTCATGTTTTATCGAAACCGTCGATTCTAACGGTAATCGCTCATGTTTTATCGAAACCGTCGATTCTAACGGTAATCGCTCATAAGTTATTAATTATTTAGTGATAAATAACAAATTAATTTAGGTGATATTTAAGTAGTAATAGTTACTTTTCACAGACCATCTCGGTAGTCGTGTCCTGCCTCGCGTTTCTTCTCCAATTCGGCGACTGTTCGAGCCACCCAAATCAAGACTCTTCATGCAACTGCACGCAGCACATTGCTGACAGCCCTTCATTAAATATTCTTCAACCTTTTTGACGTTCTTTCATTCTCAAACATAATTTAAAAAAGTCAAGAATGTCATTAAAAGAGAACAAAATGGACATGTTTGTGTCGTTGTTATTCGTTCACGATGGAGGAAGTCGACGGTAGTCGCCGTCTTCGTTGCACACTCCACACTCTGACAACGAGATAGTTATGTACAGTGCCGCCCACGAGCCAGGGGACACGGCTCGAGCGGCTCCGAACGGCTCGAGCGTGTTGGTGTAGAAAGAGAAAGAGACAAGAATGAGAAGTGTGGCGTAGGCGAGATATTCTGAGCCAGAAAGAGCAGCAAAGTGACCTCAAAGTCGCATGGAGCAATGGAATCCCAAGAATCTAAGCTCGTCGAAGGTCACGGTTGGAGTAGAAGAATGGCGATACTTCAACAATATTGCTTGAAAAAGCCAACACAAACTTTAGAACGATATTGCTCGCAATGATCCATGAAAAGCCTCGGGAACCTGTAAAATAATCAGAGAGGAGTCAGACGATGGCAAAGGCCTGGCTTAAGGAGAAGCACAAGAATGAAGCCACAGGATATGTCATCTGCGATTTAAGCCTAATTTGAGAATTGATTACTTTATTGTAAAAAGATTGTCGATCAAAATTCTCCCAGGTATACCACATTAATCTACATCATTTATGTGACAAAATAAACATACATACTATGCATATGTATGTAACTCTCCTCTATATGGTTTATTTTGCTTATATAACCCTTTCCTGTCTGAAGAACCTGCATATGATGCTCGGTCTTGAATTAAGAGAGCCTGTTTGAGATATTCGACCATAGCAGAAGGTGCAGGGAACAAAAATATTGTTTCATTTTAATTTACTTTACACTGGTCACGTAGCAACATGAGAGCTTCCAAAAAACTTTAAAAAAAAAATATTTTTAAGGTATGATTACAGTGTGCCTTAATATATATTAAAAATATTCAATTGACCATAAAGTTTGTAAAAGCTAACCAAACTAAATTTTGAAAGTATCGTTAGATTCGTCATCTAAAGGCGCATAAAAGTGCCTAAACAAGTTTTTCATAAAATTTTCACTAAAAGGTCGAAATGAGCATTTATATTATTGGAATGTGCCATAAGAGTGCCAAGCCGTAGAAACTGCGCGATGAGACCATGTTCTTTGATAGAGCTTCATTTGTTACCCCGAGAACTGCCTCTCATGTGGATCCTATTACGGGAACTTTACAATGTCCGGGGGTGAACACCTCGTAGAGTAATAACCCGCAGAACAAAAAAGGCTATAAAATGCGTTTTTCTCGCTATTTTCAGAAACTAAAGATACCATTGTGTTTATAGTGCAGAAATGCATAAAAATGTCATACACTAACACGGCGAGAGCTTCTGTTTTGTCTTTATATACTAGAATGTTGCTTTCGAGAGTGACAACTATGTGCCTTCTGCGTATCAATTCAACAAGAGGACAATTTCTTGAGAAAACTTCAAATCAATTTAAAGAACAATATTGCGAGCGCAAATCCATGAAAAGTCTTTGGAACCTGTCTCCACCGACAGAAAATATCCAGACGAATGCGACGTGGCAAAGGCGACGCAGTGGCCAGGCTTCAGGTGAGGCACGAGAATGAAGCCACAGATATGTCATCTGCGATGTAAGCCTAAATTTGAGAATTGATAACGATATTGTAAAAACCATTGTCGATTAAACTTCTCTCTGATGGAGCGAAATATTTTAGCACATTCATTTATGTGTCAACATATTCATACTATGTGAATGTAATTCTCCTCCATGTCGTTTATTTTGCTTTTATAACCCTTTTCCATCTAAATGATCTTACATAATAAACTATTCATTTAGAATAGCCGTGAAATTGTAATGCAATCTGATTGAAATGGCAAGAAGTTATTTTCATTAAAATCGAGAAGGCACAAAGTAGCCAATCTCGAAAGTAACATTCTGATATACTAATTGTAAGGAGCTAAAAGATGCTTAAAAGAAGATCCTGGCCGGGTTCGAACCGGCGATCTTCTGCTTGTAAAGCAGACGTGATAACCACAACACCACAAGACCTGACAGTCTGTACTTCACACCATGTCGTTTTTTTTTTTACTTCTGCAGAAAAAAGTGTGCAGATTTCAAAGACTTTAAACCTTGCAATAGGAGGTAGGCTGGGGAAGTGTACTAGAATATCATATCTTACTGCACCGTAGAGTATATACATGTTAAATTCAAAGCATTAAATATTGGCATGATTAATCTTCAGGATATCCAGAATAGAAGTGTTATGAAGAATACGTTCAAACTTTAGAGTATCACTATTCTGTACTTAATATAGTGGGAGCAGAGTAGGAGCAGAGTGGTGCTTTTCATTACAAACGAATGTCGACGACTAGCTCGTCTCCATCTACGAACATCAAGATAAAGCAGGATGCTCTCCCAAAGAAAGTTTAAAGACAACTATGCCGTATTAGTCTTTGCCATCTGCACACTTTTTTTTGCAGGTGTAAAGAAAAACGACATGGTGTGAAGTACGGACAGTCAGGTCCTGTGGTGTAGTGGTTATCACGTCTGCTTTACACGCAGAAGATCGCCGGTTCGAACCCGGCCAGGACCTTCTTTTAGCCATCCTTTCCTTTTTTTAAATATCTGACTGTTACATTCGAGATTGGCCACTTTTGCCTTCTCGATTTTGTTGAAAATAATTTCACACCTTTTCAATCACATTGCATTTTCTGTCTCACTGCTCTTCTAACCATCAGCACTGATCGTCGAATGTAAATATGCACATGTTTTTGTCATGAGTGGTTGGAAGCAAACATTTGGTGGAATAGTTTTCCAAGTTGAATCAAATTTATTAAACAATCAGGGACTGGCCCGGTTAGTGAAGGCAAGATCAAAGGCATCGGCATTTATGAGAGCGGCTCGCGTCCAATTAGTTGACAGATAGTTTTCTGATAGTAACAATAAGTCGTCGTGCCATCGTTCTCTGGGACGTCCAAGACTGGGAAGGTATGTATGTATAATAAAAGGCTACTTAAGAGAGTGAGAGAGGCAGTGGAGAGTGTATGAGAAACTAAGAAAGTGGCCAGTGCGACAGAGAGAATGGAGAGTTTGTGCAAGAGAAATGCTAACTTGGAAAGAATATTTGAGAAGTCTAAGAAAAAACAGATGTTTTTTTTTTCGTCCACTATTTTTCCTTTTCTTATATTCCGTTCACGTGACATTTGATGGTTTACTCGCTAATTTTCTTTGAAAAACATTTAAGCCAGTGATTGGTTGACATGGAAACGTCCCATTGTGCTGTTCTGTCTGTCTGCGCCTTCTCAGCAACAACTTGTTGACCCAGATATAGAAAGGGAGAGAGGAAGAGAGAGAGTGAGAGAGTGAGAAAGGGATAGAGAGGAAGAGAGAGAGATGGAGAGAAAGTTAAAGAATGCGAGTGTGTGAGAGAGATATTGTTTTCCTTGACATGCATAATTCACACCCAGTTTTTTTGTCGATCATACTCAACAAAAGCGCTGTAACAACAATAATCTTACAATTGGTGTTACAGTTATAGTGTCCACGTGTCAACCAATTCGTTATCTCGATGTCTTCGAACACGAAGATGGACTACACGACGATGGAGCCGATCGAAGAGGATGACATCGAAGTGAGCCTTCTTCAGCCCGAGGAGAACGCCAGCCAAATTCTCTTCGAAGACAACTGGTGCAAGGTACATACTCTATTTTCAAGCGCTTTTCGCTTTACTTTAGCCAATTCCTGTGGGATTGAAAAAATATATTTTTCCATAAAGATTTTTTCGTGCAGATAACGAAAGACTTCCTCGAGATCAAGTCGTTTTACTTTCCAACGAAAAAGCCAATGTTCGTCGACGTTTCCACGATTCGTGGAGTCTACTTCCGGGAGCAGTCCTTTTCTAAGGTTGGTAGAGATAGTACTTTTAGACACAAAAATCTTCATTTGCGATTGCGCTTGAAGATATAGATTTTAAAAAAAATTGATTGCGCACATTGATGCCCCTTGAGTATGGAGTTCGCTCCCCTGGGGAAAGACGCCAAATTTGAAATAGCCACTAGTGACCACTGTCAGGACAGCCTTGATTCCGGCAAACTATATACCCTTTGTACATTGATGCTTGTTGGGAATATGAAGGAAAAAATATTTTAGGACTGCCTAAAGTTTTCCGAATGGGGAATGGGCTGCAGCAGATGCTGGTGGGCATGTGATACCTTCAGGTTTCCTTCTATTTTTTTTAACAATGTTTACTGTAGTTTTTAAACACGAAGTCGTTTCTTCTGAGGAAACCAAAACACATGAGATGGATCGAAATGGTAGCTCGTTTGAGGGGAAAGCGTCTGAAGCAGGACGGCTTGCCTTACTACAACGTCATCATCAACAATGGCGAAGATACGTTCAAGGTGAATTCTCTATTTTGCGTCCTTTGATTGTAAAAACATGCATGACGTAGGGCACGAAATTCCCACAGATTCGCCCACATATTATGGAAATGCCTGCTATGCAATTTTTGTACATATTTTTAACAGAAAAAAAATTACATTTGGGTTTCATAGATAAGTCCTTCTGGTAGTCATTCTTTGGTAGACTAACATTCTAAAGATTTTCATGCATGTCGCTTTATCAAAGATATTATTAAAGATTGCCAGATTCCATAGCAATCATAGATTCTCTCTCGTATTCCAGGCCTTCACGGTACAGATGCTCAACAGCTTTCTTGACGCTCTTTATCCACTTCTCGGCATTGACGTCATCATTGCGAATAAGTATCCATTCTAGCATCCATTTGACATTATCGCTACTAAATTGTCCACATTACACTGTTTACATAAGCTGTGATATGATTTTTTTTCCTTCATCTGACGGACAATGCGACTCGAAATAGAGAAGATTTGCACAAGTGAGTAGCATTACTTTTGAACCTTCATGCATCTTGTTCGAATCTTATATACATACATACATATATCTACCAAACTGTTATCTGACATAAGGAAAAATTAATTTCCTTGAACAAAATATTGTCTTTGATCACGGAATGATCTTAAAAGCTAATGAATATGCGAAGAAATGTACATAGTTGTCTGCGTATTCACTGAATCATTTGTTAAGGAATGTAAATAAAAAAGCGTCACACCGGAACGGCGTCGAGCCTGTTGCCACCGGTGAATAGCAGAGTGACTCTTTCTCTGTCTGCTTCTCTCTCTCTCACATTCTCTCTCTCTCCTTCTCTATCTATCTCCCTTTACCCTTGTTTCTCTAATTTCTACTTCCCTCTCTCCGTCTCTCTGTCTCCTTCTCTCTCTCCTTCTAATAAACCTGTTTGAAAGATGCAGCGCAATTGCTCGCATGTGCTGTATTTATGCGCAATCGCTCAGCACCTTTGAAATGGTTTCTGGCTAACATATGAATTTTCGCATCAGCGTCAACAACTTTTGAGAAAATAATGATACCACCGTATTTATCAGTGTCGAATTAGTCTATTTTGAATAGAACATTATGTTGAAATGGCCCTGCGTGCTGAAAAATCAATTAAAATTGTTTATAGAAATATAATTAATATATTTAATTTATGTACCTGAACTTTTTTGCAGTACCTTATGTAACTAGAATAGATATTCATCAGAACATGTTTTATTCAATAAAAATGCATAATGATAAGGAAGGAAACGATGCCGATCAAAAGACCCGTGAAGAGTACGGAGAAGTAGATGCCGAAGAATACTTCAGTGGACCTTGAAAAAGTTTAATATTTACTTCCATTAAGATATAATATTTATTTGTGATGATTCTTGCCGTTTCAAACAGAAATTCGTTATATAATTCTATTAAGTAACTTCAGTTATCAGAATTATTTTTTTTCAAATTTGAGTACAATTCATCGTCATCGTCGGATAGTTCCTCTTCCGCACCATCGCTTACTGCAGAGCTGCTGTAATCTCTTAAAATAAACAGATTCCTTCGGTGGCTGTCCTTCTTTAAAATGATTGAGCAACTTAATCAGTTTGGATCGATAAAACGCGATGATTGAGATATAGAAACGCTGTAGAGGAAAATTCTTTAAATTCTGAGCAAGAGCGTAAGCAGAAAATATATAACTTTTCGTCTTACTTCTCCGAGTCGGTAGAGGCAGACTCCAACATGGTAGTGGGCGTCGTCATTGGCTCAGTGGTGCTGGTAGTTGGGCTGCAATCAGGGGTGACCGGGGCCGAAAATATCCGGCCCCGGCCCCGGCAACCCGGGTAGGCCCCGGCCCCCGAGGTCGGCCCCAAAAGAGGCCCCAACCCCAAATCTAAAAAATTTTCTCAAAAAATTTCGCATCGGGGGAAAAATCTATCCAAAATTGAGAAAATGCGTATGCGCGATACATATGTAACGCATACTGAATAAAGCGTGGTCCATTTAGTCATAAATTGGCTCATAATTTGTTCAACTGGGGGCGAACTTCATTTAATTATCCACAGCCCCTAGGGTAGGCCCCGGCCCCGGACCGGCCCCCGCTTCCGAACTCGGCCCCGGCCCCGGCCCCGGCCCCATGGGCCGAGGCCGGAGGCCGGGGAATGGGGCCTGGGGCCGGGGTGTATTGCAGCCAGGGGTGTATTGCAGCCACCCCTGGCTGCAATACACCCACCCTTTGGTTAATTTTGAACAAAACTAATAATTGACGAAAAAGGACTGAAAGCATAACAATTACTCTTGCAAGAATTAACATTCATTTAGGGCAATAACGTGGTCGTGGAAATGGTCGTAGTCGTGGTAGTTGTAGTTCTGAAATTAATGTTTAAAAATTACTTCTAAATCATAGCTAAACCTATTTGGTGTTTCAACCAAACTCCTTCTTCTTAATGAATGGAAATTTAGCTAATTTTCAATGGTTTTATACTGTTATGATTACAACGTTCACCTGTTATAGGTGCCGTTCAGAACCGCAATCATCTGTGAATATGAAAAAAAATTTTGTTTTTCCAATTTCTGATATAAAATTTTTTTATCGAAATTTATTTAGTGATACTGAAACCTCATCAGAATTAGCCAAATACCCGCTGGGAACGCTTTGCATGCGACTTTCTCCGATATAAGCAATGATGTTGCGTGCTGCGTTAGGAAAATCTCTGATGTCGAGTTTAAATTCATCGGGAATTTCGCAGGTTGCCGTCATGTTATGGAAACTACCGAAGCGCCACTCTAAATTTCGACATTTAAAGCTGCCATTTTTGAGTGTTTTTTTTGAGAATACAAAAAAAACTCTCTGCAAAATTAAAGGAGTCAAAAACTCCATCTTGAACACATGCCTATTGCCCGACAAAAGGGAGGGACTCGACTACAATACTCAGGAAAATTCATGTAGATTACAATTGAGTTTGGTGCTTCTTTAATCGAAAATATAAACATATATTTTACTACTATCTACATATGTATGCGTTAGAGCGTATAATATATTATTAAAACGACATCTAACCAATTTTGAATATATGATATTCGCCGACTTCGCAGTATTGCGATGTCTTGTTATCGGCATGGAATGTGTTGACACACGATATGCGCGACTGCATCAACGAGAACGGGCAGTCCTCTTTACACTTGCTTCCATCGTCCCAGTTGTAGCAATGAGTATACTAAAGGTGAAGTCTGGATGAAGTTTTTAGAAGGAGTACGAAATTACTGGCAGTCCCCATTCTGTTAGAATTCCCCTACTAAAGGGCATTGAATTATTATTACAAAGATTTTAGCTGGGTTGAGCCTGTCCAAGATCGGTTTCGGCTTGCATTTTCCGGCGGAAGTCAAATGAAGAAGTGCTAGCACGAAGATGCACAATGCCAGAGAGCATGCATCACGAGAGGTCGCCATCAGGGGAAGATAGACGAGGTAGAGCGAAGGAGATTGGGGAGAGCGGCTGAGATTGCCCGAGAGCTGATCGGAGAGCCGACCAGTCGCCAGCTAAGCAACGCGTGTGAATGATGAGCTTCGGAGCAATTTTACCAAGTTGCAAAATATTGCACTTTGATGCTACTTTCGCCTTTTCTAAAGTCTAATATCCCATTCCACACATATCCTTCATTCCTTCCCGTCCTTTCATTAGTATAATCATATGTTCATTTTCATTCTTGTTTCTTATCTTGCTGCTAATTTTCATATTTTCGCCCCAAATAGTGAGGAAAAAATTCCAAATCAGCAACTTGTTACAGGCAAATTTTGTATTCTAATATAAGCAGAGAAACCATTGTTTTTCCTGCTTTCCGGGGAGCAGAAGGGACCTTCCTTTCACAATTGCGTATATAAAAATGCCGTCAATTTATTTTCCGGATCGTGGTCCAATAAGAGTAGAGAAATCACAAGTAGTCTCGAAAATAATGATAAATCAATTTTTGGTACTTTATAGGCACTCTTTCATGCTCGCGTGCTATTTCGAAGGCGATCGGCCGCTCAAAATCGCCACGACGCAACTTCAGTCATCATTGAAAACATTTCCTGCATTGTTAAAGAGTAAAAGATAAATTGGAAAGATATATTAAAGTAGAACGCAGGGAAGGTAAATGGGGTGATGAGGAGGAAAGGAAATGCAGCCACCGCACAATATGAAGTTGTGCCTTGAGGCTCCGCACCCTCTCGATCTTTATGAAGTTGTCGAAGCCGTCCCATTATAGGCGATGTTATTGTCGATTAGATGCGACTGCTAAATCGGATGAATTTCAGACTGATCGTATCGTTGCATGAAGTCATACAAATTTTTATTCTTTTCTGAGCTCAAATGTTACATTATAAACTCTTGCTACTTTCTCTTTCTATCGCTCTCTCTCCCTCTCTCTCTCTCTCCCTCTCTCTCTCTCTCTTTCTCTGAAGTGTTTATGCTTCCTCTATTTTCCGTTTTCACGTGACATGTTACGCATTTACTCGCTAATTTTCTTTTCTTCGAAGAATATATGAGTAAGCCTGTGATTGGTTGACATGGAAACGGCCAGAAAGGGGGCGAGCTTCCGGAAGTCAGACAGAGACTCCGCATTGTGCAGCAGACATCTGTCTGCTCCTCCCCAGCAACAACTTGTTGCCTTTGATAGTAAGAGAGAGAGCGAGTAGAGAGAGAGTAGAGAGAGAAGAGAGAGAGAGAGAGGAAGAAAAAGAGAAAGACAGTGAGAGAGAGAAAGAGAAAATAAGAGAAAGAGAGGGAAAAGAAAGAGAGATAGAGAGAAAGAGCAAGAGTGGAAGAGAAAAGATAAAGAATGAAAGAGGGAGATGAAGGGAAAGGGAAAGATCGATAGTGTATGTGTGAGAGAGAGATAGTGTTTTCTTGACGTGCATAATTCACGCCCATTCTTTGTATATACATACATAAGTATGTCTATTGTATGCATACTCTTCAAAAACGCTGGCTGTAACAATAATAATCGTACTGTTGCAGTTACAGTATCCACGTGTCAACCAATTAGTTTTCGATGGCTTCGGACACGAAGATGGACTACACGGCGATGGAGCCGATCGAAGAGGATGATATCGAAGTGAGCCTTCAGCCGCAGACTCCCGAGGAGAACGCCGGTCAAGTTCTCTTCGAAGACAAGTGGTGCAAGGTAGAGTTTCCGCCCATGAGCCAGGGGGGTCTCGAGCAGCTCCGAGCGGCTCCGAGTGGCTCCAAACGGCTCCGAGCAGCTTGGAGTGGCTCCGAGCGGCTCCCAGCGGCTCCGAGCCACTTAGAGCTGCGTTGAATTACACTCAAGAGAGCTTTTCGCTACTCTTTAGACAGTAATGTGGGGTTTAAAAATATTTAGCAAAATGATTTTCGTGCAGATAACGAAAGGTTTCCTCGAGATCAAGTGTTTCTACTTTCCAACAACCAAGTCTAAGATCGTCGAAATATCTACGATTCGAAGAGTGTACTTCAAAGAACAGACCCTTTTTAAGGTTGGCAATCACACTTTTTGAGATAGAACATGTTCATCAGACGGTGTTTGAAGATGTATTAAAATTTCGTTGTTTGCACACATTGATGCTAGTTGGGAATATTTAGAAAAATATGCATTTTAGGACTGCCTAAAGTTTTCCGAGTGGGGAATGGGCTGCAGCAGATGCTGGTGGGCATGTGATACGTTCAGGTTCTTTTTTCTTGTTGTTTTTGCAATGATAATTATATCAGTTTTTAAAGGCGATAAGCCAGAGTTGTTTCTACTGAAGTATCAAAATGTTGACAGAATGAGGTGGAGTCAAATGGTTCTCGTTTGAGGGGAAAGCATCTGAAGCAGGACGGCTTGGCTTACTACAACGTCGTCATCGACAGTGGCGAAAAGACGTTCAAGGTCAAGGAGTGAATTCACTATATTTTATGTCATTTTGTTGTACGATCATTCATGAAGTAGTACATGCAATTCACACGATTATGGCGAAAAGACGTTCAAGGTCGGAGTGAATTCACTATAATCTACGTCATGTACGTAGTTGTCTACGTCATTTTGTTGTATAATCATTCACGAAGTAGTACATATATGTAATTCACACAGATTCACCCCCCCCCCATTTTCACCGACAATGTACTTTTTGTGTATACTTTTCCCAGAAATAAAAAATAATAATATTTGGTTTCACAGGTGAGTCATTCTGGTGGTACTCTGAGAGACTAACATACTACTAAACATTTTCAAGCATTTCCCATTATAAAAGATTGCCAGATTGCATAGCCATCATACATAGATTCTCTCTCGCATTGCAGGCCTTCACGGTACAGCTGCTCAACTGCTTCCTTGACGCACTTACTCCACAGCTCAGAAGTGACGTCATCATTGCGAATGAGTATCCATTCTAGATATCCATTCGAGCAACGCAAATTTGCCTCTTTATTGTACGCTTTTCGCATTAGCAATGATATGTTTTCTTCTTATGATACCCAATATGACTCGGACTAGCAGATTTATGCACAAGTGAGAAAAGTATGTTGGTTTTGTGATGCCATGATTCAGAAGTCTAGTCAATGTATGAATAAATGTAGTTCTATGAAGAAAAAATATCAGACGTACTATGTAGACTTGTTCCAGACTTGTTCGTACCTGGCGCGATGACCATGAGTGTTTTCTTCGTTTTTGTGCACAAGGAAATAACACATACATATGTAAATACAGAAATGCACTTGAGCAGGTGCGATTGTTATAAAGAGTATAAAGTAAGCATTGTTCCCTAGTCTAAGTTCGAAAATAATAAATGAACAACATGGACGTACGGCTCTTACTCTACAGCCCTGTAAATGTATAGAAGACTTTGTACATGCTAATTTATATTCTATTGATGGATAAGGATTTATATACATACATTTCACTCATATTTTATTCGAAGTGGCTTTGAATGAACAATTATGGACATATTCTCTTCGCGTAAATATACATGCATATATCTTTTTTCCTTTATACGAGAATTATTTTTCTTACAATTAGTACTGATATTCACGACTCTGATCTGCAAACATCTTAATAATTATTTTAGTACATTATTTATCTCTCCAAATAAAAAAATAACATTCACAACGACGGGCGGCGCGGAGATTGTGTGACCGTCAAGTATACTCTGTGTCTCTCAGTCTCATATCTCTAAAACAGCAATTTGTTTAATTTCTAATCAAAAGAGCACTTTATTCGGCACGAAAATGCGCTAATTACTAGCTACGGTAGAAAATGTAAAAGGAAAAAAATCACTTCTCAAAATATGGAACTACGGTAGAAAACGAGCGAAATGTCATCGCACGAAAATTCACGTTTGAATTGGCGCGCAAAATTCTGATACGGTAGAAAATTAATTCTCCCATTATCCAGTTGATAGAGCACTCTTTCCGCTCTCTGTGTGTGTGCTCAAGAGACATTCCTTTCCCTTTCTATCGACCCTATCCCTTCTCCTCCGCTTCTCCGCTTGTCACTGCTGCCTTTCAAGGTTATTCGGACGGGCGAATGTGTGTGACAGATGGCTTGCTCTCCACAGATTGAGTGATATTTCTTGCTCTTCCTTTATTCATATGTCGTCATTGCTCTCTTTCTCATTTCAGACCTTATCACTCGCACAAATCGACCTTAGCCTGTCGTCTCATCATGCTTGTGCCAATCTTGAGCAACTCCATGTTCGAGAAGTTTAATGATTATATGAAACATATGTATATGTACATACATACATATGTATGTAGGGGACACATTCTCTTTCTGTTATAGTTAACAAAACAGGCAAACAAGCAACTTGGGTAAATCCATTTTAGAGGAGTTTAATAATCATATACTTGCATGGTTCAAATGAACACAGTCAGAAGGCTTCACAGAGCATGATGATGTGTGCCACAAAAGCAATCAATGGCTGTACAGTGCTTTGCCAGCATGCACTCTCTTTCTCTCTCTCCTTCTCTCTCTCCCTCTCTCATTCACTTTCTCTCTCTCTCTCTCTTACTCTTTATCTCTCTCTCCTTCTCTCTCTCTCTTCCTCTCTCTTTCTCTCAATCTCTCTCTCCTTCTCTCTCTTCCTCTCTCTTTCACTTTCTCTCAATCTCTCTCTTTCACTTTCTCTCTCTCTCTCTCTCTCTCTCTCTCTCTCTCTTTCTCTCTCCTAGTTACAGACCATTTCACTTTCTTCCTTGTACGTATGCCTTGCGATGTTGCAGACGCACGGCCATCTCTCCAGGTGGTTACCACCATTCTGTAAAGTTTGCAAGATAAAAGCTTGCCCTATCGCATTACCATGAGCTAATTGTAAACAAACAAACATATATTTTTATTATCACCGTTACTTTCTTTTGTCAATTTCAATTTCGTAATAGCATGCGTATTATTAGTATAGCTGTTCACATAGAGTTCACTAAGGTTCGAGAGATCCAGCCTGATGAAATACCACGTAAAAATAGTTTGTAGTTTTTTCTTGACATCTTCGCCTCATTGTATGATGATGCGCTGGCAGACGTTGTTGAGTTGGCTGAAAAGGTATACTTTTACAGTTTAGTCAATATTTTTAATTTAGTCAATATTTAAGATATTTTTCTTCAATATCTTTATTTGTCGCTATGCAATATCTTTTCTTTATTCTCTTTTAATGTTAGTAATAATAACAAGAATATGTATGTTGTGCATTTAAAAAAAAGTACTTAAAAAAAATAAGTTGTTGTTTTTCTTGCTGACGTCATTCCTGCCGAAACGAGGCACGAGCAGATGGTGCGTACGGTGTACGTGTTGAAGCCGGCAGCGATGGCGCACGCCTTCGTCGTAGCCACGAGCACGTTGTCCGACGGGAGAGACAGGCCGCATCTGCAACACGAAGGAAACGTTCGAGAGGAAACGTGTCCAGGCTTAGTCATCTTGGCACGAATTCGTGAAGATGAGAGCGTCATAACCAGTGGTGCTAACGGGCCCAAAAAGTTTGGGTCGGGCCCAAGGACTCGGTCAGCCCGGCCCGATCCATTTCCGGGCCCTAGAATTTTGGGCCCGGCCCGGCCCGGCCCGTGGGCTCGTTTGAGCAAGATTTTCAAAAAAATTCTGCGGAAAAAAGTCCGACCAGTTACAAATTGTTTTGAAATTAAAAAATTTTCATGCTCGTGCTCTGAACATTCATTTCAATGTATACAAGAAAGAGTTTTAGGGGGAAAAATGAACAAATGAAGGAAGTTTTGCACTTTACAATGCCACCAATCGTAATAATTGGACGGCATTGTGTGCTTATCGGGCCCAATCGGGCCGGGCCGGCCCAACTTTTTATGGGCCCGGCCCGGCGCGGCCCCGGGCCCTGGAAAGTTGGGCCGGCCGGCCCTACGGGCCGGGCCGGGCCGGGCCGGGCTGGCCACTTTACACCTCTGGTCATAACGAGACAAAAGATACATACATATGCTCCATCCACGGTACCAAGCGATGGCCTGAGCCTAGACATATGTATGTGTACATGACACGGTTTCTTAAATACAAATGTAAAAACAAAATGTCTCCGCTACCTTTTCGTGAAAACATTATGAATATCGCGCAGCACAGTCATATTTGAAGGGACGTTTTATTAAGGGTTTCCTTCAGAACTTACTCTCAGCCTAGACATTGCGCGCATGTTGTTAATTTTTGGTGCTCCTCAATTTTTCGGTGTAACTAATGCAATTTTCCGCACTCCAATCGACGGATTTTCCGTACCCCAATCGACGGACGCAGTCGCCATTCGAGCCCTGAATACAGCGTCCGACACAGCCTGCGATACCGCGGCCGACGCGGACAATGTTGCCAGCTTCGGATTGGAGTCCCGAGCGGGCCAGCATCGTGTTTACCTAATTGAATTAATATTTCGATCATTAATTTATAATTTTATTTTATTTTACTATTTAATTACAACTAATTAATTACTAAAAAAATGCCCGTCATTTACCTCACGGAAGGCCGCCAGCTCAGTCGTGGACTCGTAGCGTCTTGGAACTTGATAACCGTTCTGGGCGGCGCAGCTGGAAAGGAGGAAGAACTATTACTGTAAGACTGTACCAAATAATTTAAATTGCCGCCACGTATCTGTACCAATTTTTCATGTGTATTATCATGTGTAAATCGTGAAAGTGGATTCTGTAATTAAAAAAAAAAACTCCGCACTAACGTCTGTCCGATATTGTTCTCAACGCACGCTGCAGCCGACTGGATCTGCGGCAGATAGTTGAGGACGCATTGGCGTGCGTACGCGTACGAGCCGCCTTGTGCAGTCACGTGATTCTGGCATCTTGGAAAATTAAGAAAGTTTATATACACTAAAATTCGAGTACTGTAGTGACACTAGAATGCGTGATTCTGACTTCTTGAAAGTGAGAGCCAGCTTACATACACAACAATTCATGAGTAATCTGCTGTACGGTAGTGACGCTAAAACTGAGCCAGCCAACCTGTCGAAGCACTGGACGAATGAGTTGGGGTTGCTGAGGGCTTGGCGACATGGCGCATACTCTTGACATGTGCATTGGCGCTCGAATTGGCCGAGTGAGGGCGAGATGAAGAGCGCAAGGAGAAGCACGGACGACAGTGAGAGCAGTGATGTCATCATCGTATTATTAATTTTTTATATATGGTTTTATTTCTTTGTTTCTTCCACTAAAGGACGTGTGGCGATTCTTACCCTGAAACAAATATTTTTTGTTCATGGCACAATTTTTTTTTTTAACGATTCACACGAAATATTCGATGAGTCACTTGAAGGGCAATGAAAGGTGGATTCGATAAAAGAGCGCAATAATGTGTGACTGCCATAATAAATTATTATAGAGTTAAAATAGAAGCGTTTATTGATACGGTAAACGGAAGGCTACATGCATATATGTACTATGTTAAGTACGCGCGCGAGAGCCGAGCGGACCACGTAAGTATACCGAGCTCGTTTGCTCTCGAATTCGTCAGTCTCTGCCTTTTTGCGGCCCTTTATTCTCCTGTCGACCTCGCGCAATCTTATCGCGTAGTAGTTCGCATAAGTTATTCATCAAACTGGCCAGTTCACGTAGCGTTGAATTCTTCGAACTTTCTCCTATGCCGGCTGTCACAGCCGCTATCTCTATAGTAAACACACGCATCGTAATCAGAACCAGTTTCCATCTTATAAACGTCCGGCCGGTGGTCAGCCTTGGAGAGAGCTACACCGCGAACTCTCAATGACGAAGAAGAAGTTTACGAGAATTGATGGCCCTTGGACGAGCAAATTCATTTTGATATCATTCACAGCACGAACGCAACACTCATCAGAGGGAGCGGTAAATCTATGTATAAACATCTGTTGTAAACAAGATGAGCAAGCCAAGAATGTTCAACAAGTTGTGGTGCAGCAAACATCAAATTAAAGGCATACGCCCACTTTTCACATAAAATCTTCGTAACCTATTTGAAGAGTAATATGCCGACTTCTTCGGTGATTTTAAACTGTTTCATCAAACTTATTTTGTATGTTTTTCCTCGTTTATATATGATCTCTTTACTGCGTTTTTCATGTCTTTCATGGGCATACATATTTAGATATGAGAGCTCGTTTATTTGCCGTAATTCAAATATACAGATGAAACAGATGTAAAGATGGATTTTTGTCGTCGCAGGAGGGCGGGAAATTTAAATCTCCTTTTTAAGCAGTCTTGGCAGCCATGTGGCGATGTCTGTGTCTGTGCATCTTCTCCTTGTGTCTGCCGAGATAGCCGTTGGCGAGGGTGGACGCTTCGACTTCTACCTGGCCGTCAACGCTCCACGACTTGGGCGGCGGCGTGCCCGGAGGAGCGACTAGAGCGGCACCACCACGCGACGGGCATGGGCAGTACTCGGCGTCTCCGCCTGGCTCTCCAGGGCCACCGGGCGCTCCCGCGCCACCGGGCGAGCCAGACTGACCAGGCTGACCTGGCGGGCCCATTGGACCGAGCGAACCAGGCGCACCAGGAGCAGCCGGTTGGCCAGGTCCTCCGGGCTGTCCCGACGGACCGGGCTTTCCCTGGGGTCCAGGCGGGCCGGGTCGGCTGCTTCCGCGAGTACCAGGCGCGCCCGGGTTGCCAGGTGCGCCGGGCTGGCCAGCATTGCCGGGAGCGCCAGCATCACCAGCGGGGCCAGGCGGGCCGGGAAGACCGGGGCCACTAGAGTGGCCAGGCGCGCCGGGCTGTCCGGGCGCTCCGGGTTGTCCGGGAGCTCCTGGGCCGCCGGCGGGACCGGGTGCACCTGCTGGGCACTGGATGCAGCCGCCGCCGCCGGTGCCGTCAATGCCGCTAGTTGCATGCCCATCGACACCGTGCTCGCCAGGCTGGCCGTCGTCACCGGGTGCGCCAGGGGCACCCAGTGGTCCCGGTGGGCCCGGTGGGCACGCGGACGCCTGGCCACCACCGCAGTTGCACGTGCCCGCCTGGCGCTTGGAGCGAGGAACGAAGAGGCTGTTGCTGCTGCCGGAGACTGACGGAACGCGCGTCACGCCGATAAGGCCGGCCCACGCGAGGTCGGCCGTTTCCTTTAAGGGTACTTGTGTTGATTTAATTTAATTTTTTTTTTACAAAATGAAGTGAGAAAGTGTTTAAAAAGAGGTTATTTTTTAGACTAGTTTGGGTAAAATATATTCCTTAAAAAAAAGAAAAAAAATCAAGAACTACTCGCCTGGAACTCGGCAATGTCGCCAAGCTTCTCATCGTAGAAGGCGCTAATGTCGCGTGCGATGAGCACGATGCTGCCGATGCCGCCAGCGACGAGGATGGCCGCCGCGGCCGCGAGAACGGTGACCGCCGTGTCAGAGCCCATCTCTTAGTTTTTCACGCACTTGCTCGTTCTGCAGCAGATGAGGAATAGGAATTCCCTGATGATATGATCATGATATGGGCAGAGGAGGAAATTCAAGACAATGGGGAACACGCCGCTTGTTCCACTCGCTTGTATAATGCTATCTATTTAAGGATTCCATCAGCACATTGGCCCGATCAGCACATAGTATACAGATTAGGATATCATTAATTTTGCTTAAAACAGAAAATTACTTTCTATAAACTACAACAGTCGAACTTACGGCTTTCGAAAATGAGGAAGCTGTTTCCGCTGCTGACACTCTTCTGGCGTTTGCTGAGCTCATTTATACTTGTTGCGGAATGACGAATCGGTTCGTCTTGCGCCTGCGGGATCTCCATCGGTTCTGTGACGCCTCCGCACAAGAAGCTGGCCTAGAAAGTTCGTCTTTTTTTCTCTCTTGTACTTACATACATACATACGTAGTACATTTAGCCAATTACTGCCCGCGCTCACACAACTTTTTCTCCTACTCGCTCTCTATCTCTTGCTCTCTATCTCTCCTCCTCTCTCGAGTATGCTTGTCTTTCTTGCAACAACGTTTACTCCCACGAACAGTTTGGCTATCGCTGCAGGCGATCTCTCGCTCTCGCTCTATCTCTCTCTCTCTCTCTCTCTCTCTCTCTTTTTCTCTCCCTCTCTCTCTCGCTCTGTCTCTTTCTCTCTCGCTCTGTCTCTCTATCTCTTTTTTCTGCTAGTTATTATCCTGCTCTCTAGCCTGGTGTGTTTTTCCTTCTTCTCTGTATTGCCCTTTTGGGAGCACAGAAAGAGCAGCACAAGACACAGAAACTTCTGGTCAGCTGGCTATCATAGAGTGAAAAAAACAGAGAGAGAGAAAGCGGAAGAGGCGTATTTAAAACTCAGCGGGTGAAGCGATGAGGAGAAAAAGCGAAGAAAGGATGAGAAAGTTGACAGAGAACAGTTTAAATGAAGGCGAGAAAAAAGGGCAGAAAAAGTGCGAGACAATAAAAGAGAGAGAGAGAGAGAAAGTATGAAAAGGAGAAAATAAGAAGTTTATAAAAAGTACACCACTACCAACTAGTACTTGCGTACTACTACTTACAGTTCGAATTCATCACATTTCTTTTCTTTCCCAGTGCGATCATGCTCAAGGTCATTGCATTTATCTAATGTGCGATTGTAAAAAGCGTTCACGCGAAATTAAAAACTGTTCAGATCAAGGTAAAAAACAGTTAGATGACCGAATAGTCAGTCTCGATTTGTATTCACCATTCAATGGTTTATAATCGCTCTCACGAACCACTGATTGTGAGGTTGTCTTGTCACGGATGACTTCTTTATTTCCTTTCCACTAGAGAAACATGCATGGCATTGTGGTGGCAGAGAGTCATTCTAGTGGTCTTGGCAAGAAGAAGTCGTGATGGTGGAGAGGGGGGAGGTATGGCAGAGGAGGTGAGAAGGATGGCGAGGATGCGAGATGTATACTTTCGCGTTGTGAGCTGATGGTGTGACCGATCGATCAATGACGTCACCGCTTATAATTACGACGCCCACTTCCACTTGCGGTACGGGCTGCGGTCACCGTAGGCGCCGGTGGCTGAAGAGGACATTAATTAATCGTCTTTCATTTTTTTGTTGTTGGAAATGGATTCCTTTAATATGTGTTTTTTTTTCTATTGCCCGATCCAGACAATGAATATTTTTTTAAATTATACTTGAATTTTTTTTATATTTGCTATACTGGGCTGGGCAATAAACGAATTGAATTGAATAATATCTTGAATGTGTATACGAGCTAACTAACAAGGGGAAAAGATACTAAATGTCATTTTGCTCTCGCCCACTCACTCATGACGGTTGCTTCGTAGGCGGGCGTCTGCGACACGACGACCACTGGCTCGTAGGAGGGCGTCGGCCGAATGACGGCCACCGACCGTTCGGGGCACTTGCAGTAGTGCGCATCGGGGCCGGGCTGTCCGGGCGGTCCCGGCACGCCGGCGCGTCCACTCTGCCCAGAGAGTCCATGGCTGCCGGGCGGACCGGCGGGGCCCGTGTCGCCGTCGCTGCCGCGACTGCCATCCTGTCCCGGGTAGCCGTTGGGGCCCTTCTGGCCGGGTGGCCCGGTTTCGCCCTTAGTAATGTATTTAATGTTCATACATTAATAGAATAATCAATGGTGTCAACGCATGGAAAAGAACTTGAGAAAATCGAGAGTAAAACAGATGGGGATAGGAATATTTCTCTACAAGTGTTTTCATATCTTGATCGGTGTATATCAAAAAAATAATTAAATAAGTGTACTGGTTCTTGAAAAAAAAATTTATAATAATATTAATAATACCTTCTTTCCATGTGGACCCTTCTGTCCCCGTACTCCGTCGCGTCCTGGCGGGCCCGCCTCGCCCGCCTTGCCCGCCTTGCCCGACTCGCCGGGCGTGCCCTGCTGTCCCGGGTAGCCCTTGCGGCCCGTCTCGCCCGGCCTGCCCGGAATGCCGCCGGCGCCTTCGGTGCCCATCGGGCCCGACTCGCCGGGTGCGCCCGGCAGACCGCGCGCGCCATTCGGGCACACACGACAGCCTTGGTTCTAAATTTTTTTGTTATTCTCTCCCGAATTAAGCGTTCTTTTAGAAAAACAAAAAAAGCAATAGCTACTATGAATTATTTTTGATTGGTTATCGATTTATCAAAATTCAAGAGAAAAATCAATGTGTCCAATTAATAAATCAATAAATTAAAAACAGGAAACTAACATGATCAATGACGACAGGTGGCGCAATGCCGGGCAGACCAGGCGCTCCCTGCGAGCCGGGCGTGCCCGGGATGCCTTCGATGCCCTGTGCGCAACGCAAATGTTGTATCGTCTTCGTTTTTAGAAATTTAATTAATACTGTTATACCTTTATATAATATACTACAACATAGGAGTATAATATAATAACAAAATGGTCTAGATTTTTGGTGGGAAAACTACTTTTTGAAAGAACAGCCGCCACACAAACACTGACTGGCTTGCCGGGCGCGCCTTGAACACCAGGCGGGCACGTGTTGACGCCGCTGCACGCTGCAATTTGCGACAAGGCCATTTGTGTGTTTTGCTTTCTGTTGGTGTTGAAGAGCCAAGAAGTCTTTGAAGTAGTCTATTGCAGAAAAGTATCATTTCTTGAGCAAAGAAAGGAAAGAAGGAACGAAAGAGAGAGCGAGAGAGCGAGTGTGAGCGACACTAGGAAAAGAGAGAGAAAGAAATAGATAAAGAGAGAGAAAAGAGATAAGCTACAGCATGTGGACGGCGCGCCGACGATGAAGGCGTCCTCTTTCATGTACGAGTTGTGCAGTGCGTACGTGCGTCGTGGCGCGCCCGTAGCGTCGTATGCCTGTGAGAAACATTACGAGTTACCGATAAGATTAGTATTCATTATGAATGAACATATTGATGTTAGTTGTCTTCAATGTAATTGATTCCTTCAGCTTGATTTTCTGGTCTCGAATATGAGGGCCGTATAATGGATTGAGAAATCATATGAATCTGGGGCCGTACAATGGGTGGGAAACACCACCATTTTACGGCCGCCGCAAATTGAACTCTGGCTTACCTGTCGCTTGCCCTTGAATGTGGGCGGCGCTGCCGAACGAATCTGCACAAGTTCGACCCATGTGACGTCGGCGAGGACGCGAAACTCGTCCGTCTCCACTTTCAGCTGAAAAAGCAAAGCCCTAATACTTTCCTTCCTACTCCGTCTGTCTCTCGGATCCTCTCTCTCTCTCACTCTTTCTCACTCTATCTCTCTCTCTGCCTCCGTACTTCTCTTATTTATCTCTTCTCTTTCTCGCTTTTCATCTACACCCCCGCCCCGTCTCCAATGGCTCTTGAGCCCTGCGGCAAGCATGCACACAGTGGAACCACTCGAAAGTCGCCCGGAAACAGTGTCTGTTCCTTGCATTTTCAAATGCCACGAACGTTTTTAGTCCAATGAAAAAAATAAAAGAAGACATTATTCTGGTTAGTGGGCAATTAAGGAATTAATATGAATAAAAATAAATAAATAAACAAAAAATTATACTAAAATTTCCCTGCCTGATCATGAATGGCGTTGATCTTGATGAAGACTGATGGCACGTAGACGAGCGCGATGAGGAGCGCCGAGAGGGAGCAGCCAACGGCGAGAAGGCCAGCGAGAAGGCCTTGTTGCATGGCCGGCTAAACTGTAGAGGTTAAGGTTTAAGGACGCTAAGGTTACGCAAAGGCCTAAGGTCACTTGGGTTATTCTGGCGTAGCATCGCTAAAGTTACGCTGAGGTTTAAGGTCTCTAAGGTTACGATAAGGCCTAAGGTCACAAGGTTTCTCTAAGACTTAAGGTCCCTGAGGTTATTCCAAATCAAAACGTTAGTATGGTAACAATGGTTTACTGTAAGGCTTAAGTTTACTAAAGTTACACTGTGGCATAAGATCTATATGATCTACGAAAACGCGGACAGAGAGGGAATGAAGCAAAGACTGTTGTTGGTGCCCGATCTTCCTCTTCCGCTCTCTGGCTGCCCCTGGATAGCGGTGCATTGACAGGCGTGTTACATATATATGGCAGGTCTGTGGGACGGAAAGGTGTGACGCCTGCCTCTTCTACTCATCATTGGCCCCACTCAGGCCCTGTATGGGCCTC
This sequence comes from Allodiplogaster sudhausi, assembly GCA_945643635.1. Lineage (NCBI taxonomy): Eukaryota > Metazoa > Nematoda > Chromadorea > Rhabditida > Diplogasteridae > Allodiplogaster > Allodiplogaster sudhausi. The sequence continues at coordinate 505,401 of CALZFC010000109.1, forward strand.
CTTGAAAAGAGAGAGAGAGAGAGAGAGAGAGAGAGAGAGAGAGATAGAGAGAGAGCGAGAGAGAGAGAGAAGAAGAAGAGCGAACTATAGAAAGGATTCTTCATTGCCCTGCGACTCTCTGTTTCCATTCCATCTTTCTCGCTCTCTATTTCTCCTTCTCTCTCTCTCTCCTTCTCTCTCTTTCCTTCTCTCTCTCTCTCCCCCATTTCCATTACGTAATACAGAGCCGGTTACTTGGTGCCCGCTATCCATTTAGTTCGCGCCTTTCTCAACTTCGTAAGAAGACCCGCAAGTAGGGTGCCGTGTTCTCTTCGTTATTCATCACCCTCTTCACAGGGCTCCTGCTCCCTTTCCTCTCTCACCTTCGCCCGTTCCACACCTCGAGGCCTTTGTGCCTTCTTCATCTCGCTCTTCCCAACCCCCTTCCCACAACCCCCCCCCCCTTCCGCTGAACACATGAAACGCAAGGACAGAGATAGAAGGAAGACACCGAACAACACTGATTGTCTTGCACGATAGCGCCACTGTGTTGTTCTTGTTCTTGCTCCATTTTTTTTGTCAGATAGTCATGGAGATTCTTTATTATGTACATACATTCATCTGTACTTTTAGATTCTCTTCGAGAGTCTCTATTAAGTTTATCTCTAGTTCTTGGATACAATGAGAGATTCTCTATAAATTAAATTTATCAGTGCCACCTTACCTTTAGATTCATTGAAAAATATATGCATATCACTAATGTGATCTTCGATAAATGATTCGAAGAAACAGAGATCAGGCGTTTCTTTTTTGTGCTTTCACACAATAAATCGTCATCGTCCTTGTTAGCATTGAAATTCATCCTCAAACAACGCATGACATTTCTCCTCAGCTATTCTAAAAATAGTCATGATTGCGAGAATGTTTATTCTTAGTCGTCTAACCGTCCATTAAAGTATCTGTTTTTTTCTAATGACAGTCAATGAGACAGATAAACATGTTAAGTGAAGCTGCGGGATTTGAAAAAAAAATTCGTTTGGCCCTATAATTTCCGAAGCGTTCGAGAGACGCGCTCTTGTTCTTTGTGCTGGATCTATGTGCTTGGCTCTTCCTTCCAGAGGCCGAGGAGGAGGAGGAAGAGGAGGAGAACAATCCATTCGCATCTCAGGTGCTCTTTGCGCTCAAGAGATGCGCCAAGGCCATTGCCAGGCGCTCGACCGGTTGGGGCTTGTTTTGTTTTTTCTTCCTCTTCCCCGCATGCAGAGCATGCATACGTTGCCTTTTGTGATTCTCTATAAAGAGCAGCCATAAAGGCCAAGTCATTGTGCATAGTGAAGCTGCTTCATTTTACATGGAAAGGTTGCTAACAAAGAGAGAATTGAGCTCTTTAGGCGCCATCAGAGAGATCTAAAAAGATTTTAAGAACGATTATGACGTCACCAGCAGATGCGCCAGACACGGTTTTGCACGTGATGGTTCGCCAAAACAATATCATAAGAAAATCTAGCCTAGAAGGCAGAGAACAAATGTGTGTGTTTATTGATGTTGCCAGCACACAAATTGCCAATGAGAGGGAGAGGGAGAGAGAGAGAAAGAACTCTTCATTGCCCTCATTCCTCGCGACTTTTTGTTTCCCTCCTTTTCTCTCTCTCTCTCTCTATCTCTCTCTCTCTCTCTCTGTCTGTCTCGTTGCCTCTCCTTCCCCTCACTCTATTTCATTATGTAATGTAGAGCCGTTTACCAGAAGCCGCTATCCATTTAGTTCGCACCTTTCTACTTGGTAAGCGCTCTATGTAATTCATTCCATCTTCACAGCTGCTCTTGCTCTTATTTTTCTTACCTTCGCCCGTTCCACACCTCGAACTCTTCTCTGATTCTTCCTCATTCTTCACAGCTCCTTTCCATTCTTCCCCGACACTGCACAGATTGAGGTTGGATGTTATTTATAAATCTAATTTTTAGCTGTTTCATTTTCATGTATTTATCAACAATGATTTATATGTACATAGATATATAAATAAATAAATAAATTATTATTAAAAAAATAACTCGACGAGACATCTTTTGCTAGATATTTTGCAGTGTTTTAATTAATTTATAGTTGTCTCGTCGAGGACAGCCAAAAGGAAGAGAGACCGAGCACCAATGATTGTCTTGCACGAAGGCGCCATTATTGTGGTTGTTGTTGTTGTTGCTGTTGTTGTTCTCATTCTTGTCCTTGTGTAATAATTATTGTACAGGTTCATCTGTACAGCTCGGGGAGATTCTCAACAATGCACATTTTGTAATTGTTAGATTTGGATGCTCTAGGGGAATCTCTATTGTACAATTTGTCAGTGCCACACATTGGTTTCATAGGCAAATGTGTGCATCTCACTTATAAGTGATCAATAAAATCTTTAAAAAAAACCGGGGATCCCGCCTTTTTGGCCATCACACCATGAATCGTCATCATCTATTTTAGCATCGAAATCCATGCTTTTTAAAAAATCGCATGACTTTTCACATCAGCAATTCTTGAAATAACCACGAGACCACTTATTCTTACAATTTAAGTTCTCTAACAGGCTTGCCAAGTTTTCCATTTTTTTCGATATCGATTTGTTTCCGCTCAACTTTTATGCCTGAATATCGCAATCATTCTCGTTCAATGTCACTAAATGTTGTCACATCATAATGATGTATTGAATTAATAAATGAATGAACACAATTTCCGGAGAGTTCGAGTCTGTTTCTCAGTGGCTCTGTCATTGACTTCCTTCCAGAGATAGAGGAGGTGGAGAACGATCCGTTCATCTCATGGTCCGGTGCTCTTTGCTCTCAAGAGATGCGCCACGACTGGCGCGCTCAACCGGTTTGGGCTTGCTCTGCTTTTTTTTTCTCCTCACTCGCCTGCATTCTCAAACTTGGCCTTTTGTGTGCTCTATAAAGAGCGGCCATAAATGCCAACTCATTGTGCATAATTGCTTCATATGGCATGTCCTTGGAAGAGGATCTTAAAAGGTTTCCAGAAAGATGACTCATTTAAAAATAATGATGCTTACAAATTACCTATAAAACACATTATCTGATTAGCTATCGAAAAAAATATTGATAATTAATTACCTTGAAGACATATACATATAATATTGAAGCATATCCATATTTTTAGACATAGCGTCAAAGAAAATGCGATATCCATTGAAGATTGTAAAATAACATAAAATCATATTGCCATTATAAAAGAATGCTAAATGGCTTCATTGAATTCCCATCTTTTGCATCGACTTTTGAATGATGACGTCAACGACGGAGTTGATGACAATCTTAAAAAAACAATAGGGCAAAAAGTGTTAAAAAAAAACCAAAAAAAAAAAAATGAAAGTAAAAAATATAAAAAAAATCTATTATCAGTGCGCTATGATATTTTAATTCATTATTCATTTATCTACATCTAGTAAGTCGATGCATAATAATGATATAGACAAATATATAAACAAATAATGTCCAACCTCAATCTGCGCCGTGTCGGTCGCGCATGTTCGATGCACATAAAATGTCCGGGTCTTGTTCGTATTCTCGCGTAAGAAGCGCTTCGTAATATGCGCCAAGGATTCTTCCATTGCTGGGGGTCCTAAAAAAAGCCTCTTTTTAATGATCTTTATAAGGATAATGATTCTAATTTTAAGAATATCATAAAAGTTATAATCAATATTTATATGTAACTACCTTAAAGGAGGTATCCGGGGAATAATTAACCAATGTTTCATTCTATGTGGATAAGTTCATCTTGGCTTAAAACATATAACCTGAAAGTTTGAGCGATTTTCTTTCATTACTTTCTGAGCAATAGTAACGTGAAAACTGGCGGGTAGAGAATTGGTTACTGTAGGTCAGAGCCGCCCTCCTATTTCATATGCTCTCTCGACAGGCATCTTTTTGAGCGCGCGCATTCAAACTGGCTCTCTAGCGCTACCTGGCACCTTCCATCTTGTGTGATCTCTGGTCATATCCCAGTTTCCACCGAGCCACTCACGGCAATGTATATTTGTGCCTGGAGCACTAATCCAATTTGTGTTCTCAAAGCTTGTTGTTGTCAAAGCGGCTAATCTTCAAGGAATCTAAGGAAACGCTGAGATGGAAACGAGCCATTTGAAAAGGCCAAGTGCGCTCGCCATAATAAAAGGTATGCAAGTATATACATACCGTATTTTCTCTATTAGTGCCCTCGGGGGTACTATTTTTCAATTCCCCTGCGAGAGGGGGGCACTATTAGAGGGGGGGGGGGGTTCTATTAGAGGGAGGGGTACTATTTTTCAATCTGATTGGCTAAAAGTTTGATAGCAACATTTTATTGTCAAAAACGAAGAATTATAGCTCTATTTCAATGGAATCTTTACTGGAATATCCGTTTTACCGTAGATTTTGAATGCATTTGTAACCAGTTCCTAAGGAAGAGCTTCCCATACCTCAAAGATAGATTCCAGGTGCTCCTTTAATAGACAATTAGGGGGGGCACTATTAGAGAGGAGGTTCTATTAGAGGGAGGGGTACTATTTTTCAATACCCTTGCGAGAGGGGGGCACTATTAGAGGGGGGGGGTTGGTTCTAATAGAGGGAGGGGCACTAATAGAGAAAATACGGTATTATAAAAAAAATTGAAAAAAATTACAACAACAAAATGATTAAAGTGCCTCTGTATCGCGGAAAGACGACGTTGATCGGGACGTGCTTGATCTTCTCCTCGAAGAGATCAATCTTGTTCAAGAAGAGAATGATGGCCGTATCAATGAAGAACTCGTTGTGGCAGATGGCGCCGAAGAGACTCAGCGACTCGCGCATGCGATTCTTAATTTTAATTTTTAGTAAATATTCATTTTAAAAATGTAAAAATGAAGTTTTTTTTTGATCGAATCACTCAAAAATAAAACATTTCATAGCTAATTGTAAGAAAGATGAGTCAAGATGATAGAGAAATGGGGAGGACAGAGATCAGATCTAGACAAGAGGTAACGACTAGAAGGTAGCCAATCTGTTTAATCCTTTTCATGCTCAACTACGTCATATACTAACAATAAGTGTCTAGACACCACCAAAGAAATAGCGCCAGTTCCGCGACCGGCATATTATTAGTAGGTGCACGCATAGAATCTGATGAACTGTTTCCCGGTCAAGGTTCTTCGGTGAACAATACATCGTGAAATTGTCACTTGTGAGCGAATTAATGAGCGTTTGCAAAATGATGTTAATTTTTGTTCTATTGGCCTACTAGACAGATTATCCGATGACATGGAGAGATAATACGATGTCTGGCGGAAGCGACAACAATTACGGATTCTCGATTTTAACTTCACGTAAGTCTTTAGAAGATGCCTTACATAGAGAAATGTTTGCGCCATGTTCTTGAAGCCAAATATGTAATTGATTGAACGATCATTTAATTGATGGATGAAAAAAATAACAAAAGAACTCTTACCACGTTCGAGTCCTCGGCGAGCGTCTGATTGTACTCGGAGAGCGAAGTGATGAAGAGAATTGTGTGGACGTCATCAAAAATGTGCAGCCACTTCTTGCGCTGCGAACGCTGCCCGCCGACATCGAACACTCTGAATATCGATTATTTTTAAGCGACTCATATGCTGCCGACGAATAAATGTTTAAAAAAATCAAGATATTTTATTTAATAAAAAATTATTTTTTTTGTTTACGTCAACGCAAAGTCTCTGAAGACATACATACATATGATTTTTATGATTTATGTTGCTGCTGAATAAATGCTTTAAAATTTAAACCATAAATAAATAATTTGTAAATAAATATATAAACAAAATAGAAAAATAAGAAAATATTAATGTTGTTCACTTGAACGTAAAGTCCTTGATGTGAAATGTCATCTGGATGCAGCCGAGCGTAGAGACGCGACACTTGAGCACGTCCTGCAGACTCGGCAGATAATCGGGCGCACGGATTCGCTCGAGGTGGTCGAGGAAGCTAATTGTTAATTAATTAATTAATTAATTAATTAATTAATTAATTTGCTTGCTTGTTGCTATACCGTGTACTACTCATTGTCTAATTGTGGAAGGCGTCAGTGCCTTCCATTTTTATAAAAAAAATGTAACTACGAAGGGTCATCGCTATAAGCAAAAAAAAATTATCTACGAAATGCGCAATGTTAACGATTTCATGAATTTAATTTTTAGTTAATTGTTAATTTTTTTAAATGTAAAAACAAAAAATTTTTTAAAGGCTCACTAGCGTGCCGCTTCGCCGACAATCGTGTCCGCTGTAGTCTGGATGAGCCGCTGAATCGCATCATCAGAACTTAGACGAATCATTGCATCGGCGACCTGGAAATACATATTTTCCTTTATTTTATTTTTATTTTATTTTTAAATTATCTTCCAATGGATACACAATATTTAAAGGAGCCAAAAACTCGCACACTTAAATTCGCACTTTTGACACAACAGCGACGATTAGGAGTGGTGCGACTACAGTTGATAGGAACATTGAGAATAGATCACACAGTTGAGTTTCGTGTGCTCCTTTAAAGAATGTTCAAACTTACCCATTCAGGTAGATCAACGAATGAGTTCTGCGCGCGCAGCCTCTCCATGAAAGCCATGAGGATGTCGGCGTCCTTCTGGAATACGTATGACTCTACATACATATATATTACAAAAGTATTCTTTTGTTGAACGTTGAACGGAAATCCATTATGAAATATTTATTGATTGATTTGAGATGACACTTATAATAATTATCGACTGATTAGAACGTGCCTGATACATGGGCGGAATGAGGCCTTCGTGCAGCTCGTGAATGGCTGCTATGAGTCCGTCGATGACGTTAATGTAGACAATGTTCCGCTTCGCCTTCAGTTCGTCGTGCGTGTAGCCTTCGGCGTGAAGGATTCTGTAGCGGTGGTACTAGCGTTTTTTTTTCTTTTTTTCCAAAAGTTCGAATATCATTTTGCTAACGACGGCAAATTCAAATTCAAATAATAATAAGTAATAATAATAATAATAATAGTAAAAGTGGCCGGCGTACCTAAACTGCTTGAGAGTTGTGCTTTTGCCTGATTCGCCAGGACCTGAATGTACATTTAAAACGCTTTTAAAGGTGCAGACTTAGCGCAGTGTTGTGCGAAAATAATAAGACACTACATGATGCAGAACAGGCAAGCATTTGCGTTTAATAGGCAAAAATTTTTTTTTGTTGATTTGGCAAACAAAGCGAACGCATAAATAGGCGCCAAATTCATTGATCTTGCGATGATTTTATTGTATTTATTTCTTCTTACATATGTACGTAAAGGAAAAATGGATGTGACTTCTTACCTAGCAGCAGAACCTTAAGTATCTTCTTCGATTGTTCCTGTTCGAGCATCGAGTCAATCTGGCGGCTTGCGACTGTGCCCTGTCCCTCGAAGCAGAGCATCGTCTAGAAAATATTCCTGCCTAATTAGTTTTTAATTCCAACAAACAAAAATCATTCTCTGACAAAATGAAACCAAAAATAAGTTCATTTAATTTTTTTTTATTGTTGTTCCTTAAATAAGCTAGTTATTTTTTAAAATACCCCGGCAAAGGATTATCCTTTTTATTCATCAAAAAAAATCTTTAAAAAAAATTCACTGACATCCTTTGAGCACACAGCGCCCATGGCATTGTCGTCAAGTCGCAATCTAAAGAATTAAAAGATTAGCATGAATATTAAATTAAACATATGTTTAATGCATCAATTGCGACAGCTTTCAGAATGGAAACAAATTTCTAGCAAAATCGATTTGATCTCTGAAACTTTGCAAGAGTGGCGAGAAGAAAAGATAAAGCCAATAATTTAGCCTTTTTTATTACAGAAATGAGATATTGTGAGAAATCAAGAAAGCAAGGCGGACGATGTGGTGTGGACATCTCGCTCAAGCTATCGTTAATCTTCGCAAAATAATACATGACTACAAGCGACAAAGCTATGGATTGACGTGGGGTGGGCTTGCCTTGAGTGGATGAGTGGCGCTGTTGTGGATCTCAGCCACATGGAAGCTGAATCTCTAATCTGTTAGTTGAAAAGCACAATGAGAAGAGAGCTGGCCCCGGATTATCCTTCTTATTCATGGTCAGCAAATTCAACCAAACATGGAGGCGTAATCTAGTTGAGTATAATGGATGTATGGATGCGCTGCTTGTTTTGATACGTTTTGGAAAGAAAAAGACGAAGGAAGCCATGACTTCATGTAGTCGTATGTATGTACTGTGTTGATATACATACATACATTGAGCACGATTTAATCTTTATCAGATATTAGCTTGTAGCCGTGTATCGTATGCAAATACGTCACAAGAGATGCTAGCCTCGCATTGCTAACAACCACACGAGGATATGCATGCCAAACTCACTTTTATTTTAATCAGTATTAATGACCTCGGTTCCTACAGGAGATTTGCATATCTGCATCGTCACAATACAGTAGCAATGTATTAATGAATAAAGAATAAGTTGCATGCTAAAAAAATATGATATTTCAAGAGAAATTCTCATATTTTTTTCTTTTTATGTTTCTAATATAAGTACATTCCTCTTTAAATGCTTTACGTTCACACTTAAAACACTGAATGACAAGGCGAAAGCAAAATCATTACTACAAGTCATGAAAAGCATATTATTTTTTTTACTTTTCGGAAAATGCATTCATCAGTAGCAAAGTCTTTTTAGTCTCTGTTTAAATATGCACATATTTAAAGCATCAAAGACCAGCAAGCGCCAGATAGCACATGATAATGAGGCAATCTTGATCAATATTCATGACTCTTGAACAGTGAAATACTCTGTCACTGTATTCCAATCTTTTGCATTGCCTGGTGGATTACGAGGTCCGTGACCGAGTCGATGACAACCTGGAAGAGAACAATCACGAGAATAGCGAGAATTTAGAAAGATTCGCGCTAAAATTATTCGAAATTTTGGCGGGAAAATTTAATTTAAAAAAAAGAAGAAAAAAAGACGTCATGCCTGAATCTGCTTGGTGTCGGTGGCGCATGTCCGATGGACGTAGATGGTGCGATGCTTGCTCGTATTCTCGCGCACGAAACGTCGTGTGATGTGCATGAGGGCGTCCTCCATCGTGGGACCACCTTTTGAAAAGAAGAATCTTTTTAAAGTAGGACGATGACCGAACATTTATGTAAAGGAAGATTCAATTTTACAAATATTTTTTATATTATTATTTAAAGAAGTGTTAATTTGGCTTGAACATTGTTGTATGTATTACTTCTACATTATTATAACTATTATCTTCGTAATAATATTTTGTTAAACTTAAAATAAATTTAAGCAATAAATAAAAGCAACAAAAAAACCGCGACCGTAATAACCTGTATAACGTGGAAAGACGCAAGTGATCGGAAACTTTTTAATCTTCTCCTCGAAAAGATCCATCTTGTTGAGAAAGAGAATGATTGCCGTGTCGAGGAAGAGCTCGCTTCGGCAGACGCTTCCGAACAGATTCAGTGATTCTCTCATTCGATTCTTTAAAATAATGAGAACATTTATATGTGCATTGCCCTCTAACTAACTAATAATGAAAAGAATTTATGCAATTTTCTAGCAACTAGCTTATGGATTTCCAGAGTGCCTTCTACATTTTTAATGTTACCCTTGACAAAGCATTCTGTGGCCGAGGCCAGTAAAGAAAGCAGCGGCCTGCCTAGTGCGGCAGTGTCAGTCCCAATTCCGTTTGGACACCCACTTTCGTATCTTCGGCGGTTCATCTCTCTCTCTCTTTTTCACACTCTCGTAGTTAATCTCTTAACATCTCGTCTCTTGTCTCACTCATTTCATTGAACAGATTATGCAATTGACTCTTTCGATTAATCGTTGACTACTATTTTTTAATCATCATTATTTGTTTCCATTTTCATTTTTAATTCGTTTTAAAGCAGCTATTAAAGAAGGGCGATCACCGAAAATACAGTAATGTGCGTTCAAACGTACAAAGATTTCGAACGGAAGTCCGTTTAATTACTCAAATATGTACGGTAAACTAGAAATGTGCGTGTGTTTTTTGAAGCGGGTTGTTATTGATGTTATACCTATTTGATAATGTTTTGCATAACAAGAATTTATAAAAACATTTTCTAAAACAAATGAACCAAAAGGTGATAAGGCATTCACCATAACAATTTCTTCAAATCCTTGTAATTTTATTTTCCCGCGATGGGTACGTGGCCGTGAAGTTGGGATTCTACCGATGGGTTCTGCTTTTTCCCTGGCACACCAATCACAAATTTATTCAAAAAGTGCATTTTAAAGTTCATTATACTTGAATATGGAACTTTCTTGTATATTTTCATATACATATTCTTTTTCTGCATGCCCCAGACTATTCGAAAATAACTAAGATGGCTCATTTATCGTCAATGACTTTTCGGTGGTCCCCCTCCTTTAACGGTACAGTATCCTGCTGATATTCGTACTTATTAAACTGCATTCAATAAATTGTTGTACATCTGGAAAAAAAATAGTTGTGTGAAATTATTTTCAGTTTTTCTTGAAACTTTATGCGTACATACAGTACCGCCCAACAAGCAGGGGTGAATTAACTTTCGGAACTTTCGGAAAGTTCCAAAATGTCCGATCAAATTGTGCGCTTCTGGATAATCGAACGCCGATTTGGTTTGCATATTCGGATTCAGGCACTCGGGTTTTACCATAATTGAGCATAAAATGTCAAAATAATGCAAAATGATAAATCTTGTGAATTCAGTGGTGCAGGACCATTACAATTTGTAGTGCGTCAATGTTTAATCGTTCACAAGTGAAAAACTATGACAAAACAATCTTGCAAAAGAAACTTGAATAAATTTTTTCAAAAGAGGAATCGAACGCTCTCTACAAGCGTACCAATACCCCACCCAGCCTTACGGCTAACTGCTACAAGCAATTTTAGGAAGAATTTTGACGTTGTTTTTAAGAACTATTAGAGTCCATGCCACGAAAATTCCATGCCTTCCGAAGTCTTCCGTAAATTTCCAGATTTCAATTTCGAAAACATTTTTCGAGTCTTTTCCCCGCATCGGAATACTTTTTGTGACTGAAGTTGTCCAGATTTTAAATCCAAAAGCGCAGCACTCTTTTGAACCAATTTATTCAAGTTTCTTTTGCAAGATTTTTTTGTCGTAGTTTTTCACTTGTGACATTAAAAGTCACTGGATGAGGCAAAAGGATGCTAAATGAAATCTGCAACTGTTATTTAAAGTAATACTGTTCGAGCACCTATCTTCATAAATTGTACTGAAACGATTACACATTAGCGCACTACGAATTGTGATGGTCCAGCACCACGGAAATCACAAGATTTTTCATTTTGCATTATTTTGACATTTTATGCTCAATTATTGTGAAACCCGAGTGCCTGAACCCGAATATACAAACCAAATCGGTGTTCGCTAGCGTACCCAAAACTTTTCTACTTTAGCTCCTTTAATGTATTCCAGCGCAATGCCATGTTTCCCTTTGACAAACTATTATGGTATGTTAAAAATGTCAGAAAGTTATAAACACATTTTGTATAGAAATAAAACATGCGCAATTGCGTGCGTCATTAAAGGATTGCGCAAGTATGAAATGACGATTTGATAATTTATTTATATAGTGATAACTAAGAGGATTAATGCTGATATGCAATGACTTATTATTCTACACTGAAAAATATGCCTGAAAATATTCTCGATAGAATGCACGTTGCTCTCGATCTTCTACACTGCTTTTGTAGACATTTGTTTGCTGTTATTTTGATGTCATCATGTGAGATTATAGAAGGCGATCGCATTTTCGTGATAAATTTTGATTAAAGCCGATACAATTTTTTTTTCTGTAATAAATTGCAGACATGAAAGTGCAATCTGTAAAAATTAAAAACAATAATTATAACAATAATCATAAATAAATAAATTAATAAGGAAAACCATATAAAAAAAAAGTACCACTGCGCTGTCTTCTGCCAGCGTCTGCGTGTATTCGGCAAGTGACGTTATAAAGAGGATCGAGTGAACATTATCAAAGATGTGCAGCCACTTCTTGCGCTGTGAACGCTGCCCGCCAACATCGTAGACCCTAATCCGTTTTTTTTTCCTTTTAAATTATAAAGCCCATATTACGAACCTAACTAAAATGCCTTACCAATACGTTCTGTCAGTGGTAGAATATTAAAATATGCTAGAATTTCAGCATAATTAGGTTGGATATCATAATTACGCATAATATCATAATTTGGCAGAATAGCATAATTTTCTTACTCAAATATAGTGCAGTTTGTGTACAACAGGCCTGAGAACTAATTAGATTGCGTACTCAATGCATTATCGAAAAGCGACCAAGCAGCAGCAAACCTGAACATGAACTCCTTGGTGAAGAAGGACATTTGGGTGCAGCCTTGAGTCGGGACGCGACTCATAAGGACGTCCTGCACACTGGGAACATAGTCGGCGGCACCGATTCGCTCCAAGTTGTCGAGGAAGCTGATGAATAAGAATTCAAATTAATTAATTGTAAGATGAAATTAATTACGCATTCTAACTATAAAAAAAAGCTATTTTGCGCTAGAAATTGAACGTGATATTAAATACACTCATACTATGTATGTATATTCGTATGAATGGGTCCGACACTATCTTCCCAAGCATATGATTAGTTGACAGGTTCTTTAATGCCCGTTATTTTTATGACACGACTTAGTTTCGCTAACTGACTACTTGACGAAATCGCTCGCGATCGAATCCTCCGTGTGATGCATGAGCTTCTGCACCTGTGCACAATCGTGGATCCTGTTCATTGCGGCGACCACCTGGAAAGTGCAAATTAGTAATTTAAAAAAAATATTGTTAATTAAAGCCCCACTCATAATCTGCTATGAATTTATATACCCATTAAATTGAGATTTCTTCGTTCTTCATCAAGGAGACATTCAGTCACCATTTTACAACCTTAGACATCTCTTGATATGTACTTATTCTTATTTTTATTTTTTTTAGACTGTTTATTAACCTCAGACGGCAAAGGAAAGATGTCCTCGCTACGAAGACGTTCAGTGAGCGCTTGGACAAGTTGCACGTCTGACTGTAATAAGATATAATGTTTTTTAACAATAAGTTTCGCAATTTTTCCTCATAAAAGCCAGGAATAGTAAAAAAAAGAGTTGTTTACGAGGGAGAAATGAGGATGGTCAGCAAGAATGAAATCAAACTTCGACTCTCCCTTCTATTATTATTATTAATATCATTATTTTTATCTTTATCCTGTAATGTTTTTTTTCAACTGAAACGTCATTGTAAAACATCATTAGACTTGATATAAATAAATAAACATCGAGTGGTAAGAACTTATTACAGAATTCTTTAAGCAATTTAATCAATTACAACATTTTCCTGATAAAAGCCTGAGAGAGAGAGAAAGAAAGAAGGATAAGAGAGGTGAGCGATTGAAAGCAAACTTCGACATCGAGTGGCAGCGTCACTTGCTTGTCGGCGAGCTCACGCACCGCGAGCAGGACGCCCTCGAGCGCGTTGCTGTAGACGATGATGCGGTTCTGGATGAGCTCGTCGCGTGAGTAGCCGTCCGAGTGGATGATTCTGTAGATTCTAACGGTTTACAGATCGAGCGGATTTAGTCGCTCGAGCACAAGCTACATTTAGTTATATTTTTGCCTCTTCTCTTTTATCGTTGATAAGAAGATCGTAACATTGTTCACCTCAATTGTTTCAGCGTTGTCGTCTTGCCAGACTCGCCGGGACCTAAATCAGTTTACTTTATTGGAAAAAAAAGATGACGTTGCCAACTAAACGTTCTGGAATTGTTGCCTAATCGCTTGCACTTGTGACTTACGACCATGCATAGGAACCTTAATCAGCCTTTGAAAGGTCTTTTTTGGCTTCTCCGAACATAGTTGATGATGATTTAATAAGCACGTGTTATGGAAGAAACCGGCGGTGAGAGCAAGAATAATCGGACAAATTAGATCGTCGGCAATATTAACTTATCTGACTAGTAAATCGTTATCTACTCCGGAATAGATGGTAAAAAAAAAGATTGACCTAAATGACTGGCCATGTATGTACATACATATGTTTAAAAAAAACATTTCTTGGCAACTTGAAATAAACGAGATGAGAAAATTTTTCTCTGACCTAGTAGCAGAATCTTGAGCACTTTCTTCGGGTCTTCAGCCTTAAGTTGGTTGTCGATGTCACGGCTTTGTAAGCTTGTGCTATTGCAGAACACTGAGGAGCACTCGCGTCGCATCTTTTAAATGGTCTTTTTTTTCTTTTTTTTTCTCTTTACTCTTTCTTCCCTCTTTTTTCTTGTAATGCTCAAACAAAATGTTATCTACATTAAACAAATGAATTGGATTTTGAAAATTAACGGTTATTTGGAAGAAAGAAAATCATTCTTCTCTTACCACCGAAAGGCAGCCGGCTCCCATCACTTGCGAGCCGATTTCTCTAGTATTTTCCTGAGTGAGTAGCAGGTAGTAGAGAGGCAGTCCAACTGTTCTGATCGAAAAGGAAAGAGAATGTCACGAATGATAAGACAAAACTGTCCTAACATTGTCTAGAAATCTTTGTCCAATACGTGACAGAGGTACAAAGTAGTCTATGTGAGATCGAGAAAAATATCCGGAGATTAATATTTGGACCGCCTTGCTGAGCTAGTGCAAGGCCTCTTTTCGTGCTGCTTTTATTTTCCTCCATCCTTTCTCGCTTTCAAGCAACCAAGCAGAAGAAGATCTCGACGAAAAGGATTATCGCCCCGCTGTGGTCATGTGTTTCTCCACTCATTTTCAAAGGCATACATTTTTTTAAACCGAAGAAATCCGATATTTTATCTTGTTTATTTAGATGTATCAAAGCGTTTGCAAGTGATGAAGTTACATAAATAGCATCCTACGGTATTTAGCTAGGGACATAAGGTTGGAAATGGATCAGTCAGTGGAGATATCGATTTAAGACTGGAGCAATTTAAATTTGGTTGCAAAATGTCCGAAATAAATTTGAAATGAATATGATCCTGTAATTCTAAGAATATTTCTGTTGTTCTTTCTGACTATGTCTTTCCTTTTGTAAAAAAACGCAATTCGATACAGGATTAAATGATCAGAATGTGGGAGGATAGCTCAATACTACGAAATGTACACAAAGGTGTTAATCTCAATAACTCTTGGTTTATCCGAAATGTCTGCCAACGAACATGATATATTGAACATTCTTTCATGGAAACCGATAGTGCAAAAAGAAGCTCATGTTACTTTTTACAAGATTAGCTCACTTCACAGAATCGAAAATGATTGTTACTCTGCCTTGTACTTTTGAGCTGAGCGACTTCCTTTTTAAATACTACCACAGTTGATTTTACATTTTTGTATGAAAACAGATTAAGACAGCATGTCTGTAGCCTTTGAGCACGACCTGCACTGGGGAATTTTTTTCGATTTCTCTTATGAAAATTGGCTCACCTATGCAACTCGACGTCCTCTACAACATACCGTACATTTTAATTTTTTTCAGAAAACAGTACAGTACCCTTCAAAATATGATGAAAACAGTACAGTACCCTTCAAAATATGATGAACCATAACTCGTCTAATTTTCCGAATTTGACGAAATAAAAGATGCCCGATGGACGAATTGATCATGCGTAAAATTTTCTAAAAAATCCATTTTCGACCCAAAACACGGCCCTGAACATTTTTTTGACCACTTTTTGGCAAATTTTTGTTACTTTTTGGAAAGAGTACCCTGCAGTGTTTTGATATGCTGTAGCGCGTGAAATTTGCTACAAGAATTCGTTTCAGTCAATAACATAGCGGTAGGCACACCTTGCGAAAAATAGGCGCGAGTCGGTCAAAATGGCGCATTTTAGGTCGCCGAGGCACAGTGCAAGCGCATTCATTGGTCCATAACTACGCTCAATCTTAATCTTTCAAAATCGTAAGTATATCATCTTAGAGCTCTCATGGAGATCTCATGCATACAAACTTTTATTGAAAAGTTTGGATTTATATGGAAAATTTCGTTCAGTATAATTAGAAGGCTTAAAAAACTACTTTAAAAACATTTTCGCCTGTCGAAACATACATCATAAGAAAGAGGATGAAATTTTGTACAA
Source organism: Allodiplogaster sudhausi (assembly GCA_945643635.1). Classification (NCBI taxonomy): domain Eukaryota; kingdom Metazoa; phylum Nematoda; class Chromadorea; order Rhabditida; family Diplogasteridae; genus Allodiplogaster; species Allodiplogaster sudhausi. The sequence continues at coordinate 521,523 of CALZFC010000109.1, forward strand.
GATGAACCCCTTTCAATGGAATTGCATGCATACGATCTTTTGTTATAAATCAGAAAAATAGTGCCAGTAGCGTCGCTGTCATTTTGTCCAAGAATTCACATTTTAGGTTATTCGAATTAGAATATTCCAAATTCGAATTAGAATATTCCAATCCTTTTTTCTACAGTTTTTCCATAACGCTTTGCTATCCTACTCTTATGGCGTGTAACAAAGGATCGTACGCCTGGAATTCCATTGAAAGGGGTTCATATTGTAGCAAATTTGATCCTCTCTCTTATGATGTATGCTTTGACAGGCGAAAATGTTTATAAAGTAGGTTTTTAAGCCTTCTAATTATACAGAACGAAATTTCCCATATAAATCCAAACTTTTCAATAAAAGTATGTATGTAACATTTGAAGATCTCCATGAGAGCTCTTAGATGATATACTTACGATTTTGTAACATTACGATTGAGCGTTGTTATGGACCAATGAATGCGCTTGCACTGTGTCTCGGCGACCGAAAATGCGCCATTTTGACCGACTCGCGCGCATTTTTCGCAAGGTGTGCCTATCGCTATGTTATTGACTTAAATGAATTCTTGTAGCAAATTTCACGCGCTACAACATATCAAAAAACTGCAGGGTACTCTTTCCAAAAATGAACAAAAATTTGCCAAAAAGTGGTCAACAAAATTTTCAGGGCCGTGTTTTGGGTCGAAATTGATTTTTTAGAAAATGTTACGTATGATCAATTTGAAGAGCGTCCAAAGGGCTATCGAACGGTATCTTTGATTTCGTCAAATTCGAAAAATTAGCCGAGTTATGGTTCATCATATTTTGAAGGGTACTGTACTGTTTCCCGAACGTAATTTTTCTGAAAAAAATTAAAATGTACATTATGTTGTAGAGGACGTCAAGTTGTATAGGTGTGCCAATTTTCATAAGCGAAATCGGAAAAAAATTCCCCAGTGCAGTACCCAATAATGCCGTGCTCGAGTCTTACGGAGAGGCTGTCTTAATAGCATATTGAGTTCTAGTTGATCGATACGGTCGTTCGAGTTGAATTGTTCACGTGACATATATCGATTTTCTCGAATAAATTGTTTGCAAATTTTTTTAGTACGAAATCTTTACATTGTCTCTGTCCCTTACTTTCAACATAGGGAGGAAGCCTCGACAGAAGTAGGGCGCCAGCCGGTTGGTTGTCGCCTAGCAACAGTGCATCATTCATCCCCCGGTGCTCGAAAGCTTGTGCAATTTCAGCGACAGGATCGAGTGGCCCTCTTATGTACATAAATGCTCGGGCATCATCACTTTCTTTCCAGAATGCCAATAGGCAAGGCAGATTTATGGATTGAAAGGAAAAATGGAAGAAGAAAACACCCCGGATTATAAAGGCCATACGGATGCGTCTTCAGAGGAGAGAAATATCTGTGTAACTCCAACTAGTCGCATACAGCCAAAAGATTTGCCGAAACCGCAGGTTAAGCAGTATATATTGAAACAAGGTCGTCCAGACAGTCGGAATATGTACATTCTATCGAGATTCTTTATCTTTTATTCTTTAAAAGGCCTATTATTTATTCTCAATTTGGATGTATTTCTTTCTCGAGTGAATAATAAAAGTCGGATGTCGTTTTCTCTTTATTTTTATTATTCGCCAATAAGAAACAGCTAGAAGATATTGAATATCTCGTCTAGCGACGCAGCGACTCCTCCCACATCCGATTGATCTCCTCCTGAATGAAAAGTAGATGAGTTCAGCCTGATAGTGCGGCCTCGCTATACTATCTGCGCTGTGTGCATATCATCACAGTAGATGTGCACATTTCAAGGCCTTTCCAGGCACACTTTCATGGAAAACGGACGAATTAAGACAGTGCAAATATTTTTTCTTAGGATTAAGAGATTCAATCTATAGCTAGTCTTATCTCTGTGGATGTTTTGTTCGATATCTTTTGAAGCAGATTATCTAGCTATCGAAGGTGGATGATATCTCAAATTCTAAGCCAAAAATTTAAACAATTCTTAACTCTCAACCCGACCAAAACAACACGACACTTCTAGATGGATAATGAACGTGACTTGCTGACTAGATTTGAATATTCATCGGGCTTTTCGATATCTTTTATAGAGATATGATGGTTTCGGGTTAATTAATTATATTTATAATTAATTAACTTAATTTTGCCGGCTGGTGGGCGGTGTTCACTATTCACTGATCACTGATCACTGATCACTAATCTCCTAATCTACATCGTGCCTGCTGCTTCCGGGCGGCCTCGCCAGTGTTGTTGAAGGACGAGGCGGCGAAGCTAGTCGGTGCTGCTTCTTGCGGCCCGCCACGCCTGCCCACCTTGCCACGGTCATCGACGTCGTCGTAGCCCTCGATGTAGGTGTCTGGAGACAAGTAAAGGGGTTGGAGAGAGAGAGAAGGGAGAAAGGATAAAAGAGAAAGGGAATGAGAGAAGAGACGAGAGAGAAGTAAGATAAATTAGATAAAGAAAAGGAACGAGAAATGGGTAGCGAGTGAAAGAGATAGGAAGATGGGTGAGTAAGATATGTAAATTCGACAAGAAAACGAGAGGGGAAAAGAGTGCGGCATTTCCTTAGTGACATATCACAATCTATGGTTGAATGCGAACGGCAATGAAAAACAGATTAAGAACCGTTATTCCACTCGGGCCGGCTCGAAATACTCTCCGGTTTCTTCTTCGACTTGCGCGACTTTGAACTCGAACGCTTGGAAATACATTTGTTTTTTTTAACGAATTTAATATATTTAAAAAAAATATCTTAAAATATTTTTTACTTGCATACTTGTAGAAAGATACACTTTTGCCAGGCCATATTAACATTGACAATAATAATAGTGATAAAAGAAGAGGACAGATGAATGTTATCTCCAGGAAACAGTAAGAGTTAAGTAATTGAAAGAAAACCGTTTCGGTGTGTCGTTGATTGGGCTCAATTTCGATATCGTCGCCCTTGGCCTAAAATGAAGTAGTGATAATTAATCAAGCTTTATACACTCGTCATGAAATGGATTTTTTGGGGTAACAATACATTCAAAAAATACACTAAAATAAAAATTTGATAATCCAATACAATACAATGAAAATGGACGATCCAAAAACCAACATGTCGTGATTTGGTTGGCATTTTTGGTGAAGAGAGTAGACTTTTCTTGATAAAGATCCGAGATGAGTCACCGATTTCAAGGCACTTTTCGGAAGCCGGACTTGGGGAGCCTAATAAGGAATGATTGACTTCGAAGGCTTTCGCCACTGCACTGCCCAAACAATAGTTCCGCTCGAGCAAGAGGTTGCCCAGAGAAACCGTTCTACACCGCGTCAACGCACTAGTCTCGCCATCTAAAACTATCCCCTTTTCTTCTTAAGGCTTTCGCTTAAAGTTTTTCACAACTGTCTAATCACTACTTTGTCTATCTGATTCTCTCTTTTTCTCTTTTCTGTTTCCATTTTCAGCTTTCTTCTCTTTTCTCTCTCCACCTCTCACTCTCTCTCTGTCTCTATTCCCTTTCTCTTCTCTTATCTCTATCTCTGCTCTTCTCTCTCTCTCTCTCTCTATTCCATCTCTCTTCTCTTTTTTTCTCTCTCTCCGTTCCTCTCTCCCCTTCTCTCTCATCTCTTTCTCTCTCTCTCTCTCTCTCTCTCTCTTCGTACCTCTCTTTCTCCCCCCCCCCTTCCGTCCCCTAGAAACCCTGCAAATGCATCCCAAAACGCGTCTTCCTTCGTTTTGCTACGTCGGCATTGTTGTCGAGGAAACAGGCTGAGTGGCAGATAACCTGGAGAGCTCATTGCACAAGTACTTGGCATTTCGCCAATTCCTAGCGCATCCGAGATTCTCGAAAATCCTAACATAGCAATGTAAAGAACCAGGAAAGTCGGCCTCATATAAAGAATTTCCATGAAAATCGCATAAACTTCATGATAATGACTTCTCAACGACCAGATATGAGAGTGAAGTGCACATATGTAACATGAGGAGTGTGGGGGAGACATTTTGAATATTAAGTTATGAAATTGTTATGTTGATGCATGATTTAGTAATTCACTCGGACTCTTCAATCAATAGTATATGTCATTAGAATGAGATGTGATCTTATTTTTGTAATAATAATTGCATCAATTTTTACTGTCTACTTTCTTACTGTTCACCACATACAGAACATATGTCTATGCATACGTGTGTACCTATTTCTGTCATTGTTTCCATTTCGTTTTAGCTGAAAAAGAATGCAGTCATGGTGTCATGGATTCATGTCTGGGCTTATTGTTAGCAAAGCAGCTCAACCCTTCTGTGTGTCATCTCTGTTCTGACTTGCACCTTTTTTGCACCGAAAATTGTGCGGAAATAGCCGCGACAAAAACGGGGATTCTTACCCCGTTTTTTTTTTGCAAAAAGAATTTGCAAGACGCGGTAAAATTTATTCTTGAACATTCTCCGTCACCTGGCTTCGTTTCTCTCAAGTGGCCAGTGTGTATGACTCTGTGTGATGTGTTGTTCAGGCACTCGGCAAACGTGTTTGTCAAGAGAGTAGAAAAGGTATATACTGTATGCAATTAGCTAATTGATTGCGACCGACTCCTCAAGTGTGTTAGGAGAGATATGTGATATCGAATGAAGCGAAACACACAAACACGCAAATACACATACACACACAAACACACACATACACATACACACAAACACACACCTATTCTGGCCACTCGAACTTTAATTCCCAATTTCACTTAGAGGTTGTGCACTTGTCCAGTACATACGCCGACCACTGCCTTCTCAAAATCTCGTCGACACACTGACTGTTATCACAGTGTTCTGAAAACGCTTTCGTTTTTGCCGAGTGATGGGCATTTTTCCTTACTTTCACTGTGCCTAGTAGGAAAAAAGATGTATATCTGAAAAAAAACATTATAGGAAGAACAGTTTCTCTCTGTGTTGAAATTCTTATTGATCATCGCACTCCTTTTATTCAATCGCGATAGATAAAAAATGTTCTGGGAAAGTAGAAGAAATGGCCTTTGTCGTCGTTCGCCACGCGACCCGATGGCAGCGCGCGACCGCCGCGGCAATGAACGGCACGATGAAGGCGAGCGATGGCGCAGAGGTTCAAAGTATTTGATTTGGGGTGAGAGGGGAGGGAGCAAGGGGGAGCGCGGGGGAGCGAGGGGGAGCGAGGGTGAGCGAGGGGGAGCGAGGGATAGCGAGGGAGCGCATTGAAGAAAGGCCGGCGACCGACGCCCTTGCTTGTTGTGTGTCTGTCTTGCTCGGGCATCAGAAACTGCTCAAGAGAGCCTTTGTGCTCACAATCAAGACTGTGGGGAATTGGAAGATCATTGTTGAAGAGTAAATGAAAATTTCTTTAATTCTCTGAGAATTCTCCACCTCTCTCTCCAATTCCGTCTCAATCGCTCTCCCTCTCGTTTTCTCAGCCCTCTCTCTCATCCATTCTCCTTCTCTCTCTCACTATCTTTCTTTCTCTCTCTTACTCTCTTTCACTCTCTCTCTCTCTCTTACTCTCTTTCTCTCTTTCTCTCTCCATCTCTCTCTCTCTCCATTTTTCCCAACTTTTCAGCACGACCGCCGCAACGATAGCTGGGGCGGTCTTGCATTGCTCGTGTGCCTGGTTGCCATCTGCATCTGTCTCAATTTGCTCAGGTTTTAGTTATTTATTTTTTAAATAACAAAAAATTGGAAACAATTATTTCAATTTTATATGAATATCTAGCATGACGTCATTGGTTGAATATCTTTCAATTCCCCTCACAATCAGCATAGGAAAGGTATCAGCGAGAAACATTTGAAGGTGTAAATGAATATTGTATGTATGTATGAATGTACCTAAGTAGCACAGAGATGACTACTGCTAGACTACACTTTGATCTTAGCTAAAAGGCCGAGAGAGAAGCGATTATGTAATATTCCTCTAGCTTCAACAGCTTCATACGGCGTCGTGCGCGCGAAGCCATGGAGAGGCGTCAGCGGAATGCTTCATCCTCCTCGACAACGACCACTGCTCCGCTCTTCGTCAGCTTTCATCCGGGACGTGCCGAGACGCCAACGCCGAATACGCGACGCGTGACTTCATCAGGAAGCGCACTCTGACCACTCTGACCTGAGCTCCACCCTCCGCCGCAGCTTTTGAGCCCAGTAGAATGACGGGCAGCCGATGCCCCCGTGTTCTTTTTTAAGCCAATGTAACATGAAACGGAGCTTCTTGGCAAAATGTGCTATACCCCACCCGCAACAACGTATTTCAGACGCTTTGAAAGTCGATCGACCAGTTAATCCATATAATTTCAGAATTGTAAGTTATTAATGATAACTTTATTCTGCCTTTACTGATTTTCATTTCATTTTTTCTAGTCTTCTTTTAACCTACATATTTAATGTCATAAAACAGGAGATGGAAATTGACGAGACGACAAATGAGCTGTCTGCAATCATGTCAGTGGGAAGCAAACATTTCATCATTCTCCAACATCTAGTGATGTTTTCGATATGATAAGAGATGATTGAGAATGGTAAAGGGGGCGCTCTCGACGATGGAGCACAAACACTTGAGACAGGCATCTTGTGTATGTGTGGCCGGGGATGCATGCAAATGTGTCAATGATAGCTGGAATGATGCCTCATATGATAGCTGGAATGATGCCTCATATGATAGCTGGAATGATCCCTCTTCGACATTGTCGAGGATTAGATTAACAGTTCAGTGGCATTTTTGAAGGCGGAGTTTTCGACGAAAAAAAAACAGAGTAGTTAATTGAAGACAAATTTGATTGGTGAAGACGATGCACGAGGAAGACAGTGTTGGTTGCAACATTTTTTTTCTATACTTTTCTAATTTTTTTCGTTAAAAAATAAAAATGCCAGAGAAATTACTCTATAAATTAACGAGACGGTACTTTAACATAATAATTGTCAGACAGATCATAGACAAAGAGATTCTTCGACTTCTCTTGATTGATGAAAGGGCGTAAAATCTAACTTTCAAAAATTCCGTCGATTCTGAATACAGCAGAATTGACCGAATTGCGTATACTGCTTTTGAGATGTGGTCAGAATGTTTTAGGAGGGAAATTCAAAAATATAATTTAATAACTCGCCTCTACTTTCGTATGCTTCCTTGCTGATGCAGTCGCTCGCTGATCCGGTGCGCGATGTCCTCATCGTTCTGCTCATCTTCGCACTCTGGCTACTCGCGCTTCGCTTGTGCGCCAATCGTCCGGCAGCAGGCGATGATGAATTTGCTGCACGGTATTGCATCGATTTATTTTCACTTTTGATTTTGGCGGGAAATTCAAGCAACAATTGCGGTATTTGTCGAATTAGTGTAGAATGGGGGGGAATGGGTTCTAATAGAGGGAGGAGTACTAATGGAAAAAATATGGTTAAAAAAAAACCATTTTGAGGACACGCCGCCGCCGGCGAGTGGGCCGTTCTTCGGTGCCGGCCGTCCAGATGTTGTCCGCCGATAGCAGGCACGTCTCGCGCACTTCGGCTCCAGCCGTCTTCAGCGTATGAGGAAGGAGAAGAAGGCGAAGAAGATGAAAAACAACAACAACAATAATTATTATTTACAAACAAAAACATATTCTATTTGATAATTTATTTTGTCTGTCATAATAGAAAATCAATCGCTTGATCAATATTTTTATTCAAAAATTTTTTTTGGTGCATAGAGTCCAAGTATATGTGCTTTTGACATACATAAGATAACATATATATGACGACGATAGAGCATTATAATCTTCTTTGGTCTGTAGAATAGAATCGATCCTGAAAATGGATATGTATGTATGTACCTACATACATATGTATATAGATAAAGTGCAACATATGTATGCACTTATGCACATTTGTGTGAAAGTCTTCTTTTGCATAGTGTTTCTGCCATTATTTTCTATTATTTGAGTGAAATCTTAATAAACACCCGCGTATTTTATGTGCGAGATACACCTAGCATTAGAAACGTCTTACTCACATCGTATTTAGGAAAAAAAAGTGAACATCTTTATCAGCATTGTCGATCTGGACAGGTGCGATCAAAATAAAATCCTGATATGGTTGGTTCCTTTGTAAGTGCAGCCAATTTTTTAATAATGATCGTTTACTCTCTTCGAAGAATGCTCCGGTGAATGAAACATTTTCTCTGCAATATCGCCGCTGTTTGCCGTAGAAAATTAGATTGTATTCCAATAAAAAGAAACTTCTCTCTCTCTCTCTGAAAGGAGAGCGTAAAATGGAGAAAAAAATTACAACCGGCGCTACAAAATATGGTTATGACCTTTTTTCAAACTTTTTTTTCGCTCTTTCATCCCATTTGTTTTACACTGTTTGAGGCATTGGAGCGAAAAATGAAAAAAAAAGAATATCCATACGCTAAACAGAAATGCAGACAAATCAGAAGGGCAATCCTATAGTTCCGTTATGAGTGTTACAGAGGGAGGATACTGTATTCCAGCTGAACATAATATATGTATATATGTACATACATTGAATGTTTCCGGCAATGGAACGTTCCGTTATGGGAGTACTACTGCAAACAACTCAAGTAACTTAAGTAACACTTACTCTCCCTTACTCTCTCTCTCTCTCTCGCTCTCTCTCGCTCTCTCTCTCCCCCTCTTCCTCACTCTCTCGCTCTCTCTCGCTCTCTCTCTTGCTCTCTCACAGTCGCCTCACCATTAGCAAAAACATGACCTATGTAATTGTACTCTTCTCCCAGTGGACCCTAAATCCCTCATGCAGCTCCAAGTTCATTCTTTTCAATCATCAAATCGAGTCCTACTCTAATTTGCACTACGATAACTCGAATTATTCTCCGAAAATCTTTTACGCTCCCGACTATAACTTTTAATCACCTTCTCAATCCGAACACTTTGCTTAATTCTTCCATTGTTCTGGCTACCCTTTCCACATAACAATGCCCCCGGCCAAAAAGCTAAGCCCTTAATTGTTCGCACCGTCATAAGTGCACTCCTGTTTGGAGACATCTGCAGTAATAATGAGAAGAAAAAGAATGTTCTCTCGAAAGCCTCAGGACACAATATAGCCTTTTTCTATCGATATTTTATTCTCTCCAAAGGTCTCCAAAGGTGCTCCTCGTCCTCCGGTTCAAGTGGTGGCCGTATATCATTATAATTTTCCAAAAATAGCGATTCGGATATGACCAATTGGTAGCAAAAACCCATTAGGTTTTGGATGAAAAAAACCAATGTTTTTTTCTACCAAAACTATTCCGAGTTACCTTGGTCTTGGAATCTTGGATGAAGCCGAAAAAGTAAGAGAATAGAAATGCACACTGAAATCAGATTAGAATATACATATGGCTTCATCAAATCCGACAATCCCCTTTGAATGGTTTGAAAACCAAAGACTATGCGCCTGCAGCAAGCAAAAAAAGAAAAGAAAACGTGTGACGCCCTTGAAAACTGGAATCCTTTTCAACAGATGTAGACTAATCTCCATGCCGTATCTATCTATATATGTACGTTTACATATATTTTACATATTCATAGAATATCTGCGGCCACTTTGTCAGATTCCGGCAGGCGAAGAATCGTCGAAATCCCTCCCATCTTCGATCCTTCGACCATTCATTAATGCCCTTGAACCAACCGGATAAAAGTTTTTAAGAGAGTAGATTGTCGATACAACAATTCCCATCTAAATGGACTCATAGTCAGGAAGGACAACTTTCGCTTCCTATTGTTAGCGTCTTGCCTGGCAGCAACAACGCGTCAATTTCCGAGATGTCTTTTTCGCCTGCTCTCAGTCCCCGATATTTATTCCATTTTTGCTTTCTTCGACAAAACGGTCCGTGGCCTTCTAAAATCGCAAATGTTGGACGAGAAAGGAAAGAAATACAGAATCATTGCTCTCGTTGTTGTATCCGGAAAATTCTCCTCGTAATTTCCTTTGGCAAAGGCCAAAAGCGAGAGTTTGTGAAGAAGTCTGATGGCCGTCGCAGCACACAATTGTAGGGGAAAGGAGAGGAAGAAGGAGACAATCTTGTTCAGTTTGTTCGGCTGAAAGGACAATCTTGTTCTGTTTGTTCGGCTGACATTATGCTGCTGGACGTGTGTGTGCGGTGAACTTTTCTATCGTCGCTCCTTCTCTGAAAAGAGCACTACAAATGGGCAAATCGTCAACTCGTCAACTCTGTCACCTTTTACTCCATTCTACAATACAAATTCTTCTCTTTTTTTCTCTCCCTCCTTCGGCACTCCTGTAAAGTGTTAAGAAAAATTATGTTTTATTTATTTAACAAACTGGTTCAATTTGCCTATATAAAGAAATAGACTCTTTTATGCAGACAACAACGTTTAGAAAGGAAGAACAAAGAGGCATAAAGAACGCAGATTGTAGAATAATAGGTGAGGTTGGAGACAAACAAATCGTCATTAATAAGAAGTATCTAATTAGTCATAGTGTACAGATTTGTCAGAGAGCGGACTTGACTTGGGAAAAAAAATTAAAAGCTGCCAGTGCTGGGCCGTTCCATCTGCCTTAGAGTTCCCCCAATCACACTTTGGGCTCATTTTCAATTCAACTAATCGCAAGCTCGGTTTCACCAGATCTCTGCAAAGAGAAAAAAGTCCCGAATGTTTTGTGAACGTGCGTTTTTGAAAATTTATTATTGTAATTGAACATTGTTGCATTCAAAAATGCAAATTATTATATGTATTCTCCTCTAAAATCGCAATATGCCAGCATCCTTGAAAAAAGAATTAGATTTCCCTCAATGATATTTTAATGCAGCGCTACTATGTCTTAATCTACATGAAAACCAAATGATACGGCGGTCTTGTAAAAAAAAGAGAAGAAATGATATGGCGGTATTTTTTGCAACCACGGTAAAAGGAGGAAAAATATAATCCGTCTTCCCTTTTCGCTGCATTGTCGTCACGGGCACTTTTATCAGGAAAAGATTATATTTTCTCCAATTTATACATATGCATAAATGCTCTTGGCCAGTACAGAAGATGCTACTTCAGTATTATGTCTAGAAGAACGACATCGGATGTTTCAGGTGCACAAATAAAACTGGAGATTTCAGGGAAGTACATACACTTAAGCCGTCTGAGGATTTTCTGCAGATTACCGCAGCGTAAGATATTGAGCAAGACTAAGAAGGTCCCTTGTTGCATGCCTATTTCTCTCCGAAGGTCAAACGCATTCGTCGTATTTTGCTCCCATAATCGAGCAAGGTTGGGATGCCAAGGAAGCACAATAACTATGTACCGGAGTACAAAGATTGTTAACTGTCGGCATTTACTATGCATGATTAGACGATAACCTTACTCGTTTTTTTCACATTCTCAACCCCTTCGTTCTAGAATGGATATAGATTTTATTAGTCACTGCAAAAATGTACATTTGGTCGTAAAAAAATTATGATGAGTATTTCTTGAAACTACATACATTTGCTATCGCAAGCAATTCTATTTTGAGAGTAGAATCCTTCAGATCTTAAATGCTGCGTCATGCAAGAAAAGAAGAAGCGAAACCTCTTAAAGGATAATGTTTTTTCTTGTCATTTACTCGCTTATCAGCAGTCCCGGAAGAATGATAAGAGATTCAAGGAAGTAAAAAAATGGAGTAGAATGTCTAACTTCTGAGTAGTTGCTGGCTTGCATTTATGTATACTTTGGATCAGCTTTGTTCATCTCATTGAGCTATATCATGTTTGTTTGTGTTTGAATCGACTGAAAAATGCGGATTTATTCTCTACATATAGATGGATCTTTGTTGACGAGAAAAAGAATTTTTCTGTCCTCTTATAAGTAATTTATTGTAGTCGTTATCTTAACTTGCTTGCAGTTTTCGTTTACAAGCACATTATTCTTATTTTTTTCAGTAAATAGCACTTGCCTTCATCGGAGCACTAAAGAAAATCAACGGTGTCCTTTTGGGGATGTCCCCCGAATAGTGGGCGTGCAGATACTGTAAGAGATACTGGAAGAGAGGGGGGGGGGGTTTGCGGAATCGGTAGGCGGAGCTTCGAGGGCGGTACCAATGTGGCTCAAGGCGCACTATAAGAGGCCATCGCGTTCGTTGCCCCGGGGATGTCTCTTCTTCGATCATGGAAGAGGACAAAGGATTGTCATTCACTTATAAAAATTCACTTCCGATTATGACAAAGCATCTTCCGTTCTGTTGTCTTTTATCCCTTTTAAAAATAAGTTCGTTGTTCTGCCGCTCAAATTAGCATTGTTACACTGTGGGAGACAATCGTTTGTCGGTTCTATTATCATCACTATCAACGGAAGCCGAAAGAAAAACATTCGGGATCATTGCGATTATCCACCTTTGTGCGAGCCTAATTAAAGCGCAACCTTTATTCCCTGATCTTGATGAAGCCGTACTATTTGAATATAAGCGGATTTAAGAGGAGTGATTTCATTAAATTTGTCATTATTAATTCAACGATATTTATTCCATTCCAGGAAAATAAATCGAAAAAAATTTCGCATTTCTATTGCGCGAATGATTACACCATCTTCATTACACATATGTACATACCTTGAGCTCGAGTCGATGACGTCATGAAGCTATTTCTATTTTTTTTATATTTTCTGCTTTCTTGTTTGCGAGATACGTTCAATTACACGTTCAAGGGCTTCTCATTAAAAGGCTGTGAATCGTCGTCATCACACAGTAATTGTACGCACTTCTTTGTCATATGACTTTCTGTCAAGGGCTCGGTCGCCTTTTGCGCTTGAATGATTAGACACAAGAACATGTAGTAAACAAATAGGTCAAAGTAGTACGGTAGAGCTATTTATTAGTAGTTATATGTACATATATATTATGTGCACGTAGAAGGCAGGGCGTACAAGTTTTAGCACATATCACAATTTATGCAAAGAGTTACTGTGCAGAAAGTGAGAATTGTCTATTTATGGCCGGTCATTCAAGGAAATTGCTTCTTGTTCTTTGTCAGTGCCAGCGCCAAATATTACATTAATTTATGACCGGTAGAACAAAGATCGCTTTTCGGCCTTTTGGCTACATCAAAGTGTAGTGAAGGAAGAGATTAGAAGAATTTTCGAGCTCAGCGCATTTTCAACTAAACATCATATAAAAAAAATCGCGCTCAAATAAATTACATTGGTCTAGCCAACTCAAAGTTACCGTATTTTGTCAAATACGAAATCCGGCGCTTACATTATTTTTTTCAACTCCCATCCTTAAGAGTCTCATCAGTTACTTCGCTTCGATTGGAAGGGCACATCCATTAGCGGAACTGCTCTATTTATAATGTCTTTCTTAATATGTATATATCATATACTACTCCCTTCTCTCGAATATTTTACCTTCTCAATATCTGACCTTCTCACCACTGGCTATCACCATATCTCTCTTCCTGCTGTCTGCACCTCTCTACTTCTCTTTATCTTTTTCCTACCTCTCTTTCCTTACATCTCACTCTCTCTCTCTCAGCTCCTCTTCTCCGTCTCTTTCTTCCTTCTTTCATTTCTCTCTTGCTCCCAGTTCACTCTCTTTCACTCTTCCTTTTTCTCTCTTCCTCTTTCTATCTCTCCTTGAGATTATCGCTCTCTCTCTCTCGTCGGCTTATGGTCGCCTTGAAACATCTGTGACCTATCCGAGGTGTCTGCACCCCTTTAATTCCCACGTCCAAGTATCAGTCTGGTGTCTGGCTGCGGGTCTGCGCGGGTTCTGGGTCTGTGTTGGCTTGATGCATTTTTAGAACACCTTGGTGAAGAGAGAGAGAGAGAGAGAGAGAGAGCGAGGAAAGGAGAGTAAGAGAGATAGAGTACTAGAGAGAGAGAGAGCAAGAGATAGAGTAACAAGGAGAGAGAGAGAATAATAGAAAGAGAGAGAGAGAAGTAAGAGAGAGATAAAGAGAGAGAGAGAGAGTATGAGAGAGAGATAGCGAATTTCTATGACGTAAGCAACGAACTCTTCGGCGACAGGTGCCACCGAAGTGAGTGCTTGTCGTGGGAGCTTGTGGTAGACTCAGAAAAGCCCGCAGCTTGTTCTCTTTTTTCTCTAACTTCATCCCTCTCTCTCTCTTTCTCTCTTTCTCTCTCTCTCTTTCTCTCTCTCTCTCTCTTTCCCACCTTCCCTCTTCTTCCAAGCTTTTTTTTTATATGAATCCTCACTTTCATATTCTATATCTGTATATCTGTATTCCTCTCTTTCACTTGTAATTAATTGCCCAACTCCATTCAGGTTTCTTCGAATTCTTTCCAATCCAATCGTGCTTACCAAATGTCCTCACCTCAGACAAAATAAGTTACCATTGCTAATTACAAGGAATTATTGTGTCACGCAAACTTTGCATCTTTCTCTAACGTTTTCTTTCTCTAACTCTCCCCCTCTCTCTCTTTCTCTAACGTTCTCTCTCAGTTACTCTAACCCACTCTCTCTCTCTATTTTTCTCAGACGTTCTCTCTCACTTTTTTTTAAATCATATTAATTCTTTATAAGAAATAGGCGTGATTAATGGAATTAGCCGTGCAAAGAAGAAGAAAAAAAGGCCGCAAGCGTGACGAATTTTGCTAAAGCTTTGGCGCTACTATCAGAGAAACGAGACGTGAGGCCAATAAAATGATAGGTGTTTTGTAGTATTTCCATATTTACACATCACTGCTCGACTGCTCACTCATTCCAGCAAGAAAAAAGAACAATTTGTGGCGATTCTGGTGGCAAATAAAAGACGCCTTCTCAGAATTAGCTCTCTTAAATACCATTCATTTGTCCGGAGATCTCTCAGCACTCCTCTGCATACATATTTTGTTCGAGTGAGACATTTCTTTGTTAAGTAAGAGTATTTTCATTTTCGTTATTTCGCGTTCGGTGCTTACAATAATTGCTTTAAAAACACAGAGTTGTTTTAATATTTTCAACTTCAAACAAATTTTAAAGGTAATTGATTTTGAGGCAGCTGAAAATGCTCGGTCACTCGTCACTTTTGCTGCGGCGGCTCGCTTTCACGTTGTTCGCCCTGCTGATGCACGCTCGAGCTTATTACGTCATTCAGGTATTTTTAAATCTCTAATTTGATGATCAACAAAAACAAAATAATTCTTCATAAAGTAAATACTAGCTATAGTGGCTACAGTATCAAAAAAGACTAACTGTAAATAAAAATAAATATGAACATTAGCAACTACATAGAGTATGCAAACAAAAATAATTGAACATACAATAAACACTATCTTTAGTAGCTATAGCATCCGATAGCTAATTAATCTGCCCGAGTACTTTGGAACAGATTAGCGTGTGTGTATATTTTTAATCAGAAGTATCATGGGGGCATCTGGAAGATGTGTCAATTTCCCTGTTTTTCTCTTTGCAGGGTGCAGTGGTGACAAAAAAGAAGGATGAAGTGTCAAGTGTGTCCATTTTCGTGTGCTTGATTCAAAGATCTCTTTTGCATTCCTTCCTTCCGTATAAGATGATTTCGGTTTTTTTTCGGCAGGACAGGAGAGAAATTTTTTCCTTAATTAAGAGTCATCCACTGTTTGCCAATTCCAAAAGATTGAAAAAATGGTTAAAAAGCTTTTTGCCACCTTATTCATGAGTTGTCAGAAATGTAAAGCAGTTTTTACGGCGCGGCGATAATGCGATTGTTTATATAATCATCTAATCTTTTATGTTGTCGAGACAGTAAATTAGTGCCGATTTAAACAAAAAAATTGCCCTGCTCAAAATCACTCAATATCTTACGTGCTATTTTATCTTCTTATATCTATTTCTCTCTCTCTTTCTGTAAATTGTCTATAAATTAAATTTTTATTATGCTAATTAAACTCTCTAACTAACTTCCTAGGACGCTGATGACCCGGAGTGCCCGTTGAAAGCGACCTCGAACACGTCGCGTCGTATGCGCGAGCTTGAGGCGCGTCTGCTAGAAGAGATGGGCATGCGTGTGCCTCATGGGGTGCCCGTTCCGGCTGAGGCTAGTAGTACTGTATCTCTCTCTCTCTAACTCTCTCTCTATCTCTGTCTCTCACTCTCTTTTTCGCTCTCTCATCCTCTTTCTCTATCGCTCTCTCTCTCTCTCTCACTCTCGATCTCTCACCCTCTCGTTCTATCGCTCTCTCTCTCTCTCTTTCTCTCTCTCTCTCTATCTCTCTCTCTCTCTCTCTAATTTAACTTTTATTATTCAACACCAGACCCTCCAACCCTCACCTCTCAAGGGCCTGGATTTTTCCATTTTCCATCATTCAAATCTTTAGATTGGCGTCACTACTTGAATTGCGTGTCTATATTTAGAAATGTGCCTTTATGGATCCATAAGATCCATACATGAGCCAGACGGATAAGATGCTTGTGAAAGAAGAAGAAGAAAAAAAAAGCATAGAGATTTGAGGATTTGAGATGAGTGTGAGTGTCGACGGATTATTGGAGGATTAATAGAAGAGTCTATGTATGTTTGGGTGTGCAGATTAACGCTGGGTTTTGGCAATACATTTGTTGCAAATTTGTAGCATGCTTTGAAAATAGATTCAGGTAAATATATTCTCACCACAAAACAAGCAGGTGAAGCATGAATTGGAATTAAAAGTTTTTTTTGTAGCTAGAACCTTCAGCCTTAACAAAAAAAAAGCCAGTGCGGATCTCTCTCACTCTCTCTCTCTCTTTCTCGCTTTCTCTTTCTCTCTCTCTCTCTCTCTCTCTCTCTCTCTCTCTCTTTCTCTCCCTCTCTCATTCTCTCTCTCTCTTTCTCTCCCTCTCTCTTTCTCCCTTTCTGTTTCTCTCTCTCTCTCTCTTTCTCTCTCACTCTCTCTCTCTCTTCTCTCTCTTTCTCTCTCTCATTATGCGAGTGAGTCCTTGAAGTGCACGCTATCTCACCTCTTCTTTTAAACGAGCACTAAACTCAACCGTAATCTCTATTTGTATTTTCCAGTCTTTTCTAGTCGCGTTATTTCTAAATCTCTATATCCTTGTATCATGCAAAAAGGCGCGAATTTAAACGTGATTTTATTTTTCCTGCTCCTTTAAGATCCGTCACGTCGCGCTGAATCGCCACATCTTTCGACCGACCGACGAGAAGGCCGAGGCGCGCAAGCTCATGACCGTCGAGGTCACGGGGCGCGACGATGCGCCATATGGTAATTATTTTTTTGAGGGGGACGAGGATTGTGATGATGCCACGAGAGCACAGTCAACATACATATCAGTCAAAAACATTTTATTTATTTATTTATATTTTTTACAAAAAAAAACATAAAAATACAAAGGATAAATTAATTGAAGCAAATAAGTTTCGGCGCGCCAAAGAAGGTGGCACCGGTTCATGAAAAAGAGGAAGTTGACCTAACGCGAGCACTTTGAGCACACGAATTAGAACAAAATAATTAATTAATTAATTAATTAATTAATTAATTCATTCATTCATTGATTCATTCATTCATTCATCAATTAACTAATTAACTTCTCCTCCATCCCCTCCATTTAGGCCTGCCCGCGGCGACCTTCCGCGTCTCGCAGCAGACGATGCGTCACGAGCTGGTGCGCGCTGTGCTCGCGGCGCATCTCCGAGCGCCATCGGGCGCAGCGGCCGAAGGCGCCGCCGCCGCCGCAGCGCCAGACGCCGACGTTCATGTCCGCGTCTTTCGCCGCCTCGCGAACGGCGAGGTAGTTTAAGCCAAGATTAGCTTTGATGCTTGAACTAATTAATACTTTAATAAGTTATACGTAATAGTTCTACTAAAATTATTTCGCTAAAACAACGAAAAGAATCTCTTTTTAGTTTTATAAACTCACTTCTATTTTATTTTTCCTTTTCTTCACTAGCTTGGCGAGAGCCTTGGCTCGCATCGCTTCCCGCTGCCAAAGTCTGCCGCCGGCGAGAAGGTCTTCCTCACACTCGATCACGACGCCATCGGAAGGTGGGCATCTTCGATCTTTTCTGTGTCCTCCTTGGTAATGTCACAATGAAAAATAGTTCGCCTCCCTTATAGTATGAATCAATAGTACCAACGACTCATCCCCATCTGAGCGATTTAATGCCAGACATGATAGATATGTAGATAGATAGATAGATAGATAGATATGTAGATAGATAGATAGATAGATAGATAGATAGATAGATAGATAGATAGATAGATAGATAGATAGATAGATAGATAGATAGATAGATAGATAGATAGATAGATAGATAGATAGATAGATAGATAGATAGATAGATAGATAGATAGATAGATAGATAGATAGATAGATAGATAGATAGATAGATAGATAGATAGATAGATAGATAGATAGATAGATAGATAGATAGATAGATAGATAGATAGATAGATAGATAGATAGATAGATAGATAGATAGATAGATAGATAGATAGATAGATAGATAGATAGATAGATAGATAGATAGATAGATAGATAGATAGATAGATAGATAGATAGATAGATAGATAGATAGATAGATAGATAGATAGATAGATAGATAGATAGATAGATAGATAGATAGATAGATAGATAGATAG